>VXBL01002627.1:1215480-1474604 GCA_013400195.1 Aramus guarauna
GGGGGGGGGGGGGAGGAAGCCTACCTGCTCAAAAGAGAGAGATTCATATGCAAGGAGAACCACCATAGTTTCCCCTATTCCCTTCCATTTTGTTTGGGTTGAGGATTTATTTGTTTACAGTATTTAAAGCTCCTTTTTAATGAGTTGTGTGAAATCTGGCAGACACATAACCTCTTTGAACAACAAAGAATTTCCTGCATTAATGAAGGAGGAAAGAAAGCCAAGAATTAATTTATTACAACACATTAATTACTGCATGAAATAAAAGTTCAAATAATCAGCAGGAACCACAAGGGTGAGGTAAAGGTAAGAGGAGATAAAATATGCATATTCTGCTTTGGTGATGGGCAAAAAATGGCCCCTGTACTACCAAACAAAAATATAAGAAGTTTGTTGTTGCAGAAGAAAGGAATTATATTCAGGAAACTTCTGGAAGTCTTTCCTTTTGATAATCAACTGCTCCAACCTTACACAGAGGGAGCAAAATAAAAATAAAGACAAATCAAGCATGGCTAACAAGAGTGAGTGGATAGGTACACAGAATTGCACAGCTTGTTCTGAGACAGATATGTCACACATTGAAAAGGCAGCTGGAGACTTGGAGAAAAGTTTTGCCAGAAGAGGGGATTAAAAAAAAAATACACAAAAAGTGATGAAACTTTTCCCCCTGAAATGGGACTTCCAAACTGAATGCTGTAAAAATGTGTGTGCATGCACGGGTGAGGGGTGTGTGTGTTTAAATACTTACAGAAGTTACATGACTGAGGGAAGTGGTGCAAATGTCATTACTACAGGATGAAATGTGAATACATCCATTTGTATGGCTGTGCACGTGCAAATGGAGTTGAGGTTCTTCTTTTGCAGTGCATAGTAGAATATCTCCTAGAGGCAATGCAGGAAGGAACTCCATCCTGCACATCCAAGTGTCCCAGTGTTTATCACTGTTATCTCGAATCAAATCAAAACATCTCCACTCAAAGAAGGGATAACAACAATCTTACCCAGAACCTAGCATTGTCAGTCTTGCATTTACTGCCTGTTGCCACAGCTCTGAGACCAGAACACATTATTGCATGGTGTGTACTATGCATATGATGTACTATGTACAATGGCGCTGACAATTCTGGGTAGCTGTGCTGATGCCCTGACCTTCCTGATGACCAGGAAGAAATGGCTCAGTGTCACTTTCCACATTTTCATTAAAGATTTACTGGGAAAAAGCCACAATACCAAGTACGGGGAATGAAATAAATGACTATAAATTTGCTGGATTAGCTATCTTGAAGAATTTTGTTGAGTCAAATGTTGGGATAGCAATTGCCTTCTTTAGTTACCTATAAGGTGGTCGGCAAATCTTTTCACCGGGACCACAAGATGAACATTTGTGGTCTTACTTGTATTTCTGTGGTTCTAGTTTTCATCAAAAGAAATATTGCTTTACAATCAGTAGAAGCTGTGGGTGATAGAGATTCTTCATTTAGCCATGAACCCACAGAACATAAACCAGAGCTACAAGTGGAAGCTCAGATTTCCTGCAGCACTACTAACATTTCCTTCTGTGTGAACAGTCCGTGTTAGATAGAGAGAGTCATGTTGTGGGGGATGTCTTTGGTACTTGTTTCTGGGTATCCCACAAGGCCAAGTGGAATGCAAATCTCTTGCTCTAAGAAATAAAGGATGACATGAGGCTGTTAACTGCAAAAGGAAATGGATGGACTGAATGCAAGAGTGAGATACTCTGAGGACAGAAGTAAGGCACTTTGAGAGGAGGTTTGCTCTGAAGGGGACCACATCTTCAATTCTGCTGCTTGCTCAATGCAGAACATCTCAGAGATCAGTCACAAGTTGTGAGCTGCAGTAACAGCTTAAAGAATTCCAGCGTACTCGGCCGTGCTCGCCCAAGCGCGTTTGCGAGGACAGCGTTTCCTGGAAGCGGAGTGCTGCTCCTTCCCCTCACCACTCTCCCACTCCAAGCACTGCTGGTTGTTTTGTGAACAGCCTCATTCACTGCGTGCTGCACTTGCCTAGGGCTCGAAATCCATCTCCCCCCCTTCTCCCTCCTCCCAGCCTGCCGCTAGTTCCGATGGGATATTTTCTCCCCGCATTAGCCTGCTCTCTGCTTCTCTCGCTTCCTGAGCTGGGCCTGTTTCCTCCTCCTAATTATTCATGCAGGAGAGCAGATGGCAGGGGGAGTGGATTTCTCACTCGCTGGGAGTGTGCTAGCTTATACAGACACTTGGTTTTGTCACACAAAGGGGGAATAATGCCAACTGCAGAAAAAAGCTAGATATTCCAGAGACCGGTTCCTAGCATCTCCTATTCTCTGTTCTTCCGTTCAAGCACAATATATTTTGGGCAACACTGTTCAGTTCTCAGTGTGTATTTATACCAGTTACATCAGATTGTGGTTTTTCCTTCTCTTGTTTTAAATTTTTAATTAGGCTGAGAAAACAATTCACATCATATCATTTATCGAAATGAACGCAGCTTTTTCATCTCAAGATGAAATAGCTGCAGTTCAATACAGTCGCAAGCACTATTTTCAAGCCTGCAGAGGAAGCATCAGTAGTCCTCCGCACATCTTCCCTGTTCACACAGTGGAGGTCAGTTGTAATGAGTTAAGTGGGACATGGGCAGGATCTTTGACTGGAGGACACTTCTATGCACACCTTGCTTGCAAACTGCCCTTAGCACACTGACCAACCTTCCCTACACCTTGTTCAGTGATGAGGGCATTGCTGGGATTGTTCCAATAGGCAGCCTGTGCAAGCCATGCCGTTTCATAGTCCAGAAGTATTTACTGTCACAGAAATAGGCCAGTCCATGGCAGTAGGCCTCAGTACCCAGAGACGCTCATGGACATGTATAATTTATTAGACTGGATGTAACTGTGCTACAGGTACCCACTCCAGCATCTCAGTTTTGCTGGCCCAAGTGACCTTTTCACTAGTGTGCCAAAATGTTGCCACTGGCATGCAGCTGCAATTATCACTGATAAAGCTTCTGTTGCAGTTACCACCATCACCAAAATAATATGCAGATGAGAATACACATACGCTTACTCAGTCCTTGGAGTCTGACCAGCTTTAGTTAACAATTAAGGACATTATCAGCAAAAGTACTATTAAGGACATTATCAGCAAAGCTACTGTTGTAGTCCCACTAATAAAGAACAGCAATGCTTTACATGAAGTCTTTTGTCCTTGTTTCAGCTGAGATAGAGTTAGTTTCTTCCTAGCAGCTGTGTTTTAGATTTATGATGAGAATAATGTTGATAACACACTGATGTTTCAGTTGCTGCCAAGCAGTCAAGGACTTTTCAGCTTCTCATACTGCCTTGCTGACAAGAAGGTAGGGGGGTGCACAACAAGCTGGGAGGTGATGCAGCCAGGACAGTTGACCCAAACTGGCCAAAGGGATATTCCGTACCATATGATGTCATGCTCAATATATAACTGGGGGAGTGGGCTGGGAGGCAGTGTGGCTTAGGAACTAGCTGAGCATCAGGTCTGGGTGGTGAGCAATTGTGCTGTGCATTACTTATTTTGTATGTTCTTTTATCATCATTATTATTTTCTTCTTTTCTGTCCTACTAAACTGTTTTTTCTCAACCCACAAGTTTTACCTTTTTCTTTTCGATTCTCTCTCCCATCACTACAGGGAGGGGAGTGAGTAAACAGCTGTGTGACTGTTTTAGCTGCCTGCTGGGTTAAACCATGACATCTTTCAATCAAAATTTTGCCTGGTAGGTTCTGTAGCAAAAACAAAGTGCAGTCACCTTTTGATTTATAGTGACATTCAATGGGTACCCTAAGAACAGCACAGAGAAATAAGTCATTGGTAAAGGTCACTGGGGTCTGTGCTGTTTTAATTGAAGCAACAATGCTGTCTTTGACTGCTATACAAGTTCTGCCAGACTTTCAGAGTTTTTGCTGTTTTTCGGAAAGCCTGAACTGAAATGACCTTGCAGAAAACTATACGCAACTGAAAACAGCTATTCAGAAAGAATGGACAAGTCAACCAAGTTCAGATTTTAACCTGCAGTTTCAAAAGCTTCTCTCATGCTGTAAATTAAGGTAGCAGAGTTGTAAATCAACAGACTTGCAGTGGGGAAAAGCTGGTGAAACAGGACCTGTTGGATGTTTAGCACACTAAAGCAAAACTCTATTTCTATTTTAGGTCAGGAGAACGAGCAGCAGGAGCCAATGGGCTTCCAAGCAGCAATTTACCAGTTTATCAAGGCAAGTCTTTCAGAGAAAAAGCCAGCAAAGAGGAATGAGGGGGAAAAAAAGCCCACATGACAAAGTAATTTAAGGTACTGTCTTCAGACATCAGAACTCATTTAATTAAATATCTACTAATGCAAATGCAACATTGTTTCCATTTGTCATCAGTGATGCTAGACTGTCAAGGTAACACAGACAAGGAAACTTAAGAAATGTGTTTTCATTACACATCTCAGATAAAAGCTTCAGCAGTTGGAGCAGAAAAATGAAGTATTACAACACACCCTGGTTCCATCATGCAGTACACGTACCTCACTTCTAAGATGGTTTCTTCATCACCACAAAACTTAGACTGTTGTGGCTATAATGCACCTACTAATGAACTTCTCCTTAATTGCGTCCCTGCCATGTGTAATTGAGACGTGGCTTTTGCCACGAAGCCACTCAATAACTCTTTTTTTTGCACTACAGCAGAAAAAGTTCATTCCAAGAAGATAGCCATAAGAAAGGCAAACTGAATAACCCTTCAAGATTCAACAGGGAAGCATGAGCTCAGCTCAGTCATGTTTTGGTCAATCAGTCATACAATGATCAATCAATCAATGAGGAATTCAATCTCCTGAGCCCAAAGTTGCATGATGGGATTTTTAACTGCTTTAGACTCAAGCCATTGCAGCCCAGTTGAAGTTGAGACTTGGCCAAACACTTCAGAGTGTAACTGTTTTGCTGAATTGGGAGTTTAGCCATGAGATCTTGACAAGAACTTTTTTGTGCAGTACTATTGTTTGCACAAAACCTGGAAACATGTAAAGGCTATTTACTGCAATAAAGACATGCTAAAATATTGACCGTATCAACAACAGAGTCAACCAGGAAGCTTATGTAGGCAGTTTAAATTCCGTTTACAAAGGAGAGCCTTGGGAAACCATTCTGAGACACTTGTGGTAGGGTTATTCCAAGAATCCAAGCCCAGTCACACTAGTACCTAAAGCAACACTCTCCAGTCCTATTCTCATTTGTTATTTGTAATACCAGTATGCAGAAACAACCTTCTGGGCAACCCCATGCCACCTCCTTGCTCTACTTCATAACTTGGATTTCCTCCTCCCTGACTCCCAACTGTTTCTGACTCACTGGCAGGGTTTTGCTTTTTCCAATTTTCTGTAATTGCTTTATGCTGAGGCTCCATTGATCTGTTGAGGATGTGCGAGCAGGGGAATTTCTTGACAGCTCTGAGGTCATAGGTCTCCGCCTGCTGGCAAGCAAGCATGGGGAAGTCAGATGGGCAGAGGTGCTGGGCCAAATCTCAACTCCTTTTTACTGAACATCATCTCTCCTGTGCCAGCAACACCACCACTGTTTACATAGCCTAGCAGAAGCATTTAAACAACCAGATGAAATTGTAGCAGTTCCTGCCTCTCCCAGGCTCTAAGACGGACAGAAAAACAAAAAGCGAAGTAAAAATCTAACAGAAGAACAGGCAGGCTAACCATTATTTACAGTGACGCAGATGTTTGAACCTGTGAGTTACTGAATCTAGTTCTTGCAGCCCAAGCTGCTGGTTAGTCTCCTTTTCCATGTAGTTTTCAGTGCACTGTAGTTCTCTTCCTTGGGAATTGAACTGCTGTTCCACCCACCGCTCACATTTTCTGTTCCTTCCGTCTTCTGCACCCCCTCTTCAGACAGAGGAGCCTGCTGGGAGCCCCACAGCCCTCAGCACAGCCACATCGGATCTCACCCACTGTTTTCTCAAATGTTAATAGTTTCAGGATTACCAAATGTGATCACCAAATGTTTTTTCTGGGCCACAGCAATGATACTTTAGAAGTCTCATTACTGGTTAATGAAACAGATACTCTGTTTGTCATGAACAAATTCACATTGTTCATCCAACCAGCAATTTCAAATGCTGAAGTTTCCCTAGCCAAGCTTCCAGGCATGAAGGTGCCAGCACTTCAACCCTCACTATTCCTCAAATTGTTGGATTGGCTTTGTTGTGTGGATGCAAAGTTGGGTTGAGCAGAACGCACAAAGCATTTGCTTCTCTTTGTATTGCACAAAGCTCTTTCATTAATAGTTCCTGCAATGCAATGTCATTTTGCCATTCAGCATGAGAATTCTTGGTGAAAACAGATTAGTCCTTTTGTTTGGAGTGCTCCCAGCATACAGGAATAAGGATTTGATAAAATTGAAGGTCCACTATGGTTCAGAAAGCTATTTTGATTTGCACCTAAGCTTTTGTGAGACATCCGTTCTTGGGTCATGCAAGCTGCATGGCAGCCAATATTAAAAAAAAGGAACAAATGAGTGGGTGTAATAAGGCAATTACAAATGGGGTATACAAACATAGAAAACACTTTCATGTTCTTGTTTGTGAGATTTCTGTAAGCAGAAATAATGCACATATTAGAAACATACTAAGTCTGTTTGACTAGATGACAGAGATGGTCCTATCAGAGAGCAATGTTGACACTGATCAGTATACATTACATGGGATTACACACACACACACACACACCTCCCACCCCCTACCCCCAAGATTTGTTCTGTCACCCAATAAGTTTGATTTTTCTTATCATGACTTAGAGGCTGAAGACTTTGTACTGATCTGGAAGCACAGGGTCTCAGGAATTGTCTGGGCTTGTCCCAGTGTGAGCTTATTTTAGGTTCTTCTAACAACAATGAAATCATTGCTTAGATTTGTTTTATTCTCACTTTAGAGCAGTAACAAATAATTATTCTATACAGATTGCTGTGTTTGCACCTTTCCTCACCTCTGTGCTATCAGTAATCTGCTGTCCTAATCCTGCATACACACAAGACTTCCTGCGCAGGGCTTGTCACTTAGATAAAAGACACTGCACAATGTTACTTACCACCCTGCCCTCCAGCGTGCAAAGTAATCAGACACAAAGCAGGGAAAGCAAAGAGCTATGTTGGTATATAGACATCTTTAGCAGATGACTGTGGAGCTCTGGAGGCTCCATCTTTGCTCCGTACAGGAGCGTGGCTCTGCACTCCTTGCCGCTCCTGCGAGCAAGCGTCGCGGTTGCACTTTGCTGCAACACGCAATACTTGTTAGGCTGGATGGGCTGCTCTGCCAAGGTGTTGGGTGAGCAGCTCAGTTCCTTTGGCTGTCTCATTTGACTCCTTAAAACAAACACTTCAACATTTGGTTTCATTTATTCAGGCCCCTCTAAATATCTCCTGGCCTGCAATCCATTTTCAGCTAGCAACGCAGCTGAAATACACTGCTGGTAGAAATAGAGTTGTCATCTTGCTTTGATGTCGAAAGGCTTTTGTAACTTGAACCCCTGGCTGTTTTGGCATCGAGACTACAAGGCAAGAAATACGCCTCTACTTGAACAAGCAAGACACTGGCCAAATTGCTGTGCACAGTGATACGTGGCTGCCTGTGACTAACACCTTTTTCTGCTAAAACCAGAGCAGGATTCCCTTGTGAAGGGCCATTGGCAGTGCAGAACTTACCTCAGCTTTCCCTGTGCTGGGTCCCCAGAGAACAGCGGCTTTGACTGACTGGAGTGTGCAGCAGCCTGTTGTTGTCCCAGTCCCTCAGCCTTGAGAAGGCGGCTGGAACCGCTGCTGCCCAAAGGGGAAGGCAATGGCTTGGTGCAAAGCTCTCCAGGCTGCCCGTGTCCTGTGCACAGTCAATGACCTCGGCAGCCTACACGCAGGGCAAAGCTAACAACCTGAGAAGGAGTCACAGGGTGACTGCAATAATCACACTTTCCATCCTAGCTAGACAGAGCTAGATAGAGCAAGAGGCGAGAGAAAGAGGCCTGCTGGGTCCCTGAAAAGTCAGAATTGCTGTAGATTGTGCTGTGGCCGTGTCACTTGTCTCTGGCAGAGTTACTTCCCAGAGGTTGGGATACAGGTGTCAGTACTGCTGCTTACGGAGGAAAAGGCACTATAAAACAGCAATGAAGAACAAGGATGGTCTATCAAGATGGTAGGAATAACAAGGAGAGCCTGAAGCATTAAGCCAGGCATGGCTTGCAACTAACCTCGTATCGTGGTTTAACCCCGGTCAGCAACTGAGCTCTGCACGGCCACTCACTTACTCCGCCCCGGTGGGATGGGGGACAGAATCAGAAAGGAAAAAGTGAGAAAACTCCTGTGTTGAGATAAAGACAGCTTAATGATTAGAAAGAAACAACAACCACCACCACAACAACTTGTAAGGAAAAGAGAAAAAAAAGAGAGAAATAAATCCCAAGACAGAAAAGTGATACAAACGAAAATTGCTCACTACCAACCGATGTCCAGTCAGTCCCTAAGCCGCACCCTCCCACCAACCTCCCCCCTAGTTTTAGACACGCTGCAACAGAAACACACATGGCATGATGGGGTGAACATGGAAAACATCATGTGTGAAAAACTCACATTGGAAAAAAATGCATATGTGGGGTGAACACGGAAAAATTCATATTGGAGAAAAACTTGCAACAGGAAAAACCTTGTGTGGGGTGAGCATGTCAAAACTCACAAGGTGGGAACATGGGAAATCTTGTGTGGTGAAAAACATGCATGGAGAACCTCGTCGGGGTGGGAAACCTGTGTGTGTGTGTGAGACAGATGGGGTGGGGTATACATAAACACAAATCGGGATGGACACTGCCTGGCTGCTACAGGAGTGGGAGCTCCCTTTGTTGAGTTAATAGCAGTTTTAGAGATAACAGAATAGAACAACTGATCAGCTGGGAACCATGCAAGCAACATCATGCAAGTAGATGCACTAAGTGTAAAAGATACACCCAAGATGAGCCTAAGACTGAGAAAGAAAATTATCAACACCATGCACTTACCAGGAGGAAAAAAAAAAAAGGAATAAATACCCACTATGAACAGCACAGCCCCTCTGGGGAAAGCCTCAGGTGGCTCATCCCCCTCACACACAAACAAATTTTCTATATAATATTTTTAAATTGTATTAATGAGGCTTTTCTGTATTAGTTTGAATTACGAACGTACAATATCATAGCAAAGCTAACAGATAAGATTGGGTGACTTAAAGCAATCAGCCATTGTCATTCTTGCATGCAACTTTTCTGGTGTGGGGACTGAAGACAGAGGTGAGGTTCCTTCCCACGATACTGGAGCTGCAGCACACTGAACAGCTCAGACTCTCAAGGATGCAGGGGTCAGATTTTCACCTTTATATCCTTTTCCTTTCCTAGGATCTTTCACAGCTTACTCAGACATACAGCACAGATCTGGCAGTTTTCTCATTCCAGGAGAAGAGCTCTGTCCTTATTTGTAAATAATGCAGGCATTTTCATGAACTTCAAATAATCTTCAGTTTGTTATTGGTGTTCTCCTATGGGACTCCTATGAACTTTTAAAATCGTACTTCAACCCTGAAAAGAAGGATGCTGACCTCTGGAATTATCTAACAACTTTTCCTCACCTGACATTATCAGCTATACTAAATGAGTGGTGATTCTGCAGAAATAAAGGTAGAAATGATATTGTGAAAGCACACAGTTAACCTGGAACTTAATCCACAGTGAATCTTGAGTTGGCTCGCTACAATCATTATAACAGCACATACCAAAAGAAATCCCAATCCACTTCACAGAGCATAAACCACCAAAACCCACCACCAGCAGCAAAGTCTTTCTTCTTCTTCCTGGCAGTAGTCTTAACCTTGATTCTAAATTGTTCCTGAATTTTCACATGCAATATGACAATAAATTAGGAACTTGTATATTTTTAACAATTGAAACTTAGGGGAAAGCCTGGATAGAAGCAACAGTCCTACATTAAAACTAAAGCAAATTCTCACAAGAGTTTGAAGGCACAGGTTTTCAGTCTTGTATTTGGGAAGGTTTAAAATGTCAACCCTTTCATTTTCCTTTGTCAGAATGAAAGATGTAATTTCTGATCAAAAGAATTCGGCATCTCTGATTTGAAGACTTTCAGAAAGTGTTTTCTTTCAGTAAGTTTCTGTCTCTGTGGACCAGAGGAGAAGCTAATTCTGAAATGTTTAAGCTTTCCAGGGTTGAAAGCTCTATTTCTGGACCAGGTCTACTGAATACACTATGTGCCACTTGGTCTTTGTGCTGGGAAGGAGCTTTGAAACCACCTTGGACCCACAGGAGGAAGGCAGCCCAGTTATGCTCTTTGGTCGTGGAGTTTAGCATCACATAGGGCAGACACCAAAATGAGAGGGTTTACATCAGAAGTGACAGATGGTAAGATGGTTACAATCCCTACCAACTCTGTCCTGCCACCAGCTCTTGAGTCTGAACCTGCCTGACACCAGGACAACTCCAGTTTATAGCTGTTAAAGCTGAAAGGATGTATTTTTCATGTCAGCAGAGCTGAACAGTTGGTAATTTTTCCAGAGCAGAGATTATAGCAGGCTGCCAGGCAGACATCAATTCTGACATGCCATTCAGAGAGTCCCTGTTGCTGCGTACCAAATGTCTAATCCACTGCTAAGGAAAGAACTGGAAGGTGGACTACCAGCTGATATGCATGTAATAAGCAGGTATTTCTGCAGCATGGTGATTTTTCTAACAGTCCTTTAAAAATTATAAAATACACCTACCAGTTTGCTGAAAATGCTAAGATTTCACCAAGATTTAGTCAAACGTACACACACTGTGATGGGTGGTAAGTATTCAGGTACATCCATTGGACCAAATGATCTTAAAGGTCTTTTCCAACCTAAATGATTCTATGATTTAACAAGTTCTACAGATATCTTAACTAGTCTAAAACATTTAACAGATTTAGGTTTGGATATTGAAATGGACACAGGCAATATTATAAAAAAGGAGGACAGTAATTTTCTGCCCTTTTTCCCCTTTGCAGGTAGGGAAACAGTGAAGAAGGTTTCGCTATACAGGGCGGACCTGGGCAGGGAAACTACCCTTACAGAAGTCTATAGGTCTGGCTGGTGACTACTGGATGTTAAGTCAAAGCCACAGCACTGTGTCTGAGTGAAGGTACGTTTCAGAACTGTCAGGGAAATGCTCTGGTACTCTACCAACACTTGGTTAGTGGGATGTGGCTGGAAGGAAACGCAGCCTGCCTAAACAGCAACCAACCCTTCCTTGACCATCCTGTTCTCTCATGAAGGCAGTATTGCCCTTAACAGGTCACTGAATCCACTCTCCCGTGGAGAGAAAACATCCCTCAGGAAACAACGTCTTGGCTGTTGGCTGTTCAGGCATGTGTACAGATAACTTAACTCTCCTGATCCTACCCTGAGAAAGTCTCCATAAGGCTGACTCCTACTGTTCTAGGCCATCTGGATACTTTAATTCTAAAGTACTGTAATAGAAATGCAGTCCATCATGTACTAGAAGACAACATGCAGTGTTAGTTAGGCTCCAGAGATGAGGTAGATTAAATATTCCCCAACAGTTGTCATGTGCCATTTGTACTGTGCATGTAGGATGTGTGGGTATTTAACAGACATTTCTCTCACTTGAAACAAGACCTCATTGACCAGATGGTCCCAATTCTTTTAAAGTTAAAAAAAAAAAGTCCATATAAATCTTGATTAACTTGTGTAGCTCACTGTGACAAAATATCAGGTCAAACTGGTCACTTATTACACTTTAAAGATCTTCCAGTGCCCCAGCAAAACAACTAGATTCTGCAGGGCTCCAACAGTCTTGGTTCAAGGCCTGACACTGAGCGGTCTTTCTAACAACACTAGGAAGGATAACATTACAGCAGCTATTATTTTTCTTTCTTTACTTCAGAAATTGACCCACCACCTAGAATTAGACTGAAACATCTTCCCTTGAAGTATTGTGTGTGAAACACACAGTGCAAATTGCATGCCTTTCTTTGATGTATTCAGATTTAGTAACCAAGTAAGAAGGGCCATACAGTTACTGCAGGAAGTTAGCTCTTACACTATTATGTTTCTGAGTCAATTCCCTGTCTCTCTTACAGAGGGAAGCAGTGAAAATACCCCAGGCCAATATTCTGTGTGATTTAACTCCAGCCAACAATAGAGAATTACAAGATTACTCTGATGCAAATGCATTGGTAGGAAAAAGGGTAATCTTCTGCCTTCTCTACCATTTTCCTCACAGCATTTCTCTCACCCTGATTTTCTGCTCTTCTGTCTACAGAAATGAAGGGTAATCCTGTTGTGCAACTACCTCCTTCTGTAGTAATTAATTTGTTGCTTGAAGGAACAAAACTAAATGACTCGTAATTTCATTTTGAAATAAACAGTGCTATGCAACTCCTTTTGGAAAAACTAGAAAGGAGCTGATTTTCTTCTGGATCATGTTGTTCTTTCTTAGCATTGTGTGCTTGGTAAATTATATTAGCACAGCATGAAGTTGGCACAAGATATGTGATGTATCCTCAACTGTAAAATCAAAATTGTTTGGCTGGAAGAATAAAGGATATTTCCCCTGCCCCCTCTATCCGTGATATTCAGGGAAGAGGAAAACCACAGTTTGGCTATGTTCCTTAATTTGTCATTAAAACATATAGATATATTCTACAGCAAACTCCTTTTGATGAATGCTAAATGCCTGACTAATTCTGTAGACTGAGATCAGAAGTGACAAGTCTACAAAATTAAGTCCGTTTTGATATGGGATATATTGTACTTTCTTCTCTTGGATTAGATCAATTCGTGGATGTTACTTTAAAGCTTTGCTCAATCTCGGCAGAGTCCTGCCAACTGTATAGACTGGATGGCTACTAAAGACATCCCAGATAATTAGTTCAGGATCTAGCCCCAATATATTCCCTGTCAAAAGGAACAAATTCAACACTTCCGCAGGGTAGAAATCTTTAGCATGACTCACTGGATAAATTTAGGCAAGACAATTAATCCACTGAAGAGATATGTAATCATGAAACGCCTCTTTTGCCACTCCCATAAGGCACCTCTGGATTTCAGAGAAATTCAGATGCCCTGAAGAAAACTATTTCCATTAAAATAGCCAAAATTTTCTTTTGGATCAATTTGATGTTTAATAACTGTTTTTCCTATTAAGGTTTTCAATGGACAAGGGTTTTGGTATGATGAAATGCCAAGCAAAAAGCATTAAAGGGGCTTATTATTTTTATTGAAGTTCTCTCTGAAGTCCTCTACTCCATTTTTTAACCAGCTTTGAAACTTATATACGGATTATTTCACATGGCAGGGCTTCATCCATGCTGAAGACCATAAAAATGCAGTTATCTTAAAGAGACTGTCCACCTGTCTTGCTCACCCTAGTGATGAGCAAACTCTTCAGAAACAGGTTTAGAACTCCATTGGCTGCAGTTACCTGCAGCTGGTAGCACTGAACCTCAAATTCAGCTGTTTTAGCCTTGAGGGGGGCTCACACTACAGAAAATGGCAGTTTTTCTGAGACCTTTGATATCATTCTCTCAACATCTTAAATATCCATGGAAAATGTTAAGACAGGGTAGGACAGAGGACTCCCAAAGCCAAGGGAAACGGAATGAGGATTTGGCTCCATTTCAGGTGACAACCCATAAAGTAGCTCCTGACTCAGCACCTTGGACAGGGGAACAAAGGTGAGTCGATGGTCCGCAGAGAGCAGCCGCCTTCCCACGCATGGGCACACTCACGAACTGAGTGGCACTTCTTCCCAAGAGAGAGCAACCCGTGAGACTTTCTTGGTCAGGAAGACTCCAAGTACTCCTAGAGTTTTGACATGAGCAATAAAAATATTAGAGAATAAGTATGGAGACAAAAAGGGGAGGGAATGTGAATACAATCTCCAACTTACTTACATTACTGACAGGTTTAGTAAGACCTTGCTGTAATGTAGATGCAGTGAGGTGAGGAATACTTTTTCACCACAGCTGTATACCATTTCAAACATTTCAAGTCCTCCTAAGGATAAGCAATATGAAAAAAACAAACAAGCAAACAAAAAAGAAGTAGAAAAAAAAGATGAAAATTAAGGTATGTGTAGTCATAGAGTTACTACTTCTACAACTCGTGATAGCACAGCATAATAATACGTGGTGATAGCATGTGAGGTTTTTTTTAAAAAAAGAAAGGAAAGCACCTGATATTATAAACTTAGTAGATGGAAGATACCTAAGTCATAAAAGGGATTAAGACTCAATGAATTCTCCGGAAAACAGATAAAGAGTACACTGAAATGCTCTAGGATTTCCTAGGTTTCTCAATCTCTTTCATTTTTGATAGCATACGTCAAGAAAACTAAAGCCCCTGTTGTTTTGTTAGTCTGTCCCTTATTTATAAACTTCCACTTATTCACTAGAGAGAAACAATTAACTTTCCAGCACAAGCACCAACTCATATACTTAGCAAATGGCAGAGAATGAGTGATGTGCAGTCTGAAATTAAACTACACAAGTGTTTTAAGCTCTTGAACAAACTAAGATACCATTAAGCTAGAAAGATACATTCATTAAGGGTGCCTGCTGAACTGATCACACGAACCTAGCCACAAGAATAGCCTCCTCATTACATATTGCAATTTATCACAATAATCTGGAATAAATAAGAACTTCAACAAAAGTGCAGGCATCCACTGAAGTAGAGAATTTCAATCCAAATACTTCTAAAAGATGTACCTTCTCTAAAGAACTGCTTTCAGACTACATACCTTTCTAGTAATCTGTCAAACAATATGGTCAAATAACATAATTAAGCAAATTTGTCGGAGATCTGACAAATGCTTTCAGTTCCATGGTAATTTACTGTAACTTACTTGGCAAGAAATACTGACAGCTTAGCTAATATCTAGAGTGTAGGTTTGAGTTTCATCAGCACAGCTCATCTGGGCATTCTCCAAAAGGACTTCATCACACTCAAGAGGAGCTATGTTTACTGCAGGGACCACCATCAGTGAAGACATTTATGTTGTTCAGGAAATCAGTTCATGCTGCCAATGTGCATGTCTTTAAGAAGGCTCAAACTGATTTTTTTTTTTTTTTGGTCTTGTCTTAGAGCAGCAGTTGCCAACAGTGTTATGCCACAATCAGGGGGAGTTTGGAAAAAAAAAAAAAATCCGTATCTGTTTATGTGCAAGACTTTTACAGAAGATTAACAACAGTTGCATACAAAGCCTTGAGGAATTTTGTGTCAGAAAGAGATCGAATAAAATACACATTAAATTTTTAATTCAGGAAAATGCATTTTTACCTTCCCTGAAAGAGGAAACAAAGCTGCTATGACAGCAGAATGTATTAGTGTTCCATTTCAGAGCTATATGTAGATAGATTAATACTATATTTTCAGAAATGTCAATAGTAAGCTGCCCAAAAGGCAGAAAAATAGAGCTCATGTGGGGGCACACACACATACGCGCATATATATATATATATATGTGTATATATATATAAATCTAAGTTGCAAAGAGCCTGAAGGAAGTTGGCTACATTTCAATTTTAAGTAGAAAAATCAATTCCACAGACTAGACAGTTATTCCCACAGGGTAAAGGCTGGAATATTTTCTGTATTTTCACTTAATATTTTCTAAACTTCTGTCATCATTCTGAAATATGATACAGAGCAAAAATGTTTCAGTATATGTTTGATATTGTCATTAATGAGGAAGAAGCTGAAGAAAATACTGCATTAATGTATTCTGAGGGACTCTGTGGACATGGATAGGGTACCAGGTTGACTAAAAGACTGAATCCTGGCAAGGAATTTTAATTACTTTCTCTTGTTAGAGGGGGTGTGCAAGAGTGTCCAGATTGAGATCTGCACACTCATCTCCCATAGCTAGGTGAGGAAATACCATCTAAAGAATTCTCTCTCGGAAGTGATATATTAGTCAAGACTTAAAAATCTAGAGCAAGGACAAAGAAATACTGAACCAAAGGGATCTTCAAACAAGTGACTGAAGCTGTAGATCAGTCAGATCACCTAGATCATCCAGATCAGTTTAACTTGATTTAAGATACAACAGCTAGGTATGAACTATACCTTATTTGCGAGTGGAGAGCATTTTGCCTACCACTGGTGGGACAGGCCAACAAATATTCCAGGACAGCAGAATGGACAGAGCACTGCTGCCTACTTCATGTATCCCAGAGCAAAGCTAGCCAGGGAAGAGTGGGGTGTGTGGGGCACTAGGTCTTGCTGGGAAGGGGAAGAAGAGAGTATGCTTACATCCAGAGATGCTACTAGACTAGACACAGTGGAAGAGGTTAGCGTTCTATAGATGCACCCAGAGAGAGCAGCTACAAATGGACAATCTATGTACTTTAACCAGAGCAACTGTTTAAATATCATTATCAAAAGGAATCCTGATCCTTCTGTACCTGACTTTTCAAAATAATGACAAGAAGGAAATCGATAACTTCTCTCTTCCCACCCTGGACAAGATACTTTGGCACCACTGAGGAGTGTCAGGCAAGAAAAGCGGAGCAAGGTAGAAGACAGATTCTAGTCTTTCTCTCATTTGGTTTGCAATGGAAATGACAACTATTGATAAATGTGTTGCCAAACAGGCATTATACGCTTACTCATTTTCGTTCATTTGTCTCCATGGAACCCATCAGAGAAAATTAATCTCCTAGCTGGAAGTAAGCTGTTGTCAAACTCTTCCAGCTTGCCTGCAGGGAATTCCTCGCCTTTCACTATGATTGAAGGCCTGTACTGCTCTAACTGAGCTGCACCTCATTAAATTAGCACTGAGTGGACTTCACAGAGCTGCTTCCTTCCTACCGACACCATGACAGTCAGAGTTTACTGCTGCCATGAGGGAGAAGCTGCTGCGTGTCACAAAAACACAGACATTTGCTGCAGCTAGAGGTAGCTGTCATTAGGAGCCACACAGACAAGTGAACAATAATTTCAGTACCAAATTTCTCTGCCTCCACCCAGCTCATTCATAAGAAAGAGATAACATAATATTTTGGTTTCAGCAGCCTGGTTTACTTCTGCTGTTTCTAGACAAGTTCCATCCACTTTGGGAAAGATTGGAGCATGGTGAACTCTGACTCAAACTTGGGTCAGTGTGAAAGACTTCATTAGCAAAGAACTCTTGTCACAGAGTGCTCATGCACTTTGCATTAAAGCACGTATTTAAACACATCTGCAGACTTTGTTCCACCAATTTGCAGAGGAGGGTGGGAAGCAGGGTAAAAGGAACTTTGGAGGCATGGCCTTCAAAAAGATGCTCATTTTTGCAGGTCACCTCTTCCAGATAAAGGGAAAACAGCCTCATAGAACAGCTACTGAGAACAAGGATAAGACAAAGCAGTTCCCAGGTAATCCTGTCCACAGATCCAAGTGTAAAACCTATTGTTTATGGAGGTCAAAGAAGCTCATAAAAAATGGTTTCAGTAGTTACCATGATCATTCAGTGGGTAGCCTGAGCTTAGAGTGGTGAAGCTGGACAGCCTGCAAGGAACAGAATTTCAGACTGAGTGATGTAAGGATTCTGACTGGCTTTAAGAGTTTAAACTGAACTCTTATCAAACTCTTTCCAGACAAGTGTCCACACTTCAAGTGGTGGTCCAGGTAGCATTAGGGTGGACGGGCTGACTAGCATCATCATCCACTCCTGAAACTGAGCCTGCCATGTGAGAGTGGTGCCAGATCAGTACGTGGGACCTCTGCAGCTGATACCAAGGAGTTCATTGCAGCTCTCAGTGCAGCAGATCTGGAGGCCCTGCTGCTCACCTTGTGTCCCCTTCCAAGTATACCATAGAGAGCTTTAAAAGGCAGTTCTGGAGATAGAAAGCCTGTTCATACCACATCCCATTTTAGTGCCCAGTTTGCTTTCTACATTGTCTCTCAGAGCCCACCGTATGTATTTGAGAGGCCTGTGAAGTCATATACTCTGTTACTGCATTCATGAGTCCTGACAGGACTTTTTTTTGAAGGAATAAACTCAGCTGCAAACAGATCATTTCACTCAGCTAACAAACAGCATCAGTGTTTCACTGCACACTGCTGCCTCCCAGCTAGAGCACAGCTCAACCTAGAAGGGTGCAAAAGAGAAGACCAAGGGCTTGCCATAAGAAACACTAAAGTTTTCTTGCTGTGAAGCATTTTTCTCATCCAATCAGAAAGATTAGAGAGGACTTGAACACCTTCACAATATCACTGGAGATGTATCCTTTCAAATTGTGTTATCTCCTATAAGCAATTCTAGCTACCAGACGTTAGCACTTGTCACATCTTCAGATCTGCTGTATGGCCAAGGACAGGCAAGCAAACACTAAACCATTTTGCAGGCTGTGGGAAATGAACATGCCATTTTTATTACTACTTTGTCTGAAAGACCACATTCAAAACTCAAGAATTTCTCTTGCTGAAGACTGTGATAACACAACTGTTACCTCTGATCCGTTTATCAGATAGGCCTTCTGAGATTTTACCCTCTACTGGAAAAGAGCACTGAACTGTGAAGAGTACCCAATGTTATCCAACCTGCAGCAACAGCAATGTCTTTCTGGTGGCTCCCCCGCCCCAACTAAACTGAATTCAGTCTGTTAAACACAAACCAAAGCTGAAGAATAGAAACAGACATGATACACCAAAAAAGCATAACCTCATTTTAGAAAGAAAGCAAAGAAATAGCCATATCCTGCCTCATAGCAATCACTGCATCTCTTGTGCTTTGGGTATCTGTCTTTTTATATTTTGTGAGACAATGATTGCTGCTTCATTCACTTCCAACCAACTTGTTGACTAGAAATAACAACTTGAGCACTTCCTGAAGGCCAGCAAAACCACATTTCTGTATTGCCTACTATGACTTTAAAAAAAAAAAAAAAAAAAGGAAAGAGGACTTTTCAGCAAGAATTAGAGAGACAGCTCAGCCTGCGTGGGCTGCAAATCACTTCTGGACCTGCAACACACCCAGCTGAATTACACTTATCTCTCCGCCTCACTGGCATGGCTGCTGAAGAGGCAGATTGCCCTGGTCTCTTCAGGTTTGTTTACTACTCAGATGTTAGGACCAAAGTGCTCATGTTTAAGCTTTATTTTTCTCACTAACTTCCTAAGTGCCTTTTGCCTAGCTAGTTTACTGCTTTCAGTAAATGGGCTGCTTGATACTAGCTGAAATTGCTAAGTCAGGATAAGGATTTCTGCACAGAAAATGCTTTGGGCAAATGTCTTTTTTTAAAAAAAAAGCTTTAAACCAGTATGTTTAATTAATGGCTCAATCAGATTTCAAGTTTTTTGTGATGCTTCCTCATTGAGGGAAAAAAAAAATAAAAATCTTTCTGTGGCAGAAAGGGTGGGAAAGTGAGCCTTGTCCAAATCCCTCTCAAAAATGTTACTGGTGGGAGCCATGGTCCTTTGGAGCCTCCTGAGAAGGCTGTGAGCTTGGCCCCTCTCACCAGAGCCCTGTGCAGCATAAAGTGAACATAACACACAGAGCCTCTCCTACATGTTTGTAGCCAAACTCAGTAAAGACCAGGTGACTCAGCAGTGGCCCCATTCACCAGGGCCAGGCCACCAGCAAGACAGAGGTCATCAAATGCTGAAGGTTCAATCCCCAGCTGGGTGCTGTAACAGTGACTGGGTGTCAGATCATCCCAGGTTCCTTGCTCCTGCCTCCTACTTCTTATCCTGAAGCGTACTTGTTCAGCAGTTCAGATTTTTTTTGAAGCAGAAATCTCACCTTATACTACTGATTTCACAGGGTCAAAGCCATGACATCACTAAAACACATCCAATCTGGAAGGTGGAAGGTGAGACCCAACTTTACAGCTACAGGGAAAGGAAGTTTTAACAAAAGACTCTGCAATTCTAAAAGTACCATAAGACAGAATGATAATAAGACACAAGGTTGTGAGTCATTACAGCTTTCTTCCAACAGCCACCATACAGACAGTTGCACACAACTGTTTTTCTGCTTCCCATACCACCACAGGACAGTCTACCCCTGCCATGATATAAGCCAGCAGTTCCACAGAATCCATACAATTTCATCATGGTATCTAGAAACATTTGATTTCTAGAACTGTATTTCTGGAAGGATGAAGACCCTCCCACACCCAGCTTCCCCTGCTCCCTTCAAGAAAACTCTTTTCAAAGATGGCTTAAATATCTGTAAATAGCTACTTGCTTATCAAACTCCACTGCTTTAAGTACATGAAAAACAGAGTGTAATTCAGTTGGTACATAAAATATGCAGAACAGCTCCATCACTAAGTAGATCTTTCATTACTCAAACCATACTTATTTTATGAATTTACTTACCCGCTCACTGGTAATGTAGTGCATTTCTTGCTGCACAAAGCCTCTACCACAGAGGGAAACATGTTGGAAGTAGAAAACATCAGTGCTGGCTTGTTAAAAAGATAAAGAGGAAAGTTGTGCTCACATGCTTCAGAAACAGCATGTGAAGAGGGACTTACCAACCAAGAAGGAACAAGATTTCTAAGGAAAAAACTAGGAAATATGAACACATGATAATATATGCTCATTATAATACACTCCCAAGATTACAGACACTTGTAATATATAACGTAGATGAAATAACTGTATCAAAAGGAATATAACTGGGCAATTACAAGTAAGAGCATTTTGAAGGAGTGAAGTTTTATGACACAGTTACTCTAAATGCTCTTGCACTTTTCTTCAAATGAACATTTTACAGGTCCTTTTCATGATTTCCTAACACTCCCACACCAGACTTCAGAGAAAAATCCCTCCTCTCTTCAGGTTTCCCTATCATGGGCCTCACATCTAATTAGAATATCTACTACACATGCTCTCCCTGCATAAACAATTTTGTTTAAGAGTTGGTAAGTATAAACACTGAATTTCTCAATGAATGGACAAGTTCAATTTTGCAGGCCAGCTCCCATGATTTCAAAGGGACATGTTCCATTTTAAAAGAGTACATGGGAAATAGACATCAGAGGTTTCCTTCCCTCACCTAATGGGACGAACAGTGCCCAGGCTCCATGGGGAAGTCAGTTATAGCTTTGAAGGCTTAACTGACAGGCTATTAATTCCATAGTTTCCACACCAACTGCTTAAATATTTAATCTCTTGACACAACTTAATGATATTGCTCACTGCTGAAGGTTTAGCTTTGTGAAGGCACTTACTAGCTACCCAGCACCCCACTGTTGAAGTCCCAGTGGAGTCCTTCAAGGACCCAGCAACCAAGGAGTTAAAGCTGGACACAAATGGTGTACACACAATAATTGTAACTAGCCCTCGTTTAGGCCTGCTTAATGAGCATAGCAGATTATTTCTGACACAACCTCAAGCAAGTGAAAAACCCCAAATGAATTTGATGCCTTCCTATATGGCATGGCTAAGCACAGGGGCTTTAGCAAGTTTAAGGAGAAACATGAGAAGGCAAATGGGGTTAAACAGCTTAGATAGCAGCTGTTCTTGTCCCTGAAAAGAAAATGTGTTCAATTATTCATGTTCAGCTTAAACTGACAATGAAGCCAGCTTCAACAGAGCAATTCTTCTGCATTATTCATAGCATGGAGTGAGCAGAGTCTCTGCAATGAGATGTTTTTGCAGATGGATGAAGCCTACAAATGGTTCAGAAACTGGGCTTGTTCATAAACTCAATGAAGAGTGTGTGTGTGTGCATGTGTGAGATTTAAATATGAAAATCCATTGAGTGTTCCCGTGAGTGAACAGATAAGGCTTACATCATCTGGAAGCTACAGAGGCTTAGAAACATCACTGAGGTAAATTTTCAACCGTCAGCAGGAGAAAGTAGTGAAGTTTCCGTCTCGGGTGTTTAGCCATTGTATCTGTTATCCTGCAGGACACAGCAATACTGAGAAAATCCATTTAACATAGCGGTTACTGCATCATAACAGGCCTTTTGTGCTCACTTCTGCTTAACTGAAGGGCCAGGGAATCTCAGTTTCTCCAAAGACCCCAGCTAGTCTTCAGAGCAACTTCAGCAGACAGCTGCACCTCTTCTCTGTGTCTCTCAAGGAACACTAACAGCTGTGCTCCTCTGGCCAGCAACAGCTGGAGGAGCTGCTCAGGTTTCTGAAAATCACACAGAAGGCAATCAAGGTAGTATACCTGCAAATGAAATCTCTCAGAGGCTATTTTGTGAGCACAAATGTTCAAGATGACTGGAAGTACGCTTTGGCATCATGTCTCTTGCTTACGACCACAGAGCAGAGCTCTCCTGCAAGAATTATAGGGCCATATTCGATGGAAGCACTGTGCAACCCCAAGTTTACTGAAAGTAGGACCTGCACCTTTCAAAGTTACCCCTTCCATTCCTCTCTGAACCTGGTGTTCTTCAGAATAACATCCTGAATGCATTCATAGACCCCAAATTTCCCTACAAAAGTTGTCCAATTTAGCCACAGAGAGTGTAACAGAGAATGTGCTGGAGAGACACAGTAAGTCTTTTCAAGCAAGCCAGACAAAGTGCTGTTCTGCAGGCAGAGAAGAGCTGCTCTGAAGTGCTGCCAGTATAGCTGAGAAGTCAGTTTTTCAGGGAACCTCAGAAGACATCCCTCAAAGTAGCACAAACTGAGATGGTTCCTTTTCACTCTAGGTGATTTTCTCAGTCACCACAACAGCACTGCATGAGAAATGCTGCCTCCTTTTCTAGTCTGAGGGACGCAGCTATACAACAAAGCCATATCAGTAAATCCCAACATTATTTACAAGCCAAGACAGCCTCTCTGGGCTATGCCACTAGATTTATACTCACAGGTGTGCAAACTCAGCTACAAATGTGCACTTGAGGCAAGCAAGGGGCTCTGAACTCCAAAAAAGAAGGAAAGGTGGAAGAAAAGAAACCACTGACTATAGTCATATAGGACTGAGTATCAACACAGCCCTCGAGGTGCATGGAGAAAGGTGAACATCCTACCATAGACAGGCATCCAGACCAGTGAGCTCACAAGATGATACTTGCCACCACAGTGGAGAGAAAACAGTACTGAGCTGTAAGTTAAGAACACAGGTGCCAGCAGCTCCTTTTAGTACTGCACGTTTCATGAAAGACCAGAGCCAGAGATAGCGTAGCCTTGTAATCCACATCAGGCATCTTTGGCTAACTTCTTGCAGGAAGAGTATGCCAGTGTAAAACCAGCAAAGCATGGCAGAAATCTTGCCATGGCAGAAATCTTGCCATGGCAGAAACCATCTGCCTCCTCTGCACCACTCACCCCCAGTGAACACCCATGTGCATGTGCTTTCCCTAGTGACTGGTGTCACTGTGCAAAGCTCATTTGTCTGATCTCAGCGTTACTTAACAAAATCTCTTACTCCTTCTAAGCGGTGCACACATTGGTAATACTTACCAACTCGGAAATTTTTCCTCTATAATTGCTTTATTTCAGAGACCAAAGTCTGCCCTCCACAGACCAGACCTAAAACTTCTGTTGAAATTTCTGCATTAAGCCCAGAACCCATTTTTGGCATATAAAGCATTTTGCGAATGAGAGCCAGGTTTTTAATCAAGATTCGAGTCACAGAGTCCTCATGTCCTCCCTCCAATTAGTCATCCCATTAACCAATTATCCTCACTGTTGGGAGCTGGAACTCAATTTTTAGTCAGACTTTGTCTCACTTTAGGTGCCAACCACTGAGTGTCAGAATTTTCTCTTAGGTTAGAGAGCCACCTAGCAGTAGATTCAGTGCTTTGTAGATTCCTGTAGCACATGAATCACAATCACCTTTCACATAAGCAAACCAAGCATGATTTTTTTTGCAACATACATTTTCATAAATTAGCCTCGCAAACATTTTCTGAACGTTTCCAGGCCTCTCCCATCAATTACTCTTTTTGAAATATAGGCACACAGTGATGAAATAAAAGTACTCAGGGACTTAATAAGAGGTGACAGCATTATTATGGTTTTACAGGCTATCATTTTACTGACTTGTTAATTGCAGGGTTGCCTCTTACTACCTAAAACAATTGATTTTCAGAGATTTACTTACTTTCATATCATATGTTCCCAATGTGCTACACAGTATCTTGATTTTTCACTGTGCTTTTTATTAGAATCATAGTATCCTGGGTGGGATTTCAAAGATCCACCTGGAGTTTATGGAAGATATTTTATGGAAAACATTTTATTGCCAAGAGGAACCCAAGCTAAACATAACAACTTCCTGTCTTTGCATTTGTACTGCAGGAGGGCTTCTAGACCTGGCTTCTCCTCCCCACCAGCCTTGGCATAAACCACAGCACTGAAATACAGTGGCAAAGAATGACGTGTCTCGGAGGCTTTCATACCCTAGCAGAAAGCATGCTTATTTTAGTGGTATGATTACAAGAGCAGAAAAGTAAGCACTGGAGTATGAGGAAAAGGAGGAGAAAAAAATTAAGTCAAGATCAAGAATAGGTCAGAACCCTAGGGCCGTCATGGTCAAATATTTATCTTTTATAGATGTACTCGTCATTCAGACAAGTGACAGACACCAGTCTGACTTCACTCATAGTCCTTGAATAAGCTCATTGACGTAGGTAACCCCAGGCTTACACAAGCCAGAATCTGGCCCTAAGCGTTTCAGAAGAACCATCTCCTCACAAGGCATTTCTGACAACACCCCATCCCTCGGGCAGACACAGACCTGACATGAACAGCGAAACAGAGGGCAATGTGGCTCTTCCCTTCCTGCGCCCTCCCCCATCCCTAGTTCCTCCACTGGCGAAGACAACTGTGAGCTGGCAATGCTGCAACAGAGGACCAGGGGACGGTGGCAATAGAAAAATGAACTCATCATGGCCCTTCTGGTAAATCTACATGTGAGTCAATCTCTTGGGCCTGTGTCGTTCAATGTCGCCTTCAGTAGTATCCACTCTGCATACTCGAATGCAGCCAGAAGGCCAGACTTGTAACAGGTATCCAAGACGCAAGTCTGGGCTACTCTGACCTCATTTTTATTATTTAACAAAGGAATATTCTAGGCCTTATGTTTTTTAAGGAAAAACTAAAAATATGACAAAAATAAGCTTATGGGTGCATGAAATAAAAATATTAATTTAAAATTTAAAAATACGTATGATGATGTTTAAGATGCTCAGAAATAAGAATTGTTTTGTTGTGGGGTTGTGGGGGTTTTTTTGTGTTGAAAAGTACTCTGAATTTTTTGCTTGCTTTGTTTTAGCTAATATTGCTGCTTCAAACATCTGAATCCCAGCCTCTTTGGATATGTTATTTAATTAATAAGCCAAGTGTGGAGGAAAAGTAAGTTCCTTCAGCTCACTAACAGGCCACAGGATCCAGAGATCACTCGTGCACCTGTGATTAATCTAATTGCATGGACTTACCGCAAGTGTAAGCTACTGAATTTCCCTCCCTGCTGAAAGAAAAGTAACCACAGTTAACGCGGAATCAAAAGTTACCTCTCCCCTCTTACTGGCATAACACAGAGGGCAATGCTTGCATAGTTCAGTGTCTTTTACAGAAGAAAACAACCCAGCTTCCACTTGCATTTCGGAGGGACAGCTCTGCCCGCCCACGGGCGCAGTTGCCACCTGCCCACGCATCCCCAGGCGGGCTCCCAGCCCTTCTGCTCCCGCCCTCGGCGGCACCATCCCTCCCTCCCGCCTTCCCGCCGGATGCGCTCCTGGGGGAGTGCGGCTCCTCTCCCAGCAACAGCGATCGGGAGGCACCATCTAGTGGTGCCCAGAAACCCCGCTTGCTCACTTACGGTTTCTCACACTTCCAGAAACAGTTTGTGCTGTATTTTAAGGGTGTTTCTCTACCTATAGAGTAAGCAGAACAGCCCCTACAGAAACAGGTATCACAAGCAATTGGTCACCAGAGTCCTGGACAGGCTCTAGACTAAATTAAGCAGCATAAAAACACTGAGTGTTGGTGCACAACACCCCTCGGGGGGAGCATAGCATGGGGGTGTTACCCCAGACCCTGCTGCAGGACATTCAGGCTTCCAGAACCACAAATGGTGCTCCCAGACCTGAGATCTCCCTTGTGAAGACACAGGCTTGCAAAAAATGGGGTCCTTACACTAAAGTCTGGCCCCCAAAAAAGGTAGCTTTGTCAAAGGGAGCAACTCCATTTTGATAATGTGGCTATCTAACACAAAATTCAGTATAAAGACAATAAGATTGCTAGAGTTTTCTAAAACCCATCCTTCCCTCAGCTTTCCCCTTTGACAGCTACTTGTATTCCTCTTCCTAGCCTTCTTCAGGAAAGCCATAAAAGCAGACAAGGATACAAACTAAGAAACAGAACTTGCCTAGGACTTAGCACTTGCAGTCTGTCTTTAGTTACAGGAACTCAAAGAAGTTATTCAGGGACAAGTATGCTATGAACTTGATGAGCTTCAGTTATTCCACAATAACACACATAAATTCTTGTCTCCTGGTAAATAAAGGATTTTTTGATGTTCAGGAAAAGAGTAACAAGCTGCCTTCCTGAGCTTTTGGCTAGCAGTCCATGCAGAGCACTTACTACAGTCATATGGCACAGTGTAGGTTTTCAACCTTTCTTACCTCCCAACACATCCATCCTTTACATTCACTTCAGATCTCCCATCTCCAAGAGGACACCCAACAAAGCAACTTTCCTGAAAACTTCCTTTAGGTCAAAGCCCCTCGGTAAGCATTTGCTCAGTTTTCAACATACCTTTCTAAGCACCAAATCAGCCTTTCCCCAAGAACCTCGTAACTTCTCACATTGCAAGCTCCTTCGACACTTTTACTAAACCACCATAACCTCTACCTAAAAAGGGACAGGAGATCCTTCCTGAACCTTTAGAGACATCCACCACACCCACCAGTGTGAGCCAGCTGATTAATTGCCCAGGTGATACAACACAGAAAAGGCTAAGTTCAATGCCTATTAGTGATGCTGGGCACCAATTGGTTTTTAAGTGGGGGAAAATCCCATTGTGGGAACAACATTGAGGGCTGGTTCTCTTGGGGCAAATTCCAAAAACAAAGGAATCAGTACCCCAGAATTTGGACATGGATGAGGTTAATTCCTTTGTTACAGGCCTGTAATCACTCACCCTATTGCATAAAAACTGCTCCAGGTCCCAAACAGTTTTATATTCTTCAAGCACTTTGCAGTCCAAATTACTTCTCACCCAGCCTATGCAAGGTGGCTTACCAAGTGAGAACTTGTGACACAGGAGGTAGCACTTACCCAAGGTCTCGCTAGGCTTCTTAAAAGAGTTGAAAACACTCAGCTTTTATACAAAAAGTATTTCAAAGATGCATTACCAAACCCTAACTGAAAGCAGATCTGTTGCTGGGCTGCAGCTGCCAGCACATCAGCCAAGGGGAGCATGAAGTTGTGGGCAGTCTCCACAGCAGGGATGGCTTTTTAACTTCACTAGTCTCTCTCATGTACTTGCACTGACTCTCTATCCAAACATCGTAAGAGCTATAAATGAAAAAAAAAAAGAAAACAAAAACAAACTATGAAAGAGCTGTGATACTAGTAGTGGTAACATTATTAACTGGTGCTTTCTCTGTGGTCTGGTTATGACATAGATGGAGTGTCTCTTAGAATTAATAAAAGGCAAACAACACAAAGGACCTCAGTGCAAAGGGATAGAAGAAGGGCTCATCAATTATTTTTCTTGTATTTCACTTTTGTGTTGTTATTTTCTTTTTTTTCTTTCTTTTTTTTTCTTTCTTTTTTTTTTTTTTTTTTTTTTAAAGAAAGCTCAGAGGTCAAGCAGAACTATGCATTGAATTGTTTAGATGTACATAGGTCTTTGTATTCCCAAACAAGAACCTGTTCCTCAGATGATGAAATCACTTATTTTTTCCTGATACTCTTTTGTTTCACCTTCTATGTACTAAAGCTTATCATACAATGGTTGCTGGCAGAGAAATGAAGTAAAAGGAACAAATGCACCCTTAGCACAATTGCAGTAATTTCAAAACAAGTTTCCTGGGGCTGCATTTGGCCTAGTACATAATACACATATGTACATATACAGTATTTACATATACACATTGATATGTATATGTATTTACATATCATATACAGTAACTACAACAAGGTTTTTTTTGTAGCCATTATCAGATAAACCACATTATTATCCCTAAGAGGCAGAGCAAACAGTGGAGAGAAACCAAGATGTTTTGGGAGAATCTGTTTCGATGTAATGAGGCAATGGGGAGCTGGCAAACTGTTGGCTAGAGAAAGGTGGTGGGTCCTGGGAAAGGCAGGATTGTGGCAGTCAGCTTGGTAAGAAGCACTGATTAGAAAAAGCCACTCAGCCACCTCTGTGGCTGTGGGGGTCCTGCAGGATGGAATCAAACAGGAATCAAAGGTAAGGAGGGATTATTAAATCCTCCTGGATGACAAGGGAGCCAGGTGAAATTTTTTCCTGTCAGAAGTCTGCATTTGTGAGGAAACTGGGTAAAAAAATATGTGCCAGACAGTGACATCTGTGCTTTGAATGTCCACAATGCAGCCTTAAGCTCCATAAAAAAAGAAAACCCACCCCAAACAAACCTGAAACCTGGACACAGCATCCTCAGAGATGAAAATACAAATAGATCTTTTTCATCAGAAATTGGCTGTGCCTCAGTCTCCCATGGACAAGCCAGGATGATGCCACCCTTTCATCTTGCAGGACTTGGTGGGTATCAGGTGGTGCTGGCTGAAGTCTAAGGTGCTTTGGTCAGAAGATGCCCGTTGCCATGTCACCACAGCCAGGTTTTTGTGATCCATTTGCGCTCAGTTAGACGAAGATCATGGGCAAAGTATCTTGTGGCATCTCCTCAGGTTGTTTCCAAAGGGTAAGCTGACCTAAACCCAAGGGGATACTGAGAGGTGCCTGTTCATGGGTTTTTATAATTCCACCTGAGAGCCCTGCAGAGAGAGGGAGGCTCTATAATACTGCTCTATAATTATGTAACCGTGTACAATACTGGAAACAATGAAGTTTCCACACTATTTATTTACTTGTGGTGCTTTCATATCATCCAATGACAATAATGTCCAGCTTTTCTCAGTAATGCTTGAGCCTGAAAAAGGGTTAAGAGTTTTCTTTCAAGTGTTTGCCTCACTTTGCCTCGCAGTGCAGGGCTGAGCTGATTTTGCGTATATCTCTGAGTGTCTCTGGCACTTTTCCCTCATCAGTGGTTTATCCTTTTGTGGCACTGATATTTTGTATAGTTAGCTACCGGCACAGTTACTCTGGCTTTAACTCTCCATACAAAGAGGAAAGCAGCTCCCTTCCTGTTTATACTGTCTCTCCAAAGACACTTTTCATCCTGTAGACATATTTATTTAAGGAATATAAAAATAATTGGAATTTCCTCACCTGTAACTATGAATATAACTTTTTCTTTTCAGCATCCTCTGCAGATACTGCACAAGGAGCACTCTCTCAAGTTAATCAGGTTTTTGTCAAGAAACTTTCCAAAATCAACGAACTCTCAGATGAATTCAACAGCCACACTTTAGTGTGCTTTGAATGACACTGGCCCCCGTAGCAGAGCCGGTAAGCACTGCAGTGAAAGCCATTTTGGTCAGCACGTGCGGGATCACAGTGTGGTCAGAGTGGGAGCAGGATGGAGATCCCGGGTGGTGCCGATGTGAGAGCTGAGCCCCACAACTGGCTTCAAACTGAAGGCAGGAGGAAGCCAGACTATGTGGTGGGAGCCTGTAGCTCTCTCCTTGGCTTCTTGACAGTCACTAATACCGGTCTGACCTCGGCACTAGCAGGGATCATGTGTCCGGACTGTGGTTATGCTGGGAGCTCTCTTTTAGTATTAAACTGTGGTCAAAAGCAGGACTGTTTCAGTAACTGTGGGTGTCAGCAATAATATAAAGCTTTACAAGTGTATATCATTAAACACAGACTGAAAAAAAAAAAAAAAAAAGCTGCAAATGTTTTTTTAGGATGGGTAAAATTCAGTTCCAGGGTTGTCTCCCCTACTCTTCTCCTGTAGAACAGTTGAAAGTGTTGGGCTGATTCTGTCTGGGGTATATTCAGCCAGAGGCAGATACCCACCATGGAAAACAGCAGCTTAAACAATCTGTTGACGTTGAAAGCAACAGAAGGCATGCAGATAAGAATGTCAAGAAACCTTAACTATAGCTGTTACTTCCTGCACAGCCTATAATTAGATACCAGGGTAGTACCTTATAAATACTTAAGATACAAGCCAGAATACTTTTTGCTTATTTTTCCATCTCTGTGTTCCCATCTGTGCTCTTTGTGTTGTTGCTTGCCAGCTTTCTGATAAAGCAATATATCTGTGGCTGATATTTGCTAGGAACCATTGTGAAAAATGTTCGCTACAAAACAAAATGCTATTAATTTTTTCTCTGAATAAGTGCTGAGAACAGTAAGGTTTAATTTCCTGCCTCTCCACTTTCCTGACTTCTCTTGTTAACCTCAATTTATTCTTTCACCTCAGCCTGTACGAGAAATTTAGAAACCACAGTGTCATTTCAACATTTATTTTTCATTCTGATGCCTGGTTTGTGAAAATATCAGGTTAGATATTCTACATTTTTTTTTAAAAAAGACCCTTTTTTAGATGCCCAAGCACAAGCTGAGGAGCTTGACTTTAGGCAGCCATTTTTTTGATACCTTGGCCCTAGCAAAGTGCTCCTTAGGCTCTTATGTCCAAGTGATGATTGTGCCCTTTTTCAGAAGTCAAGAAACACAGCCAGTATTTCAGGGCACGTTTTCAGTCCCGCTCTTGAAACAAAAGGGAAGACCCAGAAGGTGTGTGCTGGCAAAGGTAGCTCCTGTGCAACCCCCACATTGCCCTTGGCACTGCACGTACAGATGAGAGCCAAGGGAAAGTCTGGCTGGAACATGCTTGTATCTGCCTATCCCCAGCTGGGATGCTGGCCTGAAACTGCCTTGGGGAGTCAATACAAGAAGTGAGATATTACCAAGCTAGCGAGAGTCAAATGGCATTGAGAATCACAGAGCAGCACTTGAGGAAGGCAGGAGGAGAGCTGTGGTGGCCAGGTAGGCTTGGGCACGTTTCAGTCTTCGATCTGTGTCCCTGCCAGTTTGGCCAAGTCCAGTCCTAGGAGTTACTTGACGCAGTCTGAGGCACAGGGTCAGAGCGCCATTTCCAAATGAAAACTCTTGACCAGCTCCAGCACTAAATTGGATTTTGTTACCATGACCAACACTTGAATTTCAGCACAAGCATGTGCCTCTTGCTACGCCTGGTGACGGGGCTCTAAGCCACCCTCCTTGACTTTGCTTGTGTGTAGCGAAGTACTGGGTCAAACAAACCAGGGATGGGTTTAATCTGTCCTTCAAGATTGATAAAAGATGAATTTTCTTAGCTCCAGGTACACTTAACAGATAAGAGACAAACTCTTGAGCTACTTTTTACATCTCACTGTTAGCCTTCCTAGCAAAAACTGATGTTTATCTAGATGACTTAAATTTCTAGAGACATGAAAAAATCCCTTCTGTTAACTACCAAAAGTTCCCTACCAGCCATATACATCTAACAAATTACTGAATGTGACCATATATGTAACTTTAATTTCTCTAACTACTGGCCAAAGCTAAAATAAGTGTGGAATTTAAGGCAGATGCTCATGAAATATCTCAGAAAGGAACAATACTGGAGTGCATACTTATTTGAAAGAAAAAAAAGAGCTTCTTTTGGTGTCTACTACAGGTTTTAGTTGAATGGGGAACAACAGAGTTAGAAAAGCCTGAAACATCGGCCTGTTATTTTCTGCTGTCTCATTTTAATGAGCTTTTTTTACATGTTAATAAAAGTTACTTATTTCTCCTCACATAAAATCTTCAATGTATTTGCAATTGTGCTTTCTCCAGCCATTTCTTTATTATATCAGTTTCTCTTTCCCAGAATTAGCTTGGGCGAAGGATGCAAAATGTTGTTAATTATCAGCTTTTAGTGCTGCGACTGTAGTCAGCCCCTTTTTGGGAACATTTCCAACCAAAGGCCAACATTCTATCCTGCATGCATTAACGCCAAAGAGAGATTAGAGGCATGTAAGTGAGCAATTGCCTTGTCCTCTTTGGTCATTACTGAGAGCTGTCCCTGTGCAAGTGCCTAAGGCATGTCTACCAGGCATGGGATGACCCTTTCTCTCCGCCTGCCCCGGCAGCACTCCTACAAGGATGCCCTAGATGATGATGTGCTAGACTTTTACCTCCTTAAGACCTCTACTGTAAACTCCATACAGGACAAGACAGTTTTGTATTCTTGCCATATGACATTGGCTGTGAGGGTACCTACTTGCATCCTGTGCTACCTATCTTCTTTTGCCAACCACAAGATCCTCCCTCCTTCAGGCATTTTTCCTTTCCTCTCCCCACTTACCCACTCTCTGGGACTGGCTGCTCCCTCTATTGCCATAACAACAAGCAGCAGTTTAGCCATGCTGAACAGCCCATGCTGGAGGTCACCATCCTCCATTTGAGAGGAAAAAAACCCAAATGCAAGCCCTTGCTTTTTTATGGGCACTTCATTATCTTCTACAATGGGAGAGAAGATCAGTGCTAGCAAACTTCCTCCACACCTCTACGATCATTTGGAAAACTCATTATCAAATACAGCTTCCAGGGACATATGCACGCCCTTAGCTGTATAGTGATGGGAAGATTTCCCCATAAAGGTCTGTGCTAGGAGGACCGGGAGCCTCTGCAAGTTTCTGCCACAGACGTGCATACACGTTGACTTGTCATCCCTGCCTGGCTTCTTCTAATCATCATACTGCAGCCGTCTTACCATCTTTTACATCCCTGAGGGGCAGGTTAGGAGGCAGTAGTGAAACTGCAGGTATGCTGACTGCTCTGCAGAAGGTGAAGCAGGAGATGGAGAGAGAAACATCTCAAAAAACAAGATTTGCCCTAAGAATGACTCCCCAGCTGACGGCTTCTGTTCACGGTAACCCTGACTCATGAACCAAGTCCTATTACCTTGATCTCTATTCTGCCTGCGCCCCTGCCCAGAAAGGTGATTTAGGATTACTTGCAAACTCTCTTTCTGTCTCCCATAAAAGATTGATCCAAACTGAGTAGAAGTGCACACACCTAAAGAAAGGGCATGGGTAGATCCTACTGCACCTTCTGAGATGCCAAAACTGGAAAATGAAGTTAAAGATCCAAAAAGAGAACACTGCAATGCCAAAATATCCTGCAGAGGGCTAAGCTGGCCTGGATGCCTTGTAGCATTTCCACCTCCCTCATTTACCACCACTGGGTTGGCCACTACCTCTTCTGAGGGTGCATCACATGAGCAAGCATCCCATCAGATGCAAGCTCCCCAGTGTCCCAATGCTCAGGGTGCAGGAGCCAACTCAGCTTATGTACCAAGTTGGCTGTCTGAAGAGGTGCAAGGCTGCTGAGGTGGGAAAACCATGTAATGTGGTGCCATGGATTCCCCTAAGTGGCTGATGGTGGAGCTTGAGCCTGCCTGGTAGCTGCCTTCACTCAGGATTTGCTGCAATATTATCATTCTCCTCATCACTGCTGGGGAAGACAGTGCTCTGCCCATACGTTCTTGCTGCTGACAAGATCCTCTGTGTCTTGGAAACCACAAAAGTCTCCTTAGCTGCAGCCTCTGTCCCTGTAGGCCCTGGACATCATGAGCCTTTGGTGGGCTTGCCCTCTTCCTCCTTGGGGCTGCAGGAACCAGCAGTGATAATTCTGCAGAGCAAGCGTGGGACAGGGCTGATCCTGAGATGGGCTGTCAGTGGTGACCAGGCTGAGGGGAAAGGTCTCCAACAACCTCAATACAGCAGGCATCAGGGTCTTTCTTCTGAAAGGCTTTGGTCATTTAACAACTCACTTTGGGTAGTGTAGGCTTGGTAAAGGGCGTTTAAATGACTGATCAAGCGGCACTACTTGTTGGCTGAAGGCTGTCAGATGAGACAAGATGATACAGTCCTATGGTAATGCAAGCACTTCTTTTTCAGTGTCTGAGCCATGAAGCCATTTTACCTCTGTGTCAGGTCTCTCAAAGAGCTGGTACAGGGGAAAAATGCTACAAGGCATCTGAAAAAGTCACTGCACCTAGTAAAGACTGTGGTGCTGTTTTGGGGTAATAGCAGAGAGAGCAGCAGGAACTATCTTGATATTCAGTTCACAACCTGCTAAAAACCCAGTGAGCATATAGAAGACCTGACTGAGCATTCTCCCTCTTTACATGAGGTAGTGTCAGATACAAAGCTCAGAGAAGCACACCATGCCAGTGAAGATGGGTATTTCCCCGCCAGCCATAACAGTACAGAAACCCACCAGCAACTTTACTAAAAATCAATAGAGGAGTGCATACCCTGAGCCATAAGCTTTCATCTAACACTAAAACCCAAAAAATATCTAAAGCAAGCAAAGTCTGTGCTGAGGGACAACACTGCTACCTCCCATTTCTAAGAAAATGAAAACAGTTTTAAGCTTATTTCACCAGTAACACCTGATGGAAGAAATCTGCAGCCAGGCTCCAGCCCAAGACCTCTGCATGACTCACAAAGACACAGAACATCAGAGTCATTGAGTTTGGAAGACGCTTTTGGAGACGGTCTTGTTCAGCCCTCCTGCTCAGATCAGGGTGGCCTAGAGCAGAACAGTTGCACAGGGCCATAATTGGTTGGATTTCAAGTATCTCAAAGGGTAGAGACTCTATAACTTCTTTGAGCAATCTGTTCCAGTGGTCAAGCACCCTCACAATGAAAAAGTAGAATAGAATAGAATGGTTCAGTTGGAAGGGACCTACAACGATCACCTAGTCCAAGTGCCTGATCACATCAGGGCTGACCAAAGGTTAAAGCATGTTAGTAAGGGCATTGTCCAAATGCCTCTTAAATACTGACAGGCATGGGGCATTGACTCCCTCTCTAGGAAGCTTGTTTCAATGTTTGACTACCCTCTCAGTAAAGAAATGTTTCCTATTGTCACTATTACTGCAGTTATGGTCCTCCAACTCAGAGGACCAGGCCAACCAAGGTCTATCAGTATTATTAAAAACTGAAGAAAAAAAGCGTTATATGCCTCCGCCTTTTCTTCATCTCTATTTGTCAGGTGGATCCCTTTTCTTCCCAGTCATCCTTAATCCTCAAAATGAGTCCCCTGTGTAAGTGAATTAGCCTAGTGATATCTCAGTTCTCCCACCACAAAACAGAGGTCAGAATGTTTCTCTTCTTCCCAGTGTGGCTGCAAGGGAAGAGGCATGCTGTGAAGTACCCAAACACAGGAGCAATGACAGGGTGTGGGCGATGCAACTAACAGAATCATATCATAGCATCATAACGTACCAGGTTGGAAAGGACCTCAAGGACCATCTAGTCCAACCTTTCTTGGCAAAAGCTTCATGTAGACAAAAGCACCACCTGGACAAGATGGCCCAGCACTCCATCCATCCAAATCTGAAAAGTGTCCAATGTTGGGGAATCTACCACTTCCCTGGGAAGATTATACCAATGGCTGATTGTTCTCATTGTGAAAAAATTTCCTCTTGTGTCATGAAGCAGTTGTGGTGCTGTCCTGCAGGAGCCACTTATGTACAACCAGAATAAGTTCTGATGTCACCTCCTACCATGCTGTATCTGTGACATGGCTTTTGTTGGAGCACCATTGCCACACTCTGGGCGTGATTATTTTGATGAAATGCATTCATACATCACCTCCCTGCTGAGGTTTAATTGGCATAAAGGAACAGAACATGGAAGAAATCTGTGCTGCAGAGTGAGCCAAAGATATATGGGGCCTACTTACAAGCTCAGATGAAAAATGTGATAATAATGGCACCTATTTTGCAAGGTATTTGACTTATAGGCCTATAACTCTTAAAATCTTGGTGAATGTGCTCCAGAATGAGTTGGAAATATGAGAAATTTACTGCACACTAAGCATTCTATCCCTAATGAAGGCAGGGGGGCTTCTCACCCACCCCCATCCCCCATTCATCACCAAGTGGAGAAAAGTCAGAAGCTCCAAAGCACACAGGTAGAAATATGATCCTGACACCAGGCTTTACACCTCAATCTACCCCTTATTTCAGCAAAGGCTGCTTTATACTATCAGCCTATCCATCAGTCCAATTCACATGATGGAGGAGGCAAAGAGGAGGGAAGAGATGGGATGTCAAGGAAGGTCTGTTTCAGAAGAGGTGTCAGGGAGGAGCAATTTTCACAAAGTCGTTTGTAACAGTGGAGCAGGGCCACTGCTGGTTGAGGGCTGAGGTGACACACCTATTACTCATGCTAGACAAAGCCCCGGGACATGCAGCCTAGCTCCTTTTGCTCCTGCTGCTGCTATCACTGGCTCTTCAGAATGGTTTCAAACACTGTCCTGTGTTCCAGGGATGGTACCCAACCAAACTGGCTGGGTCTAGAGAGGAGAAAGATATGTTCTGGGAGATAGACAAGGAAAATGCCCTGGAAAAGCTCTGTCAAGGCATTTAGAAATGGTAACACTATAGATACCTCTTAGGAAATGGGAACCAGTAAAAGTAAGATGTGAGGAAATAGGGAGGGGAATAGAGTGAAAAGGTGAGTGAGTGCATGCAGAGTGAAGACTTGTTTGCTCTGAATTCATGAAGTATTTTGCCTGTGCAGAGCCAAAGGACTATAAGTTTCAGTCTGGACTTGTTTTTAACACTTATTATTTCTTGCCTTGGAAGAAGAGGCCTTTATAGCTTGACAGAAGAAATAAAGCAGTCTACCAGAAAACAAGTGAGGCGTGAACTGCGATAAGAACAAGGGGAGATTTGTTTACCAGGCAGGATGAAAACACATAAGTAATTAGCTTACCAACAGACAGAGACTGCTCTATCAAAAGGCAACATGATGCACAGAAGACCTTTACTGATGGACACATAAGAAACTATTTCAAGGAGATCAAATTTAAACTCAGCTAACAGGAATTTAATGATGCTCTGTCATTAGTAATTCAGATAGCTCTTACAAAAGACTTTACCTGCATTATCTAAAGTTTTCCAGTCCATTTTATTATTCATAAAAAATTCATGTGGCCCTTTGCTGTGAACCCCAGGCTGACTGGGGTTGCTACTGGTTAATGAGTGTCCCATTCAGGCTTATTGTGGATGAGGGGTGGCCTTAGGCAGAGTCACAAATGCAATTCTGTGATCTTAAAAAGGACTTTTTTATCTGAAAAAGAAGTGTGGATGAAGGTCAAAACACAGATCAGGATGTAGAAGTTAGACGCTGTCACTTCTGATCCACCGACATCCTGTGTGACTCTCAGTGAAGCATGATCTCTGCATGTATTCATTTCAAAAGCTGAAATAATGGTAATAGTTACTTACTTCAAAAGGCTGCTGTCATGACTAATCACAAAAATGTTTATAGAATACTATCAAATTCTCAGGCAGAATACATCAGAGAAATGCAAAATATTGTTTATAATTGCAGAGAAAAAAACCCTATGTTAAAAACATCAAGGTTGCAAACTCAGGCATTTGAAAGCTGGGAAATGCCAAAATTAAGGTCGTCAGTGAAATGTTAGTTTGGGTTTTCTGTCTGCATGTGTTACAAGGTACATTGCAATTATGACATGACATTTCAGGAGAGTATATGGCATCTGCAGAGCAAATGCTCTTCCGCTATCAACATATACATAGAAGGGGACACATACATACAAAGGCAACAGACTTCCTTATGGGGATGTGAGCAGTACTGGCCAAAAGCCTAAACAGCCGTGTACAGCAGGTTTCCTATTGGCAAAGAATTAAGTATTTAAAAGTGTGTGGTAAGATACAATACTGGAAGTATCCATCCTGGGGTATAAGTTACACAAATGGAAAGGAACACAGCATACGGTAGTGTTATTGACAGTGATTGGTAGCACGTGGGCATTCAACTTTTTGTTAGAATTTGTTTTTAATTAACTCATTCTGTTGTTGCTTTTTCTTCTATTCAATAACTTTTGTTATGCCTGTGGCATCCCATAATGCCGCTTTTCAATTTCTATATCTCTTTTGTTCCTCTTCCTTCTTCCCTTCTGATTGCCCTTCCTCCTTTTCCTCTTTTCTTTTTCCTCACACACTCTTCCAGTTCTTCAGCCCCAGTCTTTCTCCTCTTTCTTCCTCACTTGCATTTAATCTTACTATGTTATTTTGCTGTCATTTCTGCTAGAGCCCCATTTATGCCCTTCCTCTTCCCCAACCCAATGCCTTCACAATTTCTCTGGCAAGAGCTGTGACAACAGATTGGCATCACTTTGATTACAAACTGCACGGTGGAATTGAGAAAAGGTCCAAAGCAAGAGAGAAAAAACAACAAGATAGCAGAGGGCAGAAGAGTATGTGAATGCTACAGAGCTCTGTGAAGCATCTCCCTGCAATCCTGGCAGTCGTGCAGCCTGAATGGCCAGGTGGCAGCCTATGCAAACTGGAAGGAGGCTGCCAAAGCTCTGCCTCTTCTTCCTCCTCAATAGGATTTCTGTATGGAATCACCCAGGAGAAGGTTAAAGTTCTTAGAGAAGAAATATAATTCAAAGTCAAATGTGTAGTGAGCAAACTTGATAAGAAATATTGCAGGGGAAATGAAATTTCAAACAGAGAAATGGGTTAATGATAAGCCTCTCACATCTGAGCAAATTTTTCATGTCAGTTAAGCTTGGGATAGGTCTATTAGGTTTCTTTGGAGTTACAACACAGTACATGACATCAGAATTGTCCTACGGTATTTTAAATATTATCCCCCTTTCCCCATCCTGCTCTCCCTACAGCATGAAAGTGTCTGTCTAAAGGACAGGAGTCACATTTGCACGACCCAAATAACAGAATTCAAAGTGTGCTAATGATCCAAGCTGTTGCATTTGGCATTTTGAAAGGGCAATGCTAGGATCTGAGATTATGGGCACAAAGACAGATTTAAGCAAATCAAATTCTCAGAAATATTCCCATATAGCCCACTAACTTGAATTATAATGTTTCTAGAGGTGACATTTAGTTAACTATAGCATTTGGAGCAAAAGTACATGGCTTCCTAAGACAACTTTTTCTTTGGCTTCCTGAAATGATGTGCATTCCCAGGACAGAGAGATAGAGCCCACTGTGATAAATGAAGTGGAAACCTCAGTTAAAAGCATTACGTTGTTTTACATAGGATTAAACATTCCTTTTTTTTGTTGCATTGAAGAATATTGGCTTTTTTTGCAGGCTGAGAAATCAGATGGGGTCTGAGATAAAACATTGATTACATTGGGCCATCCACAGAATTATCCAGGAATGACAACTACAGTTTAGATTCACAGCCTGTCTTACCTCAACTTACTCAAGGCATACATGTCACTAGAGAGCATCACAAAGCATATTTACACTTCCAGGCTTATATGCCCTTCAGCCAAGCCCATTGCAGAACTCTTCTCTTTTCTTCCAAGCATGAGTAAAATTTCTGTCAATTGCACTAGATAACCTGGCTGTGCTGTAATACAGTTTTCTTTGGGTTGGCTGTACAGACAGGAATTAGTTCATTTGGCTCGTTGAGAATCCCAACTGACTCAGATCCCCCTGGAGCATTACCACAATAACCTGTGTAAAACATGTTGCAATCACTGCTTAAAGTACCTGTGGCTTTATGGTGTTTACAGATAATCCAATCACTCTAGACATAAATGATATAAAGAGCTTGGGACACCCTGATTTGAAGAGGTGTGCTGCCCCTGGGCCAGGATGCATTTAAGAGAAACTGATAGGCAGAGGGACTGAGCCTGATTCCCTTTTCCTTTCCAGAGGGAGGAAACTGAGACAAGGCCCAGCAAAGACTTCCCTGGAACTTGCCCAGTCCATAAACAGTGACCTTGCATCTTGACACACATCAACACATCCTGAACCCTGTTCCCCCCTAAGTGCTGCCTTATTCCCATAAAAAAGGCTCCAGGCTAGTTGTTCTTAAAGGACTTGGCTGACAAAACTTGGTCTTCTCTCTTTGCTTCCACCATAAGCAGCAGCAATGCAAACTCCCCTGGGTACCTCCTCCCAGAAATGTGCTCCTCATCCTGGTGCAGAACTTTCCAAATGTGACAGGTATGGGACTGTCATCCCTAGTGGGTACAACTCTCAGAAAGGGCTTAATGTCAGAAGAACTTTTATCCTCTGGCCTGAGTATGAGGGAAGTGGATGAAGTATTATGCTCCATGTACTGTGGGGCATAAGCGTACAAATTCTGAAGTTCATTTGGCCATCTCCATGCTCCAGACCAGGCTTCCCAAGTTAGCAGTCACTTGAGAGAAAGCAGGCCTATGCTCCCAGGGGAACAGCTGTTAAGTCCTTGGGTCCTTTGCTACGAATGTCTCTTGGTTAACCTTATCTCCAACCATAATGTCAGTCTGACATATTACCCTCCTTCAAGTGTTTCCAATGTGTCCTCAGAGATTTCTCTCTACCTGATAGAGACTTTCACCTTGTTTGGGTTGTTAAACCTTTTGTAACTGCTGTGAGGTACTCAGGAAGGTGACTGATATTTTCCAGAAGTCTCTAGTGGCAGAACAGTGGCTATAATTAGCCATAACTTGTTTTTCCTCCTTCTCTCCCTCACTCTCACAGAGTGCAGGCAACAACGCACATCATAAGTGGGTGGCCCTCTGGGTGAAACTGTTGTCTTTGCTGAAACCAGAACCAAAAAACAACCCAAAATGCAGCAGGAAACAGGCAGATAAAGTTTCAGATAAAAACAAAAAAACCATTATACTCATGATTTCCCTGAAAGAATTATTTTCTGTCTGCTCCCCAAGGAACAGCTGTTTTCAGACTAGATTAGCATCACTCTACGCTGATCCTTCAGAATAAAGTTTCAGGGCAGCAGCTTCTCAAGTTCTATATGATTTACCATCTGTATTTTCGTTGCTGTTACCAATCATCTTGAATGCAAAATAACACTGAGCAAACCACTGATTCCTGTTCAGCATTAGTCATGAGAGGGATCTTCCACCTGATTCTCCACGCATCCATGTCACACAGAGAGCCATTGAAGAGAGGTGCTGAGCTGAGGGCAGTACATCTCAACTAGGAGAATTTGAGATGAGCCTTGTTTTTTGTTGGTGTTGTGTCTCTAAGGGCCATCAGCTTATGTCCAGCAGAGGATATTGTCCTAAATATTTGGGGGAAGACATCAACTGATCCTATCTCTCCTGTTCAGCTGGCAGGAGCAGGATCAAAGCCACTGACCAGAAATATTATTGCATGAAATAAAGCCCCAATGTAGGCCACACTCCATGACACTGGTTTTGAAGTTTGCTCCACCACAGGAATACCACCATATATCACAACAAGAATGTATTACTGTAACAGACAACTTGTTATCAGATTGTAAAGCAATTGCAAGAGTGTCTTGACACTGCACAGACACTAAGAGTAGATTATCCAAGGCTACTACAGTGCCAGATATGGAAGCCAAGTGGTTTCATGTCCACATTAGAGGTTTCTGCCTCCCTTTACAAGATTTTCCTTACAACTGTAAGGAAATGCAGGGGGCACCTCTTCTCAGCTCATTAAGTGACTGACCTGGGTTTCACTTCCGTGTTTCATGATAATCCTCTGAGCCTGAGGTACTTAACAGTGATTTTGTCCCCATGTCTCTCCAACTCCATTATCCTGGACTACGTGGACAGACCTCATCTGTTAATGGCATCCATCTGGATTAGATCTAGGTCCTTAGCCCCAGACAGCAAGGATCTTCACCTGCAGTGTTTCTTTCCCTGTTGAGCATCCATCACAATTTTTTTCCAGTTGTGTCTTGAGACCTTTTTCAGCTTCTTTTCATCCCCTGCTCTTCTCCTAGGTTTTTGCTTCTTGGCCCAATTTTGCAGGTTGCCACCACCAAGGGTGATTATTTTGGTGCTAATTGCTATGACTATTGTACCAGCACCACTGGGAGCTCAGCACTGTTAAATATCTACAATGTCTATTTGATGAATGACACAAACTCGGTTGTCATGGCTACTCTTGCCTTCTTCCAGTGTTTGGTTGCTCTGCCAGCCAGAGTTGTCCACAATGTTTCATTGGGGAGATTCCAGAAGTCAAATTGAAGAAGAAACACTGGACATAGTAGTGTTGTCTGGCTCTGAGTGTGAGTTGCTAGTATGGCAGGAAATAATTTCCAACCAGCCTTTCCTCTGTGCTCTTTCTTACTTCATAGGCTCTAGCGAAAAAGCTTGTGCAACCCATCAAACAGCAGCATAAGACCTTCTGGTGGAAGGACACAGTGCCAGGCGAGGGAAAAGGAAAAACTCAATCCATTTCCATTCTACGTACCTGAAATTTGGCTTACACTTCCCTTCCCTTCTCTATCTTGTTCAAGAAATCCATATTCTCCTCGGAAGATACCGGGTCTCCAAAGGCAAGACTGCAAAATGCAGTGTGCATAATGCAATATGGGGAGAGCACTAAAGACTCTTCTTAGCGCTGTTGGGGCTGTGAGCTTTGTTGTTTTTTAATGCAATGCCACTAAAAGCAATGGGCCTGTGCTCATCAGGGAATAGTGCCCCAGAAACTGAGGCAAGAGCAGAAAGGGAGTCATTAACCAGTACGCTGAAAGTAAACAAAACAGAGAAAGCTCTTTCAGCTTCCTGACTCCCTCCGAAGGGATCCTGCCCTGTTTATTCAGCATTTTACATTGCAATGGTTAAAATTTGCTAGCTAACTTGTTAAAAACACTAGCTAGCATTTCCATGCAGTTGCTGGCATGGTGGGCAATGACATCCTTTACAAAGAGGGGCAATGACTTTTGTACTGAGAGAGAGAAGAGGAAGAAAAGGCCAAAACTACACCCACAGGAGAAAAGTAAGCGGAACAAAGCGTCAAATATAGAAGGGTGAAGTTTGGACCCTGCCCAGCTGCCACCAGAGGAGCAGGAGAGCAGAACCACCGTTGAGCTATGTATCATACAGAGGGAAGGAGAGACTATGATAAGCATGGCAAGAAACCCGGCAAAGTGTGGAAAAGTCCCGCGCCCCACCGTGTGCCCAGCATCACCCAGTCGGAGCGCCAGCCAGCAGAGGGCAATGCCAGTCCATGTACACACCACTTCATCGCAAAAGCATTCAGGGTGGCCCTGTCTGCCAGCCTGTGTCCCCATGCTGCCTGAAAACTGTGAATTAAAAAGGATATTTCCCATTTGCAGACTTGTGATGCTCTAGTCCTGATTGTGCTCTTTCCTTCACTGATACAGCCCTAAACGGCTCTATGTGCCATGGTGTGGGGAAACTGGGACCTGTAAGGTGCCTGTCTGACCCATTCAATACAGACACTTTTTTCTTATCAGCCTTGCAGCCTGTGCAATTGGCTTTCCTGAATCACTTGCTATGCACAATGCTCTGAGTTATTATCGACCGTCTTTCAGCTCTGAGGCAGGTAAATGATAAGCAGTTTTGTGCTGCATGATTTCTCTGTATTTTTAGAGTATGCCTGGTTAAGCCTTTGGCCCTGGACCATGCAGCTTGACATTATTAATGCCCTCAAAGAAATGCAGTCTAGACTAACACAGCCCACGACAGAGGTGATGCTAACTTACCTACCTAGCAGCTACAGTCCTGGGTCATTCTTTCAGGCTATTGCCCCTTTCCCATCACTTGTTTCCAAAAGTAAAGCAGTCAAGTTCTGAACTGTTGCAAGAGTTTTCAGGCATTAAATGAGAATAAAAAAATTGCCTATGACCATAAACTTCAGGTCATGGAAATACAGACTCATTTATGTAGTGATGGGACCGGAGCACAGCTAAGAGAGATGAGGGCAGGAGGGCTGCAGTGTGGTGAGAGCATACAGAAGGGCAGGAGAGTGCCTGGGCTAGCTGGGATCCCAGAAAGGGTTGTGACTGAGGTGCCAACAGGGAAGCAATTCAGGCAGGTGCTTGGACAGAGCAGGGCTCACGGGTGGGTGGCTGCACGAATTTCTCTGTGGGTTGGATGAGTGTGTAGCCTTGGTAGAGGCTATGCACTATTGTGAAGAACCTGGCTACATCTTCTTTATAACCTCCTCCTCCTCCTCTACACGAGGTACCCCTGAAGCCTTCCCTTCTCCAGACTGCTGAAGCCCAGCTTCCTCATCTGCTCCTCACAGAGCAGGAGCTCTCTAATCAGTTTGAGGGCCCTCCTCTGAACTCACTCCAGTTTATCAATGTCCAGGCCAAAAACCAGACACAGTATTTCAGATGTGGCTTCACGAGTGCTGTGCAGAGTGGGATAATCCCTTCCTTTGACCCTGTTAGCTGTGCTGCTGTTCATACAGCCCAGGAGGCTGGTGGCCATCCCTGCTGCCAGGGTGTCTGCTGGTTCACACTCAGCTCATTCAGGTGAGCAGAGCTGCCCTCCCTGGCAAGCAGTCGAGGCCTGGGTTGCTGCACCAGGTCCTTCCTTCCCAGCTGCGGCTCTTGACACTTGTTGAGTTTCATAAGGTTTCTGTTAGCCTGTGCCCTCAGCCTGTCTAGGTCTTGCTGGAGGGCCACCCTGCCCACCATTGTATTGACCTGCCCAGCTGCCATCACCAGCTTTGTGTCACCTGTGACCATGACGAATACGCACCTTGTCACCTCCTCCAGGTCACTGATAAAGATGTTAAACAGAGCAGTGCCAGGAAAGACCCCTGCATTACTCCACTTTTTTCTGGTCTCCAGGTGCAGTACGATCCATTAGCCACTTCATTGCACTTCAGATAACTCAGTTCTAAAATGGGCTAAGCCCCCTTTCCTACATCACAGGACTCTCTATGTGCATGAAGGATGGATATTCAGGGGACCCTAAGCCTTTGGTGTAGGGCTTCAGTATTTGCTTCTCATCTTGATCCCGTCTCCCGAACTCCACAGTCGGGATAGGTACAGGAGTGAAAGGCCCCACAGTACTGTCATGCTGGCAGTCAGACCGCTGCTTCCTCATTTGCCCTCGATCAAGGGGAACCAGAAAATTTGGCATGGCAGCTCTACTCCAAAAGGAGGGATCCAGTCACATGTTTCTCACCTTGTCTCAATATATGTACATATAAAGCCCTGCACCTTTCTCTTCCAAAGTCAAGCAGAGATGTGACACAGGCTGAAATATTTCCCTTTTCAATAACCAAATGCTCTAGCTCCCGTGCCTTTAGCTTTGCAACAGCTTGTAAAGCAAACTGCACTGAGTGCTAGAATCAGCAGTAAAATCCCATCTGATTTTTTTTTTTTTTCTTCCACAGGAACAGCTGGGTTAAAAATCTTTGACTAACAAGTTTTCACTGCCATACTAATCACTTTTCTTAATCAAATCAACGAACCATCCAATTTAAATCTGCTTCTCATGAAACAAACATTTCACAAAGACTCAGGTGCGATACATAACCACCAAACTCGAGACAGCGAGCTGAAAGGGGCCCCCAGCTCATGGTTCCTGCCCTTCCTGACAGCCAGAGATGCAAAGGGAGCAGTCACCCGGCTCAGGGTTAGGGCTGGGACTGCTCCTTGCTGTGCTGGGAAGGGCAGATAAAGCGCCAGGCCTCTGATCTGCTTTGTTGTAGCTGGGGGGGAGTAGGTGTAGCACTGCGGCAGAAGGACTTTTACAGTCTCCAGCTGAAAATTAAACATCCTGTTGTTATTTTAAGGGGCATTTAAAGTTAAGGTCCTATGTCACACGCTTAACTGGAATTAGCAGAGCTGGTGGATTGTTTCTATTGCTCAGAATAAACTTATCCTCTCTGCAGGGGGAACAAAACAAAATTAAGCCAGACCATGCACAGGCAGATGTCCCTATAGCAAGGCGATTCCCTGTCAGAGAAGAAAGCTCTGATCCATGAACTGCTTCAACGTACAATATGAAACACCCCTGCTATGCTGGAAAGTGAAAGCATGATGATGCTGTGTTAATGGGTTCACGTCGTGGGGACACAGTGACAGAGATTTGTACCTCTGCTCCCTCCCTTCTGAGTAACCCTAAGGAAACCACTGAGCCTCACTGAAATAACCTGAGATTTCCCACAGTCTCTGCCAGCCTGCAGCACCTCGGGGAGACGTTGTGCAAAAATCATCTCTCTGAGAGCAGTAGCACATAGAAAGCAAGGAGGAATTTGCCACGGCAGTTCTTCTCCCCACACTTGAAGCGTCCTGTGGTTTGTGGGCTTCCAGCCTACCCATATGACAGCACACAGCCTCACTACCTGAAGAGCCACTGCATAATGGAAAAGTACAAAGAGAAGTGCAGAAAGGCTGAAGACAGCATCGCTAAAAACACAAACTCAGCTCCAAGGGAGAGTGTTACTTAAGGCTTGAGAATATACAGTGTTGTTTTTTAAAAAAACTCTTAGTAGATAAATAAATAAATGCTGTTGTTATGAAGTGACATTTCTGGTCCTTGAAAGCTGTCTCTGCTGTTTGATGGAGCAGCGTGGCAGCCTTCTGAGCCGAGGTGCTTACTCTCCTATTAAAGTAATTTTGGAACTGAGCTGAGTGATGTATGTTAGTGGAGCATCTCATGTTTGCTTTCCTTTAGCTGAGCCTTTGAGGATTGAGTTTCCTTGCAGAAGCCTTTGAAGACATCCATATAGGACCATGCGGGTGATGCCCAAAGAGACACAAAGAATGAAACTTCTTGAGCTGCACAGGATTTCTCAGCAAGAGATTGCTGGCAAGACTGCAGAGTAAAGGATGCCCACAGCTTTGGGTCAAAGGAAGTTAAACACGTAATTGCTGGATGCCTTGCAACGCAGCTGACATACCACATGTTGTGACTATGTGCTCTTACAGCAGACCACTGCACCTCCCCATCCCCGCACCCCCGAGATACAGCCAAACTGAGCAACCTGCCAAGTGCTGCTAAAGAACCGTAACTGCCTTAACATGGACAACTCCGAAAGCCCCTGCAACTAATGTTTCATGCATGCCAGGTGGCAAGTACCCTATTTAGGGAAATAGGACATTAATCAAAGAATTAGTTACAGGATATTAAACTCGCCGAGGTGCTGTTACCAAATACGTAAGGCAAACAACATTCTGGGTAATTAACAGACACGAATGATCAGCCTGCAATCTGAATAAGGAGTTTGCCTGTGAGTGTCTGGATGTTGCTTTGTTCCTTAAAGCTTCCTAATGGTTTGTCCAGGTAACCACGATGGACAAGCCTGACTTTACAAACTTCCCCTGGATTATTCCAAAACAATCCCTCAGGAAGATGTAGGAGTAGTACAGATCTCCCAATTTCTTTACCACAAAACTAAGTACAAGTTTCCCACTTGCTGCAAACATTGCTCAAGCTGAGCAGGTAATGAGGAGGTGTGTGGGTATGCACACGTGCTCCTCCAGCACTGAGAAAGAGTTTAAATGAGCTGAAGAAGTGACAAGGACTTGGGTATCTCCAGGAGCAGTGTGGAGACTACCAGGGTGGCAACAGGTGAGCTGCTCCCTGAAATCCTCATGAAAGAGCTATTCTCAGCAAGAAATACATGGGAGGCCTCAAGTGAAAGAATAATCCAAGGGCATGATAAAGGAAAGGCAACAGTACATGGACATCTCACACTTGCCTATGCAGTTCAGGAAAGAGGAACAGTTGCTTCTAAGAACTGTTGTTATGCCCTGAAGCAGAGGATGAATTGAACCCATTGGAGTTGTTCATCCTTCTCCCTGATGGCCACTTCAAAATACCAGCTTTTGCTTAAAAAAATGTGTACAGCACTTATAATTGCAATATTAACCTTCAAAATCAGAACCGAGCATAAATGAAGATGCTGTTTCAGCAAAAGCCTGAAACTGAGAAGTTGTTGCCATTTACCACCTGAAATTACCGGCTCTGGACCCAAACGGGGGGGTGACTGTCAGCAAAATGCTATTTCTCTCCTACTGTACAAAGGCTATTTAGCGACCAGCTGATGCTACAGGTTTCACCACAGGCAGCATTTGGGTTAGTACAACTGCCATCCCCTTTTTGGCTTTGCTAGGAATAAATATATTCGATGCTTTTATTAATGTTCAAATACCAAATTACCAAGACTAAAGTTTTCAGAATCTCCCAATGCCTGTGATACAAAATCCAAGTTTTAATACGTGATTTAGATTTTTATTTTCTCCACAGACAGTGGGTATCTTACAGCTACATTGACCATACAGGGCACGTGATTCATAGTACCATCATGCAAGAGTTATTCTTGAGGTGTAATTTGGGTGGGGGGAGAAAGGAGGGAAATTGTAGACTGTGCTTTTGTGAGATATATAGGGAAGTGAAGAAATGGTAGCCAGATTTGGTCTGTGGAAACCTGAGACAGAAACTCCAGTGGCAAACCAGGGAGATAGATAACCCTCTTTTGTGCGATTCTAATGGTTAAATCTGTGGCAGAACTCTCATCAACATCCCCAGCCTAACACCTGGCTCTCAACATACCCCAAGACAGCAAACACACACACAATCCCACATCCATCCGTACGATTTAGTCACTCGCTAACTCTTCTTTTAAAGTGGCTTGAAGGTCAATATGGTTATGCAGAGACCACTGGGAATCATACAGAGCCTGGAGGAGAGTTGGTACAGAACTGGGTGATGCCCCATCCGTACTCCAGTCTTGGGAACTTAACTTGCTCCCTTTTGAAGAAATGTAACTTCTGACCCCAGGGTAAGCATATTGTAATCTGCCCTACTGCATCTGTCCTGAAGCTTTAATATTTGACATAAATCCTAAAGGAAGCTCTGTTCTTTAGTAATGATTTGTCAGAGGTGGATGGATAGGAAGGGTTGTGGGTAATATGGAAATGGCATAGGCAGAGGGTCCCTTCTGGAAGCCTGATTATTGAAAATCAGCTGCTATTTACACAGTTAATGCCATTCACTTTTTGCACCTGCTCAATCATTCATTTCCCAGTGCAAGCCAGCTTTGCCCTGCTGCAGAGTCAGGGAATTTAAGGGAGTTACACCTGCAGGTTTTCTTTCCAATGATTGCAGTGTTCAGCTTATAAAACTCCCACTTGTACATTTCCAGCCTTTCATCTTCCTTTTCTGTGAATTCTTCTTCTACCTATTTATATGTATATATACACGTTTCCAAGTATTTATGTTTCTGGTAATGAATCCAAAGCTCTCTTTCTAACTTTTGTTGGACTCCCAGCCTGTTCCTGTGCCACACAAAACCATTTGCTTCTGTAATCGTCTGAAAAAAACCCCAAGAAATTTAGCTAGCTCTGCAACTTACACTAGTTTTTGTTCATAGTCAACTCAGTCTTTGAAGAAGGCTCCATACTCTAGATCCAGGGACATTCTATTCTTTAGGATTATGAAGAATTATGCAGCTGACCTATCTTCCCACTCTTGCCCCCATCACCTTTCCTGATAATGAAGTTCTGCAGAGAAGCCTCAGGCCACCAAATAGAAAGGATGAAGGGAGAGAGCCGCAGTCCTATGGTTCTATTTATTAGTGCTAAAAGATGTACCAGTTGTAAATGAGATTATGGGAAGTGCAATTGCAGCTCTGAGCAGCTGAAAAACCTATCAGCAAGGGTTAATTAATAGAAAGTTGAAGGCTTCTGGGTTTTGCATAGTTTTTTCCTATTATCAAGAGAAGGACTCACATATAATGGAAAATCCATGCTCCCACCTAGCAGACAAAGCATTTGCAATACCAACCTGTCAGCTGGGTTTGCTTCCATGATGCTGGTGAGGTGTCATTCATTGTAGAGTATCCATTTGCTTGTTGCCTTATTTAAATATGAACTGAATGAATTACCCCCATCTGCCGAAGTCCTGTCTTTGATTACAGAAAGACAACAGCAGGAGGAAGGTCAAGTAAAGCAGATAAATATATGATTAACTCTGAACACATAAGGACTCACCTGTCTTCAGTGGGATAAGCCTTGTACTAATGTGTCTGATTGAACCAGGGTTGGAGGAATAAATCAGATTAAAGGGAATGACAATGCAAAATTAAAAAGTAATAAAAAGCTTAATGATGAAAACAAAACAGTCTACGACCTCTCTTTTTTTTGTTTCCATCTGAAGAAACAACAGCTGGTATGCTTCTGAAACCAGCATGTCAAGTCAGACACTGGAAAGGAATTGAGAGGATTATTTCACAATTTTATTGCACAACTGAAAATTAAACTTTTTTTAAATATTTACAAGCCATTTATTTTGCACACACAATCTAAACAGCATTTTCCCCGATAAAATTGTCACCTAGAAAACTTACACACGGACTGAAGCATACATGTAAACTAAGTGTTTTATGTTAAATGCAAGTTGCCTCAGTCTAACCCTGGAGGGGCAGATGCTTGGGAGATGGGGCAGCAGAAGGAAAAAAGCCATAGTTTTCATTTTTCTTTCCTGAAAATATTACTTAAGGATCTTTCCCCAACCCAAGGAAAGAAACAAAAGGGTTCAGTATTAGTTCAAGCAGAAGGCCGGCCAGCCAGGTAATGTACTAACAGCATGGTGAGTTGCAGATTCAAAACCTCTCAGTGCCACAAGCCTTGCAAGAAAATGACAAGCCTTGCTTCATGCATGGTTCACCTTAAAGGTTGCAACATCCCAGTTTTCCCCTGGAGATTGTAGAGTCACCTTGGTCATGACAGAAAAGGAATGAGGTTTGACTCATAAGAAGATAGACACATGAAAGGCTGCTGTTGTGAGGTTTTGTTTTTGCTTTTTTTTTCCTCCTTCTTTCTCACAGATTTCTTAGCTGCACCTTTGGAAAAGTGCTGGCTGATACACTGCAAATGCTGACACTGCTCTTGGCAGAGCTGCACAGTGATAGTACAGTGAAATGAACGTTGCACAACTTGACCAGCAACGCCAGGGGGAATATTTTAACCATCATTATGAAGCCCACAGCTTTGGGCTGAAAATGAGTACTTTCCTGGCTGTTAGTACAATCTGTCACTGCGCATCACAATCTCTGGAGTCCCTGAATCGCTCCCCTCCCATGGCTGGTCCGCCCACACGTTTTCCATCATATAGATTGTTGTTTTCAAGTTTGTCAGCTAATATTGAGTATATGGCCTTGCAGCACTTACTGCTTAGCTTCCATGGGAGTTTGACACCCGCAATCTTAAATGAGTAGGTGGTAGCTCTAAAACTGGCCCAGATTTGTCCCATGTTACTTTGGGCAGGTGTGCACCTGAGGCACCTGCGTGCGGACCATCAGCTCTGTAACCTTTTCTACTAGTCAGAGAACAAAGGGTGATGTAGGGCTTAGATGATGAAAAATGCCCTCTGCAGAAGTCCCGCTTGCTCCATTGACTATCAAAGGAAACTAAGGGGACCACCTCCAATATCATGGGTCTCAGACAGCTGCCAAGTTGCATGGGGTGAATCTGGGCCTGAATGCTTCCAGCTGGGTGTCTAAAAGCCTAAGGATTCTGGCATTGCAGGATACATTTGATATTTAGATTACTTTAGTGCTACCTTTCGTCAGGTTTTGAACCATCTGCTGTAGGATGGAGAAACAGAGTAAGTGATGCCAGCACGATCTACAGTGAGTTTGGAAGGAAAGGGAGTGTTTATAGATTTGTTATGCTATTTTAGTTAGTGGTTGTCCATTGGGAACCATGCTACTGGGAGATGGCTTTGTGAAAGGCAATTCAAATGCGTAAGAAAAGTGAAACCTATGGCCTCAGACCAAATGATCTATGTCAGGTCTTCTAAAGTCATTGTTTCTTCCTGAACCACACGTAATCACCATCACCACTTGTAGTGATAGGATGACGGGTAATGGTTTTAAACTGAGACCATAGATTTAGATTAGATATTAGGAAGAAATTCTTTACTGTGAGGGTGGTGAGACACTGGAACAGGTTGCCCAAAGACGTTGTGGAGGTCCTCTCCCTGGCAGTGTTCAAGGCCAGGTTGGATGGGGCTTTTGGCAACCTGGTCTAGTGGAGGGTGTCCCTGCCCATGGCAGGGGGGTTGGAGCTAGATGATCTTTAAGGTCCCTTCCAACCCAAAACATTCTATGGTTCTATGATCTGCCACATGGCTACCAAGTTGTAGTAATGTGTCAGGTCCTAAGCAACCTGATCTTGTTTTGGCATTAATAGTATTAAAGGCCTAAGCCTTTCGCTTTCCTCTATACCAGTAGTCCAAGTATTTGTTTTTATCTTTTTTTTTTTTTAATGAGTTCTTGCTAGTTTAAAGGAGCCAGTAATGGAGATATGTCTTTTTCTATGTAATAGTTATAATCAGACCTCAACACTATGGAGACTGTCTATACTGTCATTAAAATACCTGCCAACACCTACCTAAGGCTTGTATAAACATGGATTTAGGGGTGCAGCAGATTGGGAATGTGGAGAAAAAGTGGAAAACCCGAGAACTGGCTGGCTGAGGAAGGCTCTTGAAATTGAGCCCTACAGAAAATGTAGCAGATTTGTAAATTGTAGAAACTTGTGCTAAAACTTATGGTTTGAGTAGGTTACTTATCTAAAATGCTGCTGATTTCAGCCCCATTGGATTACTTGCAATGACTCTCTTACTCTCAAAACAATATTTTGCTGGAAGATATAGAGCTGTAGTGGGCAGAAAAGTTTGAACAATATGGATATGTTAAAAATAAAACAAAACATAGTGAACCTATTCCTATGGCTTTAAATTGCTGACTTTTCTCTAAGGTATAGGCTTGAAGATTAAAATTGGAAAAAAACCCTGCGGAATAAATTTGTGTGGAGGCCCAGGTGCCATGCCAGAAACAGTGTGTTGATATTGCTTTAGTAATGAGCTCATGCAGTGGTATAGCACAAGCCAGTGGTCTTTCATGCTTACTGGAAGAGACATTGCTAAGATAGAAATAAATCCTATGATAGCACGAAGCAAAGAAAATCTCCCAGGCTACAGGAAAGGCCATCTCTACAGTAAAGTGGTGCTGAGGACATCTAAACTACCCCTCAGTTCTATGCTTCATCCCAGACAATGCTGCAATATTTGCATGTCTGAATGATGCAGAAGAAAGCTGTACCAGCTTAAGAAAATCAAAAAGTTTTGCAAACTGTTACTTTCACATATGAAAATGGAAATGAAAGCAACAAAAAGCATAAAATATCTGTGTCTTGGGTGATGTGATTCAGTCAATTGTTTATATTACATGCAATTGTTTTGCTCTATGAAGTGTAATCAGAAAGAAGATGACAATACCTGTATTGTCTGCATTCATGACAAAAGCTGGCATGTTAACCTGGTGAATATTTTGCATTGATAAATTTCCATGAATGTTAATCCTTGTGGGTCCTTACAGAACTCATTGATTTTTTTTGGATTGCCTTTGCTGCTCTTTGAATAAACCCTAACAGTGAAAAGTAAAAGATGTAACCTCTCCAGGGGCCACGTAAACCAGTATGGCCATACTCACTGATGTTATGGACAGAAAGCATGATTTCATTCATCTGTCTGTTCTCTTATTGACACAGACAGCAGAAGCTTACTGCCCAGCCTGAACACTGAGTCTCAAGCCAGCTGGATTAATTGGTGCTAATATAATTAGTACGCACTGGGCAACGTGTGGAGGGAAAATACACACATCTCTTGTTCTCATTCTGAACCACCAAACTGCCGAGTCCCATCTCTTCCTAACCCCAAGGGGCCTCTGTCACTCACGGTGAGTATACATCTAAAATGCAGAAAAGCTCAGCAAAGTCTGTCATCAGAATAATAGATTTCATACTGAACTCACTATTGCCGTCTAAAAAAAACCTCAAAGCAGACAGCAGTGCAGCTTCCTTCCTGCTGCTGGTGGTTAGTTCTGACTGGATGAAGAGTTCATGGATCAATCAGCATTGGATAGCTTTTCCTTTCCTTATAGCATTGCTGGAGAGCACTGCTGGAACAACAGATCCACAGGCAGATCAAAAGAAGAAATTCTGTGAACCTCGCTAACTCTAGCTTTGCCCCAACCATTGACCCCAGTGCTGACAATTTAAAAAGGCTGGGTAGTCAAGACTCCTACTGCTATCATCTTTTTTTTTTCTTTCTTTCTTTTTCTTATGAGCACCAAAGGAGCAATGTGGGAATCCAACGCATTGAAACAAATTAAACATCTTTGAGCTGAGAATGGTTTAATCTCAGTGCTGACTTTCATGAATTTTACAACCCATAGAATTTACTACAGGTGATCCACATTGGCCAGTGTTTGATAAGAAATGCCAGATCCAGAATGAGCTTAGTCCAACCCACAGATCATATGAACAGACCTTCTGAGGGACCTCAGAATGCTTTTCGCCTTCCTCATTCCTCTGAAAATTTGGCTACTTAAACCAAACCCCTCATGCCTCCCCAATTATTTACTCTGTCTTTTCACTGTTTACCTGACACAGACTGTGCTGATAGCCTTTAGAGTGCTCCCAAAGCGGGAGCAGACATGCTTGGACAGAGCTGGGACTCATCACTCTTGCATGTGCAGCTGTTAGCATTCATAGGTTGGGGGTGAGTGCTACCAGGACTCCGAGTGTGTAATTTCCATCAGCTCCGTAGGATCCCTCCACACAAGAAAAGCCTGTAGAACAGAACTGCAGGCGTTCTGCTCAGGAAGTCTGAGAGCACAGGGGATAATTGATTTTCCTAAATCACAGTTTAAACCTACCCTTTGGAAAATAAATAAATAAATAAAAAGTCTGGCTTTCTCAGAATCAAGGCAGCTATCATATTATGAAAAGCTCAGTGAGAGCAAAAGTAAAAAGAAGTATCACCCAGCTGCTTCATTCCCCGAGTACCATCCACTCTGTGCATAGAACGAAAGAGGAATTCTCTAAAAAAAGCCCAGCAAATGATTGTGTAGAGACTATGTCCTATTACATCTTCCAGGGGAGAGAAAGAAGTTGTATGAGCAAATTGCCAGCTCCACCAGCAACTTTAAAATTCAGATCCTCTTAACTTTCACATGACTGATTTTGTAGCCTTAGCAGGAGTCTTGTGATACAATGGTTAATGTTGAAAATCCACACGTCCATTGTCTGGGAATTATGTTTCCATAATACTGAGGCTTAGCTTGGCTTGAATTACTTGGCCTCATGTGTTTGGGGACCTCTTCTAGAATATATTTGGTGAGAGTGGTATCTACATGCCTGATTGGAGAATTACCCCTGGGTCAGAACTATTTCTTTTGGCTTGAAATCTTCTATCTCATGGCAAAGGACCATGGAGCTCAAATGCAGCCTTTGTCACCTGCACAGTGACTTCCCATGAATTCATGTTGAAGAGGTTTAGGACCTTTTAACCTTACAGAAACAGAAATTATTTGGGAGACAGGAAGCTGTTCTCATCCTGTGAGGGGCAACTATGGCACAGAATGATTGAAAAGATACTAAGCTCCTAGCCTGGATTTCAGATCTTTTGCATCCTGACAGCCTCAATGAGCTAACACTTCCATTGCAGCATCCATTAACATGTCTGGACAAATACATTCATATGATCCATCACACAAATAAATATTTGGTTAGCTTTCTAATTCCAAGATTATTTTTTCAACTCATCATAACAATTCTACTCTGCAGAGCAAACAAACCCCAAATCCCAAGCATTCATAAGTGGAAAATGTTCCAGCCAACTGACACGTACCTAGCTCCTTTTGAAATTCTCAAGGACTTTGTGTCTTGTTTTGGGAATGCATAGCTACTGATGAAAACAAATTCCTATAGAAGCAAGGTTTGTACACATTTCCTGAGCCAGAATTTGCTTTGCACAGCCAGAAGCTTTTCCAAAGTTAATTTTATATTTTGAATCAAAGTAGCAATCTTCAAACAATCCCCAAATCACCTAAGTGTTTGGATATAAACATACCATCTAAATATACATTATGAATTACTACTGTAAAAATGACTTCATTTAGCTATCAGTGCCTCTGCGTTTTCAATACTGCAGTGGAAGTAGTAGGTTATCGCCTGTCATTGTCTACTAGTGACTTATTTGTTCCAGTCTCACTTACTAGAGTTGCAGAAATTTAGCTGCTTTCCTAAAATTGAAATATTTTTTGAGCTAAGAATGATACTTTTTTTTTTTCCCCACTCCTGCCATCTAATGTATTAGACCTGGTTGAAGTTCATAAATAATGATGCTCACCCCACTTGCTGAGCTTGCTGTGTTCTCCTGTTGCTGCACTGAAACCTGAGGAACACCCTTACGGTATCCGGCAGAGCAGGAAAGAATGTCCTGTGCCATGGCTAAGAGTAATATCTCTGCTGATTTGCCAGGACTCCCAGTGCTGCTGGTCATTAATCTTTCTCAGCCAAAAACAGATGGGGCTATTAGGCAGGCTGGAGTAATGGGGGAAACTGGCAAGATACAGAAGGAAATGCATTATCTTCTGGATGGAACTGCATGTAAAAATGAGAACATTAAAAATGTATTTTTCATATTTAATTGGACAATGTACGATTATACCTACCAGAAAATAATGTGCAATTTGTTTTGTCCAGGGCATTTATAAAAGTGTTCAGCTGTCCTAGGGCCTTATTTTCCCCGGTGGGAACAGTAGCTACAGTTCTGACAAGGTTTTTGTGCTTTTCCCTCTAACGCAGGGCTTACTCTGTGGCAACAGCCACTGCAAATAACACTACAAAGTGCCTCCACTTCTCGCAGTAAATGGAAAATGCAGTTTATGATTTACATACAAACCACATGAAGCTTACCAGGTAAAAAATCAGTACTTTAGGAATAATGTGAGCGTATCTGATATTGTCTAACAAAAGTGATGGGACTGCAGGTACAGCTGCTAATTTCTTTATATCACTGAGCCCAAGACAATGATTACAAATAGAATAAAAATTGCAAATTAGAAAGTGGAACCAGATTGCTCACATAGGAAACTAGCAAGGCTGAAAGGAACTACTGAAAATAGGATTTGGGAAAAAAACCTGATAGATACTAAGGACTATTTGGGATAAACAAAGACATTTTCTAGGACTGCCAGGTAGGCAAATGGTAGATGACCCTTAGCCAGAAAATGATAGGATGGAAACTACAGCCAAACATTTGAAAGTATACACTGTGACAACAGAGAGAAATCACGGAAACATATTAGAGGGTTAAAATAAGGCATTAAATAAAGGCAAGTGCTTTGCCAAAACTTAAACTTGCAAAGCCTGTTATATCAAAGGGAGAAGCATGAAAACAAAAATAGGAGGATTGGGTGCCAGCCAGCAGATTATTATTTGGAATAATGATTGTGTCTGAAATGTGGTGGAATGTCAGAAGGTGCTGGGAAATACAAAGTTCAGGCTCTGGTGCTAGAAGAGGCTTACGGGACTGAAAAGTTTGTAGCGACTCACACGTATCAATGTTTTCAACTGGAAGGAGAAAAGAGAGACACGGAACAAAATGTGTCAAGAACTCAAATTAGAAGAACAAAAGAATTTTGTAGGTTTTTATTTCTGATCCCTTGACTAGGAAAAGGTTAGCATTTAGGAAGGTTAAAGAAGAAAATACAAACCCAAAACCTAGTAGGGTGATATTTGATATTAGATATAAAAATTTAAAACAAAAACCCCCACCTTTTTAATTTTAAAGAAAGAATCAATGGCCCTAATAAACAGAAAAATTGAAAACCTCCAATTAAAAATGGAAAGGGCTTATAAATAGCCATGGAGTATGGTATTCCCTTGGATAAATGGAAGACAAGGACAAGGAAATGCCGATATGACTAAATTGGTAATTTTAGAAGCTATTCATGCCAAATAGGAAACCTTCAGAGAATGGAAATCAAAACTTTGTAAAGCTGATAGGAAGGTATGTAATAGTTAAGATGGAGTTTGAGCAAGCTAAGATGGAATTTGAAGAGCAAATAGTAGGAAGTTAAAACTGAAAACACACATTTGCTCAGCACACCAAAAGCAGAAAACCGGAGATAACCGGTAGGCCACCCCAAACAATAAGTAGAAGAAACAATTAAAGACAATAAGGACATTGCCAAGAATCTAAATGATTTATTTCCATCAGTCTTCACCAGAGAGGGTGCTGGAGTGATATCTAAATGAGAGACTCACACTTTCCAAATATCAAAGATAAGGACAGGTCATAGACTGAAGACTCAAGAGAGAAGTTGGTGGAACAAATCAATAAATCAAAGGCATTAAGTCACCAGGTTTATCTGGTATTTCTTGAAGACTTCAGGAGAAAACTGAGAATTAAGTAACAAAGTTGCTAGCAAATACCTACTACAGCAGAGGACTGGAAGACAGTGTTATAACTGAGTTGGGGATTTTTGTTGTTGGTGGTGTTTTTTTCATGGTGTTGGCGGAGCCCTGGCAGTTACAGAAAGATACATAATCCTAACTTGCTATCATTCGCTGAAATGTGTTAAAAAAAAACAAGCCCCAAAATTCCCCAGTAATGAAGCACATAGACAAACATGACATGACAGATATAAGTCAGTGTCTGTAAGGGAAAAAAAGGGAGGCTCTTTGAACCTACTACTAATCTTTGAGCTGGTTACGCCAGCCAGCACTGCTAAGCCTACCCGGGAGGTCTCATGACTCGCTGTACAGATAGGCAAGTAGCAAACGATTACCTCCTTGCTCCCCCATCTGCATCTCACCACCACCGAGGAAAGACTAATGTTCATGTTGGTAATGGCACATCCAAACAACGTACAGCTCCGTGCTACAGGTTGTGCTGCTGCAGGGCAACCCAGGCCATCCTTGGGCAACATTGTTAAGCCAAGGAGAAATGTACATCTGGAAATGAGTTTTTAATATAGATGAAACAAAATGATGGCCACACTGAAGCTCTGACTGGAGATTTTATGTAGGTAAAATCAGTGTTAGCCTCTCTTAGGATCAGCTTTTGATACCTTTCTGCACATTAGCTGGGGTTCTGCAGGGTTCTTCTCATTCCCAAAATGCACAGTGATGTGGGCCCTTAATGGTGAGCAATACGGGACTTGGGGAGTTAAGATTTTGGGTTTTTTATAAAAAATACATCTTAGCCAGGAGTGAGCACTCATTTAACTTCCCAGCTCTTCCTAGCTTTTTATGTAAATCTTTACATAAAGCCATTAAGAACAGAGGAAAAGCACTTTGGAAAATTATGCAGTGATGTATTCTTATGCAGCCAACACTCCCAGGGGAAAAAGTGAAAATTACACATAGCCTCCCGCCCCTTTTTATTTCTTGTCAAAGATGTTGCCTTTTTTGGCTTTTCTTATATATACACAGCATGATGAACTGATATTTGTAGTTTAAATGTCTGGTTTAACCGCGTGGTTTGCACCGTAACAGAAAGTTCTCACAAAATGTCAGGTTAGAAATAAAACCAAGCTCTAGAGGGATGAGGTGAGGAGGAAAGTAGAAGGTCCAGTGGCTGAAAAACAAAATGGAAAAAAAGTGAGCAGAATGCAATGTGGATCCATTTCCCAACTCAGGCAGTGGTACTGGTACGCATGGTTGTATGGGGAGCTGGGGTAGGGAGACAGACGCATTTCTCACTGAGTTGTTTCTTTCTGTATTAACATTGCAACAGAAATTACAAATAGCCCTGCAAGGGGTAGTGCATTAAACCTCATCTCTTCATCCCATGTAAACACAACATTAATACTGAAGAATAAAGAAAATGGCAAAAAGTCCAGTGTCTTGTTTTCTGCATTTTGCTTGTTAGGTTTCCTGTCCGCCCTCCAGCATACTCCTGTGTGTACTGAAGTTGTGAACTTGACCAGCCCACGTTCAAGCAAACACTCACACTCAGATTCCCAACACATTCTTTTATCCCCCTCGAATGGGGAGTTTATTCCTAACAGTTCTGCTCCTTTTAATTATAAACTCCTTTAACGAAGTAGTTCTGAGACCTTGCAGCAGGCAGCAGGAGAGCACCAAGGCTACTAGTCGCCATGTTTATATTCCCTGTTCAGCAAAGAAGTCCACTTAAGGCCCAAGGCCCAATGCCTTCACAGACGGGCACGCACTGAAATGAGCCTACAAATCAACATCCCCCCGTACAACATGCCTCATAGGCAAAATCCAATTCTTGCCTAAAAAAGATAAAGAGTTACAGCCAGGCCCTTTATTTTACGAGACACACACGAACAAGTTGCTCTGGTGAAAACAGACCTTACACTGACAAGTTTTGTTCACTTTCTGGCAGAGCTACTGATCTTCTTTACTGGACCACCAGAACCGAAGATGGGAAAGAAACACAAGGGAGACATTTCCTTGGCAAGGAAAGGAGCAGCATTTAGGACTGGGGAAAAGGCAGGGTGGGGTATAGGGGATTTTCCTGATAAAACAACTAATTTGAGAATAAAAGACCAACCAATATCATGTATACACCTAAACCAGTAACACACCTTCTCTGGAGTGCAGTATTGTATAAGCGTCCCCTTCGTTTTCAAGGCTAATTCAGACCTTTGGCTCATCCTGCATTAACAAGGTCATCCATGTTAACAGGGCCCCTGTGAAAGTTCACAGGTGGAAGTTCCCTTTTAGAGTAGTGCAGATTTGAAATTCACAGGACAGCGACCCGAAGATCTTCCTTTACAGATAAAAAGCATGTCAAATTATTAAATAGCAACATGAAATCCTATATTCTGAAGGTCTGTCTTTGCTCTGCAGTCAGGAGAGCAGAGTGCATTCCCAGCCCCTGCCCAGCCCCCACCTCTGGCGGCATGGCAGGCGTGTGGCCGGCCCCTCTCGTTGACACCTCATGAATGCTAAAGCTGAAAGGCCTGGGGTAGTCGGGAAAGGGACGAATGAGCATAGTCCGAAGACATGTCACTTCAAATTTCTACTGTTAGAACTGCCGGGTATGATATAAAAACAGAAAGTATTTCTCAGTTCGGAGTTTGAAGACTGGGCCCCAAATGTTGAGTGGCTGCTCTCTCCGGTGTCCCTGTTTCCTGCACACGGGGTCCGTTGTGCTAGCTGTTGTTCTCTGCCGTGAGATATTTGAGGGCTGCAAAGCCGTAGTGGCGTGACATATCCTGCTGGAACTCCTCCTTCAGGGTCTTGAGACAGATGCGGTATTGCTTGTTGGAGCGAAACTTGGTGATGTCGAAGCTGGGGGCGTGCGGCATGTGGATCATGTAGGCATTGGGCAGCACCGTGAACTCATACTCCTAGGGGGGAGAAAGACACCAGCTGTGAGGGTGTTCCCGAGCCCTCGTGCAATGCATCTCTCCCCTACCTCCACAGCCAAACACGCTTCATCACGTGCACTGCAGAACGGGTCTCAAAACCAACAAACCCATACAGATATGCCAAATAAGCCTTCTTTTTTTTAAAGTTGCTTTTCCTTGGTTTTATGAAAGATCAACTTTTCCCTTATTTTCCTCCATATAAGCCAAACGATGGGGCAACAGTACAAAAGGCATGCCTGAAGCCATGTCTGCAGCAGTGCAGCGTGCTTGCAGCCAACACAGCTGTGATGGCACGCAGCATGAGTCTCAAGTGTCCATGCAGAAGCATGCTTTTGCCCCTACAATTTATCTTGCTTGAGATGCTGGAATAAGCTATATTTAAAAAGGCACACACTGCTCTACATACGTTGCTTTGCCTGTATACTTACAGCGACAAAACTGTCTAAAACTATTTATAAACCTGAAATAAGGGGAGAATATGATATCTTTTACAGGCGATGTGTGAAAATGGACCTGCTAATTCCATATGCTTTGAGAAGGTTTTATGCAAATTAAGTTCTCCTTCACAAAGTATGAGATACTGTGACAATTCCCCCTCTCCTCTAAAACTGCTTCACTAATTCTCTTTATTTTTATCTGACCAAGTTTTTTGACAAGTTGTGTTGTTAAAAAATGGTGGTTCATATCAGCCTCAATACTCCTGTTAGATTTGTTCCAGAAAAGGGATGTGAACCTCAGTATTCTGTAGTCAAGAGAAGTACCCTAACCGCTAGGATGCTACCTCTTTTTCATAGGAAATTTCCAAAAGTCTGAGTTGTAGGGGATGCAAATGACAAAGAAACTTCGAAGCCTCCACAGGCAAATTTCCTATTGTCCTCACACAGTTTCTATTTACAACAACTGTTGCTGCATTGACTCATTAACAATCTCTGCATAACACAGTAGGCAGTGAAGGAACAGCCACAGAGTGTGCTGGCTTTAAAAGAAATGGTGCACAACTTCCCTTGGTTTCCCAAGTCCAGCCACCCGTAGATTTAGGTGTCTGTTCAGAGATACAGAGTATCTGCAGCACAGAGGCAGAGCATTCCAAAATATTTTGTTAGGGAAGAGATTTACGGGAGAGAACACACTTGTGCTAATAAATGTGTTTCATCTATAAATCTTTCTCACCTAACAAAATATGATCAACCTGGAAAAGACTCAAAACTGCTGGGTTATGATGCTACCAGAAACCAAGTGTTTGAGCAACACAGTCCAAAATGAAGCCCAAACAAAATGGAAAAAAGTGAGCAGAATGCAATGTGGATCCATTTCCCAACTCAGGCAGTGGTATCGGTGAGGCCAAGTGCAGCTAAGGCTGCAGTGCCTTCCCAGAGACACCTATGGAACAGTAGCATGTGTTGGACAGCTAGGTGCAGATGCAGCTGTATGGCTGCTCCTTTTTCATTATGGGAATGCCTGTTCCCTGCCAGACAGTGCTAAAGTGGTAAATCTTTGTGCCAAATTACAATGCCATCATACATGGGAATGGGCAATTCTGAACTTCTGTTTAGGGTGACAAATGTCCAGCAAGAGCAAAATAATCCGATGCTCACAGGCAGAACTCATTTAGTTGGAAGAGGCTTAGAACTAATGGGGAACCAAACAAAAACAAAGGCTGGCATGATGGAGTGAGGACAGCTGATAAACTACAAACTACAAATTAAATCTCTACTTAAAACTAAGGGCTGAAGCTGCAGAGGAAGATGCATCCCCCTCATACAATCTTTTCTTTGTTCTCTCTTTGCATCTCAAGTCTGTAATCCTGCAGGTCAGGGACTGTCTATGCTCTGCAGTGTAAACTGTTGAGCACAGCGGTGCTCCCATCGCTCTGAAAGGCCTTCAGGCACATAAGTGTTTCCAAAAACTTACGAGTCTGCTGCTAATAAGCCCCTTTGAAAGATGCTGGGCTGGGGTTGTGGAAGAAAGATTGCTCACAGTCTAGTTCCAATGTCACTGGAAGAGCAGGGCAAGGTTTCCTAATGGCCCACCTCTACTGTAAGGAATTCACCGTTGAGAAAGCAATGCACTTGCAGGAACCTCTGTCCCTACCTCACAGGTTATAAATTCTTTAGATAAAGAGCGTCATTATCTAAGTATTTGTACAGCATCTGGCTCGGTGGACATCTGCATGCCCCAAGAATAACAATGATGAATATGTCCATGCTGTGTGCTGCTCTGAAGGATGGTAGTGGCACAGGCCCTTGGTAAGGAGTCTGAAACAGTTTTCTTGACAGACGCTGCAGTTGTGAGGAGCAGTGAAATAATTCAATTGAGAAGCTGCTCTGCCTGCTGATAATGAAGCCAGCCAAGCAGCTGGCAGCAACCTGATCTGTGGACACCCCGAAGCAGAGAAATGCCATAGGGGGAGGTAGCCGTGCGATCCCATGTCCCCTCCGGGCTGACTTTCTGGGAGAACAGGCCAATACCCACGTTGCTACAGATGAAAATGAAATTCTTTTCAATGTGAGAATATTTTTAAGGTTGGAAGAGTGAGAAAAACAATTCCCCAGAGTTAGTTCCAACCCTATGACCATTTAAAATATCTGTGCTATGATCAACTTTGAAAAATGTTCCAATTTCCCATGTGTGAATCTGTATGCTAGGCAAATGTCTCTGAACAGAAGAGTTAAATCATGAGTGCGAGATGAGAGCTGCCAGTGGGAACATAAGCCTTGTTACCCAGATTAACAAATAATAAATCATTACACTGGCACTCTCCACAACTGATGGTTAATTGATTAGTGTTTGAAAAGTGCACAGGAAAATTAAAGTGCTATAGCAGAGCAAAGTATTATTATTAATGATAATATAAGGGACAATTTTTTTTTTCTAGTCTGTAATATTTTTTTCTCAACATAAGTAGGTAAAAATTTGTTGGGAATGCCCTTTTGCAAACAGAAGGTAAGTGGCTGCCAGCCCAAGGTAACCGTGTGGTTTTGTAAGCAGAAGTAGAAAATAATCCTCCCACATATGTGCCTGCACACAAATAAATACACTGTAGCCCACACCCCAGTAAGGCAATCTCCCAGGAACTTGCTGCATGCCTTGTGCTACCCTGCTTCACCATGAACTGGTAAGAGGTGGGCAGAGAAGTATCAGCTATATTGCAGATCCGTAGCAGAAGCCGGCATAGGAAGATACAGATGGCCAAAAAGCATGGATTTTGATTAGCATGAAATGCTACTAGTTCAAAAACTGGGACTGAAACCAAACTAAAAAAAAACCCAAACGAAAAGAATTGCCATGACCCAAACCCTGCTGATTAGCACAGTGGTCAGCTTCACATCCAAGAACAGCAGAGAGATGCAAATCCTGCTATTTCAGTGAGCAGCAGCACCAGGCTCCCATGGAGCCATAGTCACTGCCAGACTCTAAGATCTAGGTCGGTGGCAGAGACCTTGGCAGCTCTGAGAACTCTAGTGCCAGTCTGGGTCTCTCGAGTTTTCTCTGTGTCCTTAGTCTTATATATTCTGCCCAACAGCTCCATCCCAAGTCACAGATCCAAGAGGCAGGTAGCCCAAGGATCAAGTGCTTGGATCCTCTAGAGTCTGCCCCACAGCCAGACTTTGGAAATGTAAAGTCCTTGTCTTTGCAGAGATGCGCTGTAAATCCAGGCTAGAAATTGAAGATGCTTGCCTTGGATTCAATTTAAGATTGGTTTTTTGAATTCTAAATTAGCATTTGGGACTCATCAACCTCTATTTAACTGAAAAAGTTCCAGCTAGGTCTACAGATCCCCTAGTGGGTGACTGGCAACAAGTGCTGCAATGCTTGGGCACACTTGGGCAGGAGACGGGCACTGCAGGGATCCTGCCACTGCGAGACAACAACTTTCTCAGCACTGAGAAATAAAATAACTCAGACTCAGTTCTCCTCTTAATGCTTGATAAGGACTAAACTGAATGTTCCCAACTCAAGAAGCACCCATTAAGGAGCTCAGTAAGGCCAAATGAGCACTTTGGTGATGCAAAGCCTGAACCTTGTCTACAGAACGCAGATCTCATTTAACAGCCCTGCTGCCCAAGCCCTGGGTGAGAGATGCAGGTGTCGGTCTCCTCACCTGTGCATCCAGTTCCATGATGTGAGCTACTTTGTTCCAGCCAAATCCAACAAACCGCCTGTCATACTCCGGGCAGTCCTTCCTCACAACAACGTATGGCTCAAAGTCTGCTTCCCACTCAACGCGGTAGGGGGTGGTGGCTGTTCGCCACTTGGCAAAGTTCGTTGGCGCATGCCCTTTCGTCCAGACGTGATACCTTAAACAGACATAAATGGCATGGACGTGGGGAGGCAATTAGATAGAAGGCATCTTGGCGAGGCAACAAAATGTCACTTGTTAGATGACACGCTCAAAAATCAGGACATTAGCTTACAGTTCACATCATCATTTTCAGGACATATCGGAGGCAATTTCTAGGACTATTTCCAGCACGCTTCCCAGAGCCTCTATGTGCTCAAAGCTTAAACACATCTAGTTGGTGAAGGACGGTGTGAAAACACTACCTAATGCTAATGTGAGAAACAATTACAAAGTACACAGACAGTTCATCTGCACTACAAAGTGCTGTGCCTCATTCCTAGCAACCAAGCGGCTGCACCAGTGCTGTAAAATCGGTGTGAAATTATGTAGCTCAGAGAAGGTCCCTAAAATTAGCTATTTCTACACCACAGTGACATTCACAATCTGTTTTATATGCAATTTTATACTTTGTATGAGAGACACCTGCGGCTCTGGATAGATGTTCCGTTTTATTAATTACTGTTATTATTATGGCAGGAGCCAAAGTGCATAATTAAATTAATAAGTAAAATATTACATAAAGGCTTTCTGCTGTACTTTCTACATTGTGGGGAGTACCCATGTGATCCTGAGTAAGGTAATCAATTTGATTTACAGGAAAAGATTCTTTTATACTTCGTTAATCTTGTTTAGGTCACAGCAGGTCTCTTCCAAGCACAGCTTGAATCCACCCCATTAGTGCCAGGGTCAATGATTCTCTCGCCCACTTATTCTTCTTACACCTTTCCAAAGATCAATGAGACAGGCTCTTTCTGCAGACTCATAGATTAAATAATGAAACAAAGCCATAGCAGGCCATCTGTATTACAACGCCCTGAGATGTGTAACAGAAGGGGCAAAACAAACATCCTGCCAGTTTGTAATGTAAGGTACATTGAATTCACAGGGATGACTCATGTGCTAAAGTAAAGGGATTTGAGCATTAAATAGTTGCAGAATTAGGATCTGAGGCAATGTTTCAACCCCAGAAATTCTCGTAACATTGCAAGCTATTGCTAAAAACAAGGACATAAAATCACAACCTAGGAGTTTCCACTTGGACTATATATTAGTATGGCTTATAACTGGAAAAACAGAGAGGTATTCAGCTTTGCTGACTCTCCTTGTTCAGGGGCAGTGCAGGAGGACAGAATTATTAGGATAGCACTGAGGTCCCAAGAATGTATGGTCCTCTGAAGGCTGCATTTCTAAACTGTAAACAGGTTGCATGTCTTTCAGATATCTGGCTTGGGGACCTGGAAAAAACAAAGCCCTTCCGTACTAAAAAAAAAACCTGTCAGTGAATTCATTCCCTAGAGGTTATTAGAAACCAATGCCAGGTTCACAAACATGCTTACAATCCTTAATGCCTTTTGGAATCATCTCCAAAAAGCCTGTCCCTTTTCTTGGTCTCTTTTGGAAATGAGTTGGTAACCTACCCAATCACTAATGGGCAGCTATCTGTCTGGAAGAAGGCACAATCACCATGTGGGGTTTAAAATGACATGAGATTGTGGAGGATGCTGTATCTTCTAACATCCTACCTCCGGCATTTTGAAATTAATTATGATAATAATAATAATGACTACTAAACACTTATGAAGTGATTTGTATCTTCAAAGCCCCGTACAAACTTTGGTTAATTGAGAGATTCCTGCAGAGAAGCAGTCAAATGCTGCTGCTATTCTAGTAACACTCTCCCACTGATTTAAACAGGGGGGAGAACATGACACTCACCATAAAAACATCAATTTCTTTCCACCCTTTTTGGGGAAAACAGTGTAAGCAGTAACAGCAGTTCAGGTATAACCTCTGGGAGTTGTGAGAGCTGACCAGCAGGAAAAAAAAATGTGGAAGAGACAATGAAGGGAAAATATGGAAGTGAGATTGGAGAGACAAAACAAAGCAGAAAGGAAGGAATAGACCCAATTGTATCAAATAAAAAATACAACAGATGATCTACTTGCCTCTTCAGAGTGACTGATGTGAGTGAAGGGAAAGAGGATGACAAAAAGATGGCTAAGGTCGGGACAAAGAGGAAAACGAGTAGAGGACACTCAAATAAAGTGTGCACACACTAACTATAAAGGAATAATTAAACTGGAAACAAGAACTATGAGCGTTCAGGTTTACATACATATCTGTACATACAATATATATGGGTCTGCATACACACACACATAATCTGCTGGAACTAGGTCTTGACCAATGGCTGATCATCACATGAAATGTACTGCAAAGTGATACGCAGACACCATTACATGGATGCCCCTATAGAGGAAGCTGCACTAAAAGAGTGAGTCATTTCCAATAGACTTTAGTCTTGGTGACGCAGTTGTGAGTATTGGTCTTCCATTTCACAGGACAAATGAATTAAACTAATTTACCTGCTCAGGCCCTTTTCACTCAAGATTTAAATACAATTGAATTTTAAAGCCACACTCAATCTCACTGACTCCCAGGAGAACTTTGTGAAAATTGTGAACAACATATTTTTCACTACGCTGGCAATTTTGACAAATCTAAACCTAATAATTTGATCTCCGTAAAATGATGATGAGTTTCTTTCCCACGATTCATGGAAAACAACTGCACAAGTTCCCCTGCTTTGGGTCAAATGTTCCATCTTACTTTCATTACTGATTGCTTTTATTTAAAATACAATTTCAAAACTATAGTAAAATTTGCTAAAGTTAGCAAAATGAAGCCATTATTCTTCTCAGAGTGTTCTTCCTCCCTGCCTTGTCCCTCAAAGCTTCCTGTTTCAGTGAGAAAGATGATTTGGCGAAAGAAAAACTTTCCCAGTTCTGTTCCCAGATGATTAAACATTTTGCTGGATTGTGGATGCAATCAGTTAATTAGTTAATCAGTTGTTGCTGGTTATGTTTTCTCAATACGATGCGTCTTCTACCAGCTGTGGTATTCCTTGTGCCTGAAAGCTGTGTCGGCAGTACATTTGTGGTTCATCAGCTATTACCCAGGCACTGAGCGGACACATCCTCGCGAGGCACAGTCACAGCCAGCACCTGCAAACAAAGCCAGCAAGCCGGCACAGAGCAACCCACTGCCGCGGAGGGTTTCCACACAGCGCGCCTTGCCAGCCGTTGATGCTCATGTGTCTTCCCTTTTCTTCTGATGGTGACTGGGGGATGTAATTGAGAGCCGTTTTGTACTTCTTAGCTGCCCAGAGGTAGAAAAGGTCACCATTTGGAAAAGAGGTGACAAAAGCAATTTCAGTGAGGGAAAGATTGTAATCTACCATGTGGTGTGAGGGACTGGGACGCTGCAGGCACGCTCAGCAATCACTGTCACAGCAGTCCTCCCCGGCTCACTCCCACCCACTCAGCCTCGAATTGCAACGTTATTAAAACACCTTGAAGGTGGAGGTGGAAATTCTCAGCCCAGATAACAGTTGCTTTGTGGCTGTTGATAGATTTCAGCAATGAAATGAGCCAAAGCAAACTGGGGAAGCATTTGTAAAATGTGTCCGACATTAATATGTACACCAGCTACAGAGCGCACGTCCTTCAATTCTTATTTAACCTTGCTCTGGCAAAACTCCCACTGATGTTAAAGAGATTTTTGCCTGAGCGAGGCTTGAGAAAGGATCTGCAAATCCGGCTGTGTATGTAACATGCCAACATGCTGTATAGCTTGAAGATGAAATCTGTAGTGGAAGGCCACTGCTGTGAAGGCTGAAAATTTGATTGTTGGTGAAATGTAACATCTGAAAATCCCGAGGGTGTTATTTTCCACTGGAAGGATTTTTTTTTCTTTCAACTATGGAAGAAACAATTATTTTCCATTAACAAAACTCATGTTAATGTATATGTCTTTGTTAAAGAATGATGGGAGAGCAAAAGGCACTTGCTCTATCAGTAATTCCTTAAGTAATTTTCCAGAGAGGGGCATGCCTCCCTTGGTCGCCTCAAGTTTCTGTTTCAAGGCAGTCATTGGTAGAGTAGTGTCAGAATTATGTTTTCCAGGCTCACACAGGCTGTCTGCTATGACATGTGCACGTGGCCGCATGAGGGAAGGGTGGTTGCTGCAACGAGAGAGGCGTGTAATACAGGGAATGGAAGAAGTATGAGGAAAGTTCTAAAGTAAGGGAAGGATGGGAGAGGTGATATAGAGCTCCACCGGCCATGGATAATACCTTTTTCACACTTTTTATCTCTAGATCTCAAAATACTGTAAAAAGGAGAGGTGAACATTGTTACCTGCATTTCAGAGATGGAGAACAGAGATGTAAGAAAGTGAACTGATCCGCGTACCACCTCCCAGCGGGGCAGTAGTGGAGCCAAGAAGAGAACACAGGTCTCCTAAGCCCCCTCTCTGTGTAATATCATAAGGCCATATTGTACTCTTCCCACCACTGCAATGCTTTACAAGTGTCTGCTAGTCTGCTAATCAGACCTTACCACACGCACCCAAGAGATGGTTAACCCCTGGTAGTTACATTTTAAAACCGAAGAGTCTGGCAGATAATAGAAGTGACTTGTTCACAGCCACAAAAGGAGTCTGCTTCAGAGAGGAGCTCCAAATTTAGGTGTTCTTCACTTCTCAACTTCTAGTCAGCGTACACTTTTACCTCTGCATTGAGAAACTCTAGCTATTTAAGCAGCTGTATCACACTTTAAAAGAGCACATGACAAGCCTGCCTTTGTTTTTCCACTAAGTCAGTAAGGAAGCGAACGAATGAGCAGAGAGAAATTATTTTTGGTTACACGAGGGACACAGCTATCTGGATAGTACTTGGCAGCCAAAAAGAAAATTACACACACATGAGTGTAATGGTCACGCTTGATTTTGTAGGGCAATAAAAAATGATGAAAATAAACCAAATTCAATTTAACAACTGAAGTCCTTGCGTAGAGGGCTATAATACTAGATAAAATGCTGGGCTTACAGATGGAATATGTCCACATATGATTCTGGTCACTGCCTCTTTATGAAAAGAGAAAAAAAAATCCAGTAGGTTTCTTAATGGAGCTAGCTAGCTGACAGTGAGCGAGAAAAATCAAATATTCACAAGAACATAAAAAAAATCTTTAGAGATAATGACCACAGATTCAGCAAAAGTACTTTCCATTACCTGAATGTGAAGAGGGTTCCCATGTCCAACATAGATAGCAGCTCTGCTTTTGACTTGGGGAAGGAGAGGCGGTAGCGTAGGGTCTCAAAAGCAGGTACGATCAGAGCTTTCTTGGTGTTAGCCAGGTCTAGCTGGATGACGGACTTCCTGGCAAAGAGAAACAACAAACAAAAGCAGGAGATTTTAACTGAGCAAATCGCTTGGCTTTTCAAAATAAAGAGCAGAGAATGAGCAGTTTGATACTGTAAATGTATCTATGGCCTATATTTTTTCCCAGGGGTGCTTCATATTTTCCTCTACTTTTGATCTGCTGCTCTAAGAGCAGGAAGAACAATGCAGTTCAAAAAGAGCTTGTGTGTTTCACCGACCAATGCCGCCCTGCATGTCCGGGGTGCACGGAGCCGAACTAGCACTCTAAGCATGGCCTGTTCACCGCCCTTTGAAGAGCAACATAGTTGAATGTTACTACATACATGGGAAAGAGCTGCCCAGTCAATAGCAGTTCTAAAGAAATGGGATTTATCCAGGACTCAGTGGGATTTTACAAGGTGATGAGCTGGAAAGCTTGATTGCATTCCAGCCTAGCTATTCTCTGTGCTATACCATGCCATCTTACTTGCTTTTCACCTCTGCGTTAGACCCCTGTGTTTCTGGCAAGTTGAGAGTTACCTTAACACCACTACGGACCACATATTTGCTCTCAAGAGCACTGTTGCCATGATGGTCGGTCTTTGTCCAAGGCAAGGCACAGATCTTCTGCAACAGGACATGGTGCAAATCAGCAAAACTGTACATTAGCAGGGGGTTTTTTGAGTATTGTTAATCATGTGCATGGTAGGGCCCAGAGATCAGAGCTCATTTGTACGTGGCTCTGTGCACAGGGCTAAGAGGCTGTTTCCTGCAGAAGATGAGCTTTTCCCCTTCTTTTGCCGCAAGTTGTTCAGTGCAGAGACTGTTTCAGTGCGTGAGTGTGTGCGTGTGCACACAGTGCATTTTGCACAATAGGGCCCTTCTCCACACTGGGGGCCTTAGGACGACTGCTGCACGAGACCAACAGCTTAGCAACTTTATGCCCTGCCTGCCAGAGGTATTCAGTCTATTCTTTCCTAACAAACTAAAACCCAAAGAAAAAGTTACTTTTCCATCCCCAAACTCAATCTTACTATGCTTGTCATTAGAAATAACTCTGTCTCTATTTTCCTTTCATTATCTTCATATTTCGTATGAGAAATATGCCTCTCTCTCCCTGTCAAAGTCAGTTCCCCTTAACAGGATTCACTGTCCTGACTTTTATGTTACTGTAACAAGCAATCAAGGACAACGTTGACAAGCAGCAAACTCTCTACAGCCTTATAAGATGAAGGAATTGGGATCACTGTCATAATAACAGAAGGACCAAACAAACCACTTTTCTAGGCCCAGAATACCTAGAACTCATTTATATTGCCATCAGAGAAGAAGGAGAGCAGAGCTATTTAATAAAATCTGAATTTGAGAGAATTCACAACACCCTTTAGGCCTGTTCTATAAAAAGAAATCTGTTCTCAGTCCCTTACTGCAAAGTTTGCATTGCTTAAAGAACCCCTGCCACCTTCCAGTGAACTTTTCACAACTGAAGGATTTCAACAGCACTTTATTATAACTTCTTTGTACTTTCTTCACTAGCTTCTCCCTCACCATCACTAATGGGCAAGATACCCGCATGTAAATAGATGACTCCTTCACAGTCAGCCTCCACTTCCAGAATCGTTGAGCAGTGTCAGCATCTAGTCTTTATGATGCTCTTAATGTTTCTTCCCCTTCATACCTTCTCTGAGAGCAGGGGACACTAACACAGTTTCTCTTCCAACATCTCAGGTTTTCTGGACGCTGCAACCTATCAGCCTTGAGCGGTATAGCTTTGGGGATTCAGTTCTAGGAAGAAGCAGGTAACATTTGCAGTGATGCGTACCCGTTGGGCTCTGCAAGGAAACAGCAGCTTCCATTTATGGCTGTTGCTATGTCTTTCTTTGATGGAGAGCTTAAAAGTCTCAGGCAAAAATCAAGGCCTTGCTGCGCTTTGCACTGTCAACGTATAGGAGACAATTCTGCCCACCAAAGTTCATTGTCTGACTTTGAACAAAGCTGAAGTTAAGTATAGGTATCAAGCAAGGGTAACAGCAGAGACAGTCAGACAGAGCAAGTTGTGTTCAACGTGACTCATAAGATACGGGATACAAGCACAGCAATTACCTGGATATCAACAATCCTTTCTGCACACTCCCTACTCTTGTCATCCGCAAATTTAATATAGGCATCAACGGCAAAACTGTTGAAAAGAATAGATGACAGTACTTTTATGAAGAAAACCAAAAGGCAGAGAACAAGCTGATACAAGAGGCTGAAATCACTTGCACTGTCAAAGGTCAGTATGAAAAGTTAGGGAAGAGGAAAGAAGCTGAGATCTGAAAAAAAGATACTTGTAGTGGATGCAGTCAAACACAGGAACTGGTGGAGGTACTTCGAGTGAAATAACATAGTGGGATAATCTCTGCAGAAATATTTTCAAGAGATATGTGAACATTTGAGGTGCATACTGAAAAGCGCAAAGTGGAGGGGTTCACCGAAACTGAGCTGGGACCTGAGACACGCTCAGTCAAGAAGTCCAGCAGCACTGACCTCCACATAGAATAGCCTGCCCTTGATGTGGACTAGGTGACATAAAGGACAATGTAAGGGGAAGAAGGAATCAGTATTGACATCCAGGTCTTGAACCTTAGTGACAAAGTACAACAGAGGTCATGAGAATTGTGATAAAGGCAGGGAAGATTTGATAGAGATAAAAACCCTTTCCTTTTTCTTCTGATAACTTGGATGGTGGTCTGCTCCTTGGACAACCAGCTGAAAATCTAACCTCTTCCTATTGGAGGCAAATCTGCTTTTCCTTTTTTGTTGGGTTGACTTTTTTCCAGTTTTGTGTGGAGTTGCCATTTGCTTGTTGACTGATTCTGTGATACTTGTAATAGGAAAATTTTCACTGTTGTTGCAAGATACGTGGAATATAATGTAAGGAATACATCTGGTTATTTTGCAAACTAGCACTCGGTAAACGTTTAATGCCTGCACTATTCTTATGAGGGCTGTTTTTGGGATTCAGTAATATCAATTCAGTATCCATTTTCCTTTATCTGTCCTTTTACCCAACCCCAAAATAAGGATATATGATTTTATGAAGAGCTTTCTCTTAGCTAGTGTTGTCCAGGAAACCGTTTCCCAGGCATCTTTGTGTTCAGACTTGATGTATGTCATTCTGACACAGTGAATGTTGGGTTAAATTTCTTATCTACTAATCAACCCTATTTTTGCAAAGCATGGAAGAAATGAATCCTAAATCACAAGAGTCTCCTCATAGGTTGAATGAACTCCAGCATGTTGATATCAATCTTTTCTTCTCCATAGTCCTTTCAAAAATTAACAGAGAATTCTCACCCTTGTGTGGGCAGACAGTAGTATCATTTCCATTTATGGAGGATAGATAAGCTTAGACACAGAAAGGTTAGCAACCTAATCCCAAAGCACTGAATTCAGAAACAACAACAACAACAAAAAACGTCTACTAATTGAAATTAGCTTCCACCATCAGGACTCTAAGAGGTTAGCTCAAGATCAACGAACACGGCAGTCACAGATTTTGTGATAAGAACTGGAGGGTTGTTGGCCCACTGTTAAATCCATTACAACATTCTTTTTCTCTGCAAAAAGCAACGAATGCATAGCCTTCAGAGGCATCCAACAAATCAAAAATAGGCACAACAGTGTGTCTCTTGTTGAGATGCTGAAGAACAACTAGAAATACTTCACAACTTAATTTGCAGGGGACAGGTATAAAACCTGTGGATAGAGCTTGGATGCCAGCTCCCAATTCATGCTACATGTGACACTGGAAGCAAAGGTCATATTTTAGACAAATTTGGCAGGAAAGAACTCTAATGCTAGCTGTGACAACTGTAGATAAGCAGCCTGTCCAGTTATTTTATGTTAGAGGAATCTTTAGGATGACCCCCACACCTTACTTATAGCACCCAGAAAGAGCCTTTACCTCTGGGGCAAGGACAAGATGACCTCAGTAACTAATGAGGGAAGGTGACAAAAGACTTCAACTCAGTACCAGACCATGAAAGTGTCTGAGTTTCATAAACAGGAAATCTTTAAATGATATATCTCTTTCCTTTTGTACTTCACAGAAGAGTAAGTGGGACAAAAAGGAGGTTTGTTGGAGATTAAAAGCATTGAAATGGTCTTACTTAGCAGCTGTGAAAAAGCTCAATTAACACAAATCTAAGTACCAGCAACAGATACCTAGAAAAACCATCAGCTCCATCAGCTTCGCCTTCAAAACCGGCCATAACCTTTCACATACAACACCTTCAAAATATGTTGAAATTGTTTTTCAAAATTCCTTTCTTTCTGAGAATGTATTGCCTGTAGAGACACAATATACAATATATGTAAATGAGTAAACTCGCAGTACGAGGGACTTGTCTGGCTCATCCTGTACAAAGTGATGCCTGAAACACCACACTATTTCTATTTGCTTATGGTTGTTCTATCTGAGGAAATGAAGATGAAAATGTTTGCATGTCTAACAAACAATCACTGCCATTCAGATAGATACCACTAATCAGCTACTTGCAGAGGCGGTGGGAACAGTCAATGCAGAAAGAGACAGGGTATCCGTATTTAAAATAATCCCACTGCACCTCCCTGCTATTTTGCTCAGAAAAATCATTATTGAAAAAGCAACCAAAGCCTCTAGTCCACATGCAAAAAAAATCCAATCCTTTTTTTAAAGAGCTAGTAGTAGCAGATTAGCAATTTCAGATCAGCAATTTCAAGCAACAGAGACTCACAGTCAGAGTTACAGTGGTATGGGACTCACAGGAGGCTGGTAGAAGAACACAGGGTTTTGGATGCAACAGCTATCAGTGTAAATCTGTTGGGGTTTTTTCCTGAAACAGCACCAATGGGTGGCATTGCTCTATATTTAGTGCTATAATATATTATCACCACATGAGAATTATTTCTACGGTTGTAATATCTCAAGTATATTGTGGTGGCACATTGTTCTGTCTTCTCTCCTCTCTTCTTCCTTTCAGTACTGGCTCCTATCAAGGCACTGCGAACCAGCATGGAGGAATGAGTTGCTTTTTTAGTACTATATGACAGTATCGACAGCTTCTCTCCTTACTGTGTCCAGCATTGATCCAAGGAAATGTAACAGTATGCAACACTAACATCACAGAACAGAAAGTCTAACAACAACTGTCTGTACATATATCTTGAGACAGGTAATGTGTGCAAGGGACAATTATTTTGGAGTCCTCATAGCACAATTCAAAAAAAAGAAATATCTCTAAAATAAATGGGAAACAAGCTGACACAGTGCGATAAAACTTCAACGATATTATTGAAATCCAGTGTCTTAAAAGCCATAGTGAATTTGGCCCTGTACATGAATGCAGAAACTGAAAAAGGTAATTAATTCTCCACATGATGGATAAGTGAGAAGATGCTTACTGAGTTGTTAAACCTGAAACAAAGGAATTCCTCCATAAGTTGATGATACCAGGAGGTATATTTCCCTTTACACTCAAAGCCCCAGGCCTTCAGACTGAAAAGGATCACCTACAGGCAGACTCTCACTGGAACACTTTGATCAACTTTTACCAGATAAGAACAGAGATGAAAATCAAAACTGGTCAGGACTAAGGAACTGAAATCCTCCTATCTGGCCACAGGGTGTCCTCCTTGCTCTATGCTTTGGCCTCAGATGACCAGCCTCTGCGGGGGAAAAAGGTCTTTATTAAAAAAAGCTTAGTTCATGGATCAGAGGTCTGTAGTTTGCTCAGCCCAACCTCCTCACATTCATTATGACACAATACACACTGAGCTTACTCTTCCCAGTTTCCTTATACTAATAATTTTGCCTTGACAGGTGCTGGCGTTGCCGTCATATTTTTGAGCTGGTTAGACTATCACTCTTTTCAAAATACGGAACTGGATTAAGAGTGTCACAGGGACAACAAGTTCAGAAATGCTTTTCATGTTTTTTTCTGTCACTGACATTAAGAACCGGGGATGTTTAGGGAAATCGCCTGGTTCACATCTCTGCTAATACAGGATGCTCTTGCACATTTAATAATACTTAGTCCAGTTCAATTTTCAAATTGATTCTTCTGCTACTCTGAGGGAATTATTCTGATGGCTAACGGGGCTTACATTTAGACCCAAGTTTTTTCTTTCATAACCCTATTGCTTTACTTCCACTTACAACTCCTTCCTCCACCCTAAACATTCTTGTGCCTTGCTGGGCATTGTCACACCTTAAACCTCTGTAAGCCACCTCTTTCAGATCTGCTCAAACTGCATTGGGTTGGGCATATGTGAGAAGGGTGGGGTGTGAAGGGCTGGAAACACGGGTGACAGTGGGAATCTCTCCACTGTCCATTTACCTGAGGTACTCGTAGAGTCCATACATGGGCAAGAAGTCAATGTCGGACAGAAACATGTATGGCGTGCTGATATGCTTCATGGCCACGTTCCTTAGCAGATTCACAGGGTAGAACTGTCCCTCCTTGTACACGATATGGTAGCCGACATTGTGGCGGCTCATAAGTACTTCTGAGCCCTGGGCATAGCGCAGAAATTGCTGGGCTTCTGCATCAGAAAGATAGAGTGCCAGGCTGATTGGACCTTCCCAGTGTTTGCAGATGGCTTCAAGCATCTGGAGCCTGAAAGAGGAAGAGTGAGAATAAGAAAAGGCTGACTCCCTGTCTGTGACTCTTCGCCTGGGTTTATCTGATCAAATGCAGATATCTATCTTTAAGTGAGACAGATTGGGGTCACTTTATATGCTGTGGAAAGCAATAAATATTTCCACAGCACAATTCACCTCATCTAAGTTGACATCTCCTTCTGGACAGATGGACTGCACTCTAGATATGCCTACTTGTTTCCACTGAATACAAGAGAGCCTAAAACAGTCCTAGCTCAGATACATACATCCACAACTCAGATACCTACAGCCAGGTGAAATCAACAGCATCCTTTCTGCCTAAAGCATTGATGCTGCAGGAAAACCCACATGGATGATGGGACTTCATCTGATGGGAGCTTTGAGTAGTTGCAGGGATATGTCCATTGTGGGTCTTACTTACAGGATAGGTCTCGTAATCTTAAAGAGTGGCTAGTGCCCAGTTCACATTTCAGGTCAAGCTATTCTCACACGCTAACATACCACAGTGCTCTTCAACAAGCTTGTGGAGGAGAAAGGTGTACAGACCAGCAGGTCATTTTACCTCCTGTTTAGGAAAACCTTCCCCAAATTTTTGCGAGGCAGTTAGTCAGATCTCAAAAGCTGTTAAAAGTGATAGGTCAAGGGAATACTGACTTATATGAACATTTGCACTGACTAGAAGAAAACTCACTGTCAGGGAAAGGGCAAAAGGATGACACATCGATAGAAATGGGATTTACTGTGTGTAGAGAGTAAGGAGAGAAGGAGGGAGAGACCTGGCATTGCTGTGGAATATCAAAAGAACGTTTCAGACAAACCCATCATTTAAAGTACTGATTTGTATATGTTTTAGCAGTATCTCAAATGTCATTAAATCATTTTTAAAACAGGTTGTATCGATGTACATTTTTTAAAACTCCCAGCAGTTACAATACCATTGATGAAAATGACAACAAAAAATCTCATACACAAACGTAAATCAAACCCAGCCTGATCAAAATCGTTTAAGCACTTTGGGTAATTTATAGAGAATTGCCTAAAGATTAAGATACACCACCCAAAAATACAGCAAGGACTGATTACAAAGCCTCTTGAGTTAATAGAAAGGGAAATGAACCTATGCAGCCTAGCCAGATATTCTATTAAAAATTAGGAAGAGTAGACTATGCAATATGATTACGTTCTCTCCCTTCCAAATCCACATTACTAGATTTTTCCTATTAATATTTATACAGAACACAAGAAAACTTTTCTGCATCATCGTAATCAGAGAAAATAATTTCCCCCTCCTACTATCTCCCTAAGCTTTGCAGCAGAAAGGAATGATATACTCATATCAGCAAACACACACTCTGATTTAACATTAATAGCTTTTTCCTGCATTTCTGAATGATCATGATGACATCCAAGATGATATAATCATTTTTTCTTAGATATGAGATATTACCTTTACTAGTCTACACCTGGTACATTATTTTCTTTTTATCTATTATTGAAACAAAGGTTATTATCAGTCTGAAACATACAGCTGAATTAGAAACAGAAATCGATAAAAAAGATCTAAAAAATATGTGAAGGCTTTAGGCTTTTGATTGTACAAATAATAAATAGAGAAAAATACCTTTTTTTTTTCTTTCTTTCTTTTTTCCAACACAGTGGAAACCTATTAATCAGGAGACTCCAACTCATCAGCACTCAGATTTAGGGCAGCCTTTTAAAAATGGAATACTTGCCTAGCAAGAAATGCAGTAAAATGCCTTTCAAGGACTCCATGCAGTGGACAAATGGCATACATAACTTATTTAAACAGCACACCTGATAATGCCTGCAAAGCTTTTCACGATAGTTAAGTGAGAACTGGCTTTTGCTGGTATAAATTTGCAGCTGGACAGCTTAGTGCCCTTCAGAATACTCCATTTTGCTGTGTCGTTCTCATTGACAGGCTCCACTTCCACGAGTTTGATACAGGGACTGCTGGGTGATGCTCCATAATCTGCTCTCTGTAGGTTGTTACAATGGTCTCCTTTGACCATAAAACTTAGAATTACGAGTTTCTAAGCACAACATCACCGAGTTATTTTGGTTTTGCTAGTGGTCTTGAGGAATGTGTTCTCTTAAGGACTCTAGAGAAAATAAATATACTCCTGTACTGCATTATAATGAGGTCATCAGTTAGTTGGTACTTTTTTTTAAAGGTCTGTTTCAGTCAAGAGAATTTTGCTGGAATTCAATAGTTTTGTGAGGCTGTTTGTTTTCCCTTTTCTTCTTAAGAATACTCAACCAATTTATAACTCGTTCTCACCCAGACTTCAAGCAGTGTAATGCTGATTGTCCCCTTCCTCATCCACATCCTGATCTCACATTATTGTAACTCTGATTTCTGAACCCCAGGTACACACCACGCCTCTAAAACGGTTGCCTAGCCAAAACACATGCATGAAAACCACAGTGATGCAACCAAGCCATTATCCAAGAAAATGTCACATCAATATAAAAGGTGACAATTAAGCAATAATGAGTAACACTGGATGAAGTCTGCCTCAAAGCTTCTGTCTAAAGACATCCTAAACTGCATCCCTCTCTTCCATTCCCCCAGCCTATAGCACAGGCAAACATAAGCCTGTCACAATAGTCATGTCAGTCTCATCTCCAACAGGCCTATAATTGGAGACACCGGGAGTTGCTTTTTTGCCTTTCCTCATCTCGGATGATCATTTGAAAGAACGATGCGGGAATGTAGCGTATAGCACATTGTTTATGTACATGTCATCTTACATCAGAGCCACTATTCTTAAATGTCTACAGCTATGCTGGAGGAGTTTAATAAAAGTGGTTTAAAGAAGACAGAAAAAAAATAAGGCAGTAACTGAAAGATGTGAAGGAAAACAAAGCAGCTAAACAGTTCTTTGGTATGATATTATTTATTGATTTTAGCTGAAAGTAAGTATTTCCAACTCAAATCAATAATTTATAGCAACACACCAATGAAGTAGGGAAGATTTTTCCTGCACAGTATCAGGAGGGCTGTTCTTCCTGAATAAAAATGTGTGGTTCTGTCTATCAATAAAAACATGTGCCCCAGTGAGGATCCAGAAAGGGAAACAGATGCTCAGACTTTGCATCAGTGCCAGTGAATCAGCACTGAGCCCCAGCTCATTCTTTTGAATTAAATTCTGGGGGGAAAATATACCATGTGCACACACCAGCTTTACTAATTTACTGTGGCACTCGCTCAGGGTCTGGCTTAATTTATTTCTTTAGTTTTTTTACTCAAAGGTTTGTGAACACTTAAGAAATGTTTCCTCAATTAAAAATCAATAGAACACACACTGATGCGCACAGCAGATCACAACGCAATGTGCAGGATGCAGTGCTGAGGTGCTGGCGAAACAGAATAGCCCTCATTTGTTCATGTTTATTTTTAAAACAGGCTGTAAATGTTTTGTTGATCTGAATTCCTCTGACCTTCCACTGGTGTAGCAGTGGTGGTATTTGTGGGTCATGTTGTATTCTGTATGTGCTCCGCTCAATGAAATATCAGTTGCTGGCTAATATTCAAGGAGTTCAGACCTGTTTTGTAACCTGCTCTGATAGCAGTAACTACAACGTATGGACTACATTCGAACTGAGAAGCCGGAGGAAAAAGGAGACTGACAATTTAAAATTTCACAAAGCTTGCTGATCCAGAATGCACTTTTGGGGCTTCTGAAAAATGACAATTTATTGCAATGGTGGAATCAGAAAGGTGCAGGTGGAACTTGTCATAAAATGGATTTTTTTTCCCAAATGAAATACCAGTTAAATTCAACTTTACATCAGAACTTAAAAGTTGAAAAGGGTTAAACTAAAAATATTACTCTGAAAATCAACTTCTGTATAAAAATGCAATGACTCCTCTCAAAAGGAGATTTTTTTAAATTTCATACTAGTACATTAAAAAAAAAGTTTTATTTTCAACTTCCCAATTTGAAACTAAAATGTTCAGGTCTGATTTTCACTATAAGAAAAATCAGTAATTGAAATTTTGTGCGAGGAAAATGCCAATGAAAGCAAAACTAACATTGTCTAAGGAGGAAACACTGTGTGCAAAAATCTGGGTCAGCTACAACTATATGCCTAAATCTATTACAAACACCGTTTTTTTCTCAGTTGCCACAAAACTCCATGAACTACTAATACCTGACAATCCTGAAAAGTAACAACCCCTGCAGTTCCAGTTTTCAGCCTCTCATGAACTCCACGCACAGTCCTGAGCGCACTGCAGGGCTGAAGTCTGGATACGTGTGTGATATCTACATGTGCGACTCCTAATTCCAGAAAGGTCTTACAGAGTGACATCCAAGGTTCTACCAAAGTGAGCTTTTTTCTCTCCCTAAAGCATGACATAGTTTGAGTTCTCTGTAAGAAATTATTGTCTCACACTTCCAGATGAACAAAAGATTTTGCCTACCTATCCATTGAAAGTTGAGCCACCAGTGTTACGTCGGTATTGTCTGAAGCAGGCTCGTATTCGTAATGTAGAAAATACAAATGAGTGCGATGGACGGTGAAACGTTCTCGACGAAATTCATAGCATAAGTCATCCTCGTCCAGCTCAGACAGCTGTTTCTGGAGCTGTAAGGCAAGAGTGGACATAAAGATAAGTCCTTTATAGTTATTTTAGCAAACCAGAGAGAACGAGAGGTTGGGAACTTGCAGCATGATGCAATGGGGAGTGGAAGTGGAACATACAGAGTAGCAGGGTTTTCCCAAGCCTCGCTCCTGCAAGTCACTGGACAAGAGATTAGAAGAAAGCACTTGTAAGTGAATTGATAAGGCAGCAGACCATTGTATTATGGTCTATATATTGTACATATTATCTGTATTACACACTTTCAACATCCAGACTAGCAATGAAACAGTGAACAATCGCAAGTTTAGTAATCGCCAAGTTTCAGAGTTAATGCTCCAATGCGATGTATAATGTCAGTCCTTATCAGAAGCAGTGTTTCAAACTACTCGTAGACACACAGCTCCAGTAGACAAGACTCAGCAGCAGATTAAGCTTGTACGTGCTGGACTGAGCAATTCCCATTCTGCTGCCTCTGTTGGAGAATAGTAAGTGCTGCAAGCAGCATGGACAGACAGCTAGAAAAGTAACATCTTTAACTGATCATTATTCCATCTGTTGAGATTTACATATCTGCATCAGTTCGATTTTGCAATGAGAATATTCTTTCAACTGCAGAGCTGCCAGAATTAAGCTTACACTTTCAACAGGATTTATGCTTCTGGATACCTAGTTTGAGACATCCAAAGGATGGCAAATTGGCAGAGAACAGGTATTTTTTGGGGTCCCGAGGAAACCAAGCCCCTTCAAGGTCAAAATGGGCATCTCAAAGCAATCCTATCCCGAGTCACTTAGACATGCAGCTTTAAGAGAATAAAAGTTTAGCTCTGGGGAAAGGAAGAAGAGAAAAATTGACCAATTATCTTTGTAGCTGACCATTTCCATCCCTGAACTATATTATCTTAAAGCCAAACATCTCACTAGATTATTTAAAATGCATACATTTAAAAGGAAAAATCAGTCATACCTGCTGTAAAATGTACTACAAAATGTAATGAAGATGAAAATTATATATGGTCTTAACATCAAATAGAAATCCATTTGTGTTGTTCTAAAATGTAGGTTATTAATAAAGGTATCATTTCTATATTTTATTTCTTAAAAGCCTCCTATAAGAAGAATATGATTGCATATTTATCAGTAAATAAGAAAAATATTCATTTTATAGGAATTTTACAAGTTTTGATAAAAAACACAGTGCACTTCAAAACTGGTTCATGCAGCAAACAGATTATTAAATTATAGACATTCATTTAGATTTAAAAATCTCTTTGTCCTGTTCAGAATGATTGAAAGTAATACTTTCACCATCTTCAAGGAAAAAATGGAAAATGCAGATATTTCTTGTTCTAATACTATGTTAAGAAGAACAGCTGTTGTTCTTGGAACTATAAGCATAATGGTTGCCATCAACAATAATTCTTACAGCCGAATGTTTTCCCATGAAGGCTGATGGAATAATTCCTGATATTTTGCTGTACATCACTCTATAATCTTCTTTTGAATAATGGAAATACCTCCTTTGATTTCAATGAGTTTTGGATCAGGCTTTCATTCTTCTGTGCTATTGTTCTGCACAGATCTTAAAACATCCCTCAAGAGAGACTGCTTTTAGAAAGATGAGAGTCCGAATCTTGACAAATCTTTACTCAGGCAGAACTTCTATTGAAATCAAGATCTCTTTTGGTGGAATAGAAATCAGGAGGTCTTTTAGATATTCTTGGAGTTCCATTCATTCTGCTTTACAAATCATCATTCAGCTGAGCCTGTACCTTATTTTTCAAATCACATTCAAACAATATTTGAATTAAACCCAATATCTACAACAATGACTAGAAAGAATATTGTATCTTTCAGTTTCTGTCTTGAAAAGAGACATTAGTATGCCCTTAACAGAATTATCAAGGAGACAATTGAAATTTGAATGGTTAAAACAATAGCAAAGGGGTACCTTACTATCCTGCTGTATGTAGAAGTGACCAGGCTAGAAGTTTATAACTGCATGGCGGCTATTAACCAGGCAGTCACTGAATGATTATCAGATTACATTTGAGTTGCAAGCTAAGAGGATATAAATACTTAATTATGAGTTACAGAATAACATTTGCGGCTAAATGATGGCTTTGTGCACTACAGAGCCCTACGTGGGGGAAGAGAAGGAGACACAACTTCTTAGAGGCCCTGGTACTTTGATGGTGAAACTCACCAAGTCACAAAGTTGGTGACGGAGATGAAGGACAGCAGCAAACGGCAGAGGATCCCTTCTGCTACAGGAAAAGGGAAACCTTGCTCTTTCTGCTGCATTTCTTAGGGTCAGGATTGTGTCTCTGTCCTGTCAGACTTTTTCTGAGCTTGCAGCTATGCTGATAACCCATGAGCTTCTCCCTGGCACTTCCCATGACTCATGGTCAGTACTGTGTGTGGTGCTGGGACCCAAGAGAAGAGATGAGATGGCTGCGTCCACACCCCTTGGAGGAGCAGTCTCCAGAAGGACCACGGGCATGGCTTGCTCTGACTCTCCCCCAGCACCCTCCACTCAAGTGCAGGCAGAGTGCCAGCGGGAAGCTCAAGCACAGGCTGTCTGAGAGCCCTGGCTAGTACGCTGGCATCACTTGGCAGGATTAGACACGCAGCCCCATCGTGCTTTGCAGGAACGGTTGCGCAATCCTTGCCTGCTCATACCATGAACCTAAACTGCTGGGCAGCCTTAAGAGCCATGCTCTTGCAGACTGGGCAAACGCAGCTGACTTGAGGTGTGCTCCTTCAGGTAGGACAACCAGCACAGGACAGGCTGTGACTGGGCTTGTAGTATTGTCACTGCGTATGTGGCAAGCAGTCTGCATTAAGCATGGGTCTATCCTGCAATGGTGAGGCAGCAGGCACTGGAAAGCAACAGCATGGGTTTATCCATATGAAGACTCCTCTCCTACTGGAAGCAATGCTGGGCACACTAGGCACTCTGGATTTGGTCCAGCAAAACCTGTAAGCTCACCGGCTATCTCACTGAAGCTAATGGTATGATGTGCTCAAAGTATCAGGATGAATGTGCTGGGTGCTGCACAGTTTTATGCAGTTTAAGAGCCCTTTTCCCTCTCTCACTTTCTTTGTTCCCCCCAATTCATATACACATTCAGATACCCATGCCCCAGTATCACATACACATAGAAAGGTTGCTTCCTCATTACTATGAAGAGACGCATACAATATATAAATACATATTGCACACTGCCACATGTCACTTTAATACACATATTTAAAACGAAGAATGTTAAAGATGCACAACATTCAAAAGACAAGGAATTGTCTAAGTCACATATATATCCTTAAATTGATCTCTTTCTGAGTTACCTCATGTTATTTTTCAGTTACATGATCACATAGAATTTTTCCAATGATATAATCTTATCTACAGCACACATACTGTGTTGTTCCATTATTTACAAAAAACTTATAGCTTGGTTTAAGGTTTGTGCCCACATTAGGCCTTTGTGAAAAGACAAGTTTATAATGGGAATGCTGACAGATCTATGCAAACAGATGCTTACTTATACACAGTGCACCATCAAAATGAGGACCTTAATACCAGCTGGATTTGATAAAAAGATGGCATCCCCATTATGAAGCCTTCCATTATATTTATAACAATATGCCTAATATAGCTAAGACTTCTTGACCTTAGGTGATAGCATGTATTCTTATGAGTGAGTACCTGCTTAACATGAGATTCACTGTTTCTACAGTATTTTCAATGCTAAGGCTACTTGCCACTGAGCGTGTAGGAAATGTCACCTCTAGGAAACACTCTCACAACTGAAAAATGTATTCTTTTCAGACTGTGTATGGTAGATGTTCTTTTAGGAAATACTGTAGTGGGAAACAAGAAGCGCTTTCATTAGCATCATGAGGTTACTTGTTTCAGAAATAAAAATGGCAGCCATGACACGCATAATGCCAAAACAAAGAGCAAACGAATATATAAAAAATATATGCTAAGTTACTTCTCTGGGCAACCAGCTGTGGTGGTTGGTCATAGTTCATCTCAGGAAAAGCAGTCTTTGAAGTTAGGCTGGCCAGAGAGGGACAGGCAGGCCAGAAGGCATTAAACTGTAAATTGTCATGATTTACCAGGTCTACTTGTCTGACTAATACATTTGTATGAGATGATGTGCTGTTTTCCATCCACGTGATAGATGGCAGACCCATATGATACACAGCACACAACATGTACCTTTCACCAGCAAACTGGTTAGTCTGCTCATAAATCTCCCTTCTGAAGGCTGTTCCTAGAGTAAGCAAATTTGTGATTGACTTTGGTTTTTTTTTAACTGCTGCGTCACAGAAACAATTTACTTCCCACCAAAATCTACAGGATTTCATCTCAGATGAGATCTATCCAAAATCCAGGATCAGAAGTATTTTCTTAGAGATTAGTGATATTTAAAAAAATACCAACAAACAATGTTCCGTGTCTAGAGGGTACTTAGATCGTGGGGTAGAGGATAAAAACCCTAATGTAGGCATTTCTCTCTCATCAAGTGGTTAAGGTGACGTGAGGTGACACTAGGCTTAAGTCACTCACTCAACTCACTATCATGCTAACACAACAGGACCTGAGCAGCTTAAATGAAAACTTTCAACTTTCAGATCATTTTTCCTTTTTCCAGGTGTGCACAGTTAAGATTCTTAGCACAAAATCAACTCAGCTTAGCCACCAAGATGAAAACTAACACCATCCCAGGATGAAACTATAATCTGGTTATAAACTTCAGCAGTTTCATTTCCTCCTGTCTAGCTGTCCCAGTTCCCACCAGTAGGCAATTTGGATAGCAACATTTAGCACTTTCAAAGTGTGTGAATTAACTGTTGCCTTTAGCATGGCATAAACAAAGCAGATGATGATGTAGGGAAGAAAAAGCATTCACTGAGCCTTGTTTGGGATGACCTACATAAAGTACTTCTGGCTTCTCCAATGATTAGTAACAGAAGTCAGACTAATCCCATGTCAATTAAACCTTTATTCCTCCCACACCATAAAATTTAGTACATTTGCTATGGGTCAAATTGAGCCTTCTGTGAGACAAAGCTGTGCTAAGGACAAAGAGGATAGTGTCTCAGCAAGCCTACCTAGCCAGAAGAATTTTGCTGTAGCATGTAAAAAGAAGCTAATACTCTTGCTAAATGGAAGTAATGGTTTATCTTGACCACAAATAATCAACACAATTAAGAACTCAATTTTTCAGCAGACATAGTATCATAGACAGTTCTGTATATATGAAGTACAACTTCCCTTGATCTCAGCTGCAGCTGTGAGATCTTGGTAGTCCTCTGCATCTCCTTTCCCCAGGTCCCTGCCAAACCTTCTTGGCTGAGCTGTTCCGAGCCCTCCCTTGCAGCACAGTGCCTTGACACGTTGGTCTCCCTGCTCTTGTTTCCCCCGACTGTTACTAGCCCTGTTCCTTCTTGTGCAGCAAGTTCCACGGTCTAAGTCAGCCCCAGCCCTGTTTCTAGCCCTATGGTCCCTATTCAAGTAGTCTGCCAACTCCCTATACCTACAGGCACCCATCAGTCCTTTCCTCTTCCGGCTCCAAACACCCTCTCTCCAGAACCTATGTCTCAATTAACTCTTTCTTTTCTGTCTTTGAACTGGCTTTCATCCCTTTTATATGTTAATCTGGATTTTTTTCTCCTCCACACTGGCTAGACATCAGTGAGGGCAATGGATGTCCCTCAAAACAGAGACTAAATAGGTTCCTGCTCTCAGCTCTACTGTCCAGTTAGAACCTGGCATGGAGCATTCCGAAGAAACAGTCATCAAAAATGCCCATCTCTGTCCTGGTCCCCTCTCTGCATGCTCAATTGTATTGTGGTACTGGCATGTCATCTGGTCAGATGTATTCATATACACTCCTAAGTAGGAGCCTCCAGAGATCTGAGCCTTCTTAAAGTCAACGAAAGCACTACTGAGGATGTGTAAAGCATGATTTTTCAGCCCTATGATTTGCCTAAGTTTTCACCAGGTTGGCGAGAGATACGTTCCTGGCCCAAAATTCACTTGCTAAATGTCAGTTCCTTCTCTGAGGTATGGACTATTTCCATGAAGAGGTCATCAGAACTTGCAGTGTGGGCAAACCTCCCAAACTTTTCCCCATGTTTCACTTTCAAAAATGAGAGAAAAGACAAAAAGAGGCATACCAGCATGATAAGAAAAAATCAGATTCCACATGATCCCCAATCTAGCAATATTATAAGCAGTTGAAAGAGGTATAATGGCAACATTCAGCCAACTAGCAGGACAGGCTATCAGCTCAGTAATACTTAATAACAGTAACAGTTATAAGGATACTCAAAGTATTAGTCTGATTGTAAGTTCAGTACCCTGATACTGACTCATCAGCTCTTTTTGCATGCCATTTTTACATTCAGAAATTGCAAAATTTGTTAGTAGTTTATATTATGTGTCATATTGCTAGAATCTCCTGCTTTTCTGGTGGATATTACAAGATGGCATACAAAGCCGTTTGCTAATATTAAAATGTCTGATTTTGTACAAAAATTAAGTAAGTAAAAAGACATTTAGTAAGTAAATATACATCTAAGTAAGTGTTTTCACAGAGAATCAGATTTTTTTCACTGTTTCTTTGTATTGTTGATTGGAAAATCTGAAAATAAAAATCTGCAGAGAATTTTTTCCTGTGTTTTCTGAAAGTCTTCTCTAATGGGAATCTACTGTCCTTTTCCAAAACTGAATGAATTCAGCGATAAACTTCCCACTCATCTTGCTCTGAGCTTTGGATCAGGACACAGGCTTCACTAATAGGGAACATCCCATTCAACCTTCAGATTTAATGCTTTGGCAGAAGCACTTGGTGAGAAGCTGTCTGCAGAAAAGAAGTTTTATGAGTATGCTGAAAGGTTGAGTGTGTGCCTGTGTGCTAAAATCAGGCTTACACAATCTGTCTCACAGCATAACTATAGAGATAAACTGGTACACAGAAGACCCTGTTGAAATATTTTAGGCTTTACAGTAGGTCCTTTAGAATGAAATGCTGGACATAAGCATTAAAAGCCAGTAAGAGACATTCAAATTTGAGATTATTGTGAGCTTCGCCCTTGTGGGTTTCCCTGAAGTCTTCTGCCTTGCATCAAAATAAGAAAGAAGGGGTGAGAAGGGGGAAATAGCATGGAATAAGTAGGATGGAGCGAGTAAGGACGTGCTCTAAAGGCCACTTGAGTCAATGGCAGTGTTTACAGGAGGATTTGGTTTTTATAGTCTGAATTTCCCATCAACAATCTGCACAAAAGGCAAAGAGGTGATTGTAATACCAATTTGAAGAGAAGAGTCTACTCTCTGTAATCTCATTTTGGAACATACTGAATGAAGGGGACTTCAAGTACTGCTCTATGGCAAGGAGCATGTGGCAGGCCCCTGCCCAGAGCCCACCCTTGCAACACACAGGGTCTTTCAGCTTGAGGATTTCAAGGAAAGGATGAAACATGTACGTACACATAGACATAAATATAAGCAATTTTACATAAATGGAAAAATTACTCCAGTCTGTATTTTTTTTGCCTCAAATACTTCCGTTTCAGAGCCCTATCTGTTCTGTTCATTCCCATTTGTAACCTAATAACAGTGCTGTTTGGTGCAGCTGAAGAGTAACAATTGACTAGATCAGGACTACGCAGTATAAGATCTAAAGACTGCCTTTAGATCTCTCAAAATTCAGTCTGTGGTATTATACTTCCTTAGCAAACATTAAAAAAAGAAAAGTACTAATGCTTCCACATGCATATAGATGTATATATTTAAGCATACATGCATGCACACACATACACAGAGGAAGAGTGAGACAATTTAATGTAAGGTCTGATTACCTTTTAAACTAATGCCCTTTACATAACTCCGGCACTGTAAAGAGTCCTTAAAAAGGGAAGATACACAATTTACATTCTTTTTAAAGCCATCTCAGTACTGATGAGAAGTGTAAAGGGGCCTTAAAGTAACAGAACCAGCCCAAAGGTACCCGCTGCCACACTTCCTTTTCACGTTTTACAAATATTTGCATTACAAATGAGATTCCTTAATTACAGGTTGCATTCTAAATAAAACATCATTACAAATACTAAACTGCAGAGAAGCAATGGCTGGCATATTGGAACAAGACCTTAAGGGTAGATTCTGATACAGCTAGACCGTGAGTGACAGACAGCCCAAGCCACTGCTTCTTCCACAGCAGGGCTCAGTGCATTTAGTGCTTAAGTAATTCTCTCTGATTACAAAACCAGCAGAGCTATTCTAACATTTGGTCCCCCTGGTCCACAGTGCAGAGAAGCACAGGCAGCTGAAGGAGCCCCTTTTACCCTATACAATGCCTAGCATAATAAAGCCCAATTGTGTTTTGGGGCTGCTAGTCTCAATTCAGAGAAGAAAGGAAAAATAATAGCAATTCCTACTTTATACATACTTGACTTTGCAGAAATTATAGCCTTTTAACATATATGCTTAGGAATCCTCATGGAAAAGTATGGCTGCATCTTGTCAAGACTAAAGCTCAGTCTAGCCCATCGTCCTGTGTCCAGCTGTAAGCTGGCTACCTTGAGAGGAGTCTAAGAGCAGGGCGAGCATACAGCGATGCTTTCGCAGAACACTCCCCTAGTCCTGAACTTGTGGTTGAAGGACTTTCTGCACCAAAGCTTAACAGCTCCTGATTGATTTCCTTTCCATAAAGAGTCACTTTTTGAGCATATGTATATTTTTAGCAACATTACCTCCTGCTCAACGCTTCATTACATCGTGGGTGAAATGTCTGTCTATGTTTTGAACCTGCTGCTTGCTATTTCCACTTCATGCCCCCTAGTTCTGGTACTGGGAGGAATGACAAACAGTGGTTCCCTGCTCACCTTACAAGATGCTCTGCTTCTGAAGATTATCCTGCAATACATCATGGGAATGTACTGTATTTTAATAGGACACCTGTGACACTGTATGTGCTACAGCAGACAGAGTGAGAGAAAGAGTGGTTTTCAAGGTAATACGATTCTCAGGGTCTCATAACTTCAAAGCTACAACTTGCTTTTTGTATTCTACAATAAAAAGGACGTAGTCAAGTTTAGAAAGGAACTTACATCAAGGGCAACTAATAAAAGACAATGTCTTCTCCTAAGTGACTACTCTTAAGCTATCCGAAGTTATATTTTTTTCTGTATCTGATTGTTTTGATAGAAGGCTGTTAACTTTTTGGTGTCTCTTGGCAAGTTAGGACTCATGTATTTTTGTATGTCTAGCTCATTCTTTTCCAGTATCTCTTTTTTTTTTTTAATTTATAAATGGAAGAATGACTTACATTTCTTTTTCAGACATGAGCCATACCATATACCATATTGCGTTCTACTTGTCTTGAGTAAGAAACAGGCTTGAACAGTTAGTCATTTCCAGTGTCTGTCAACCTGATACAAGCTCAGTAAAATGAGCCATTTTAAACTTTCAGGACTGCCATTTTCAGCAGCAAGAACTTGCATTCACTGTGCACTGCTCCCCAGCAACTTGTCGTCTGGAATAAATCTATTTATTAAGGATTTACAGAGCTCTGGAAAATATAGCAACAAGTCTGTGACTGCATTCATGCTCTTCGAACCCACACAACATATTGTGAATTCAGTGTAATTTTAACCTGCCTTCTTCCTTTTTGAAGGGTGATGAAGCTGTGTTTTGTTCTGTTGTCCTTTTTTTTTTTTTTTTTTAATGCCTCACTCCCCTTTTCTCTTCCTATCCTCCCCTGTACTCTGTCTATTGCATCTTGATGTCTCTGACCCTCAGACTCTTAGTGGTCTTTTATCACATTCAGTTCACTTGATTGTCTAAAAGCCTCTCACTCTTGCAGCGGATTTTCTTTCTTCATGTGCTTTTGCTCTCACTGTGCACTTGCTTTCTCTCTCTCTCTCATCCCTGCTTCAGTCTCTCCCAGTTAATGTTTATCTCCAGTTTCTCGTCGTTCCCCACTCCTTTCAGAAGACAGTGGGATGGTCAAATAAGTATCTGGGAAGCCTTGGGCTAAAATATATCTATCCAATCTCTGAGTGCTATAGTTAAAAAATTGGGAATGGCATCTCCTGTGGTCATTTTATCCACAGACTAAATGGAAACACTACAAGCCTCAACGATGCTATTGATTGCCAATTACCTCTTAACTGCTAATGTGTACACGATATTGGCTTTGCTTTATTGATTTTTATATGGAGAATGCTGTATATTTTAGAAAATTTTTTTTTAAGATAACATAAAATGTTAGAGGTTCCTTTTTATTTCCTTTCAGACTACATAGCAAAAATTGGTACTTGGCGCAGAAATCTCTAGAGACCACATTATTGCAAGGAGTTCATATACATCTGTGTATAAACGTTTCAGTTAACAGTTATTTACATTGGAATTATATGTACTAAGGCATACACACACATAAGAGCATCTGTATGTAAACATCCTTGATTTCCATCACTTTCAAAGGATTTGCTTCATCTGAAAGGTTCTGATTGCAAATTTTATGCAGATAAACATAAATGCTGCTGTGTTTGGTTAGGGGCAGTGCGGAAAAAACCTGCAGTCTCACAGCCTGTGTATACCTTGAAGTATTAACTCATTCTGCAGTTTGCTGCACAGCAAAGGCTCATGGACCTAAATCCAGCAGTCTTGATATTTTCATTTCTTCTTCATTATTTGTGTATTAGTATCTATTAACCAAAATTGACATCGCTGTATGCTGAACAGAGACACAGCAAGAAACAAGCCCTTCCCCTGGAAAGTTTTAGGTCTAAGGGTGACATTTGCAAAATTGCCTGATGGAATGAAGAGCCAAATCTTCATTTTCAGTTCATGATGTCACCTTTGTTGGGGGTTTTTAAAAGGCAAAGTAGCAAAAAAAAAGCAACAAACCCCAGGATTAATATGACAGTACTACAGGCAAGGAACTGAGGCACAAAGAGATTAAATGACTTGCACAGCAACACTCCTGGAATCTGAGCTCTGACCTCGATTCTCCCGAGTCTTTCTGCACCACACGACCCATACCACCAACTCTCCAAGTCTTCATGTAGTCTGTGCCTTGTATGAACCACGCTTCAAATTGTCAAGCCCTAAACATCCTACTTACATTTTCACTGTTAACGTCTGCCTCACTGGGGCAGCCAAAGAGTTCCCGCCTCAGCAGATTCCCATCATATTCCAGGAATGTCAGGTAGAGGTTGCGGAAAAACTCCACGTGCTTGTTTTTCACTCGCAGCTTCTTTGGTGAGTTCCAGTGAATCACCTCAGAGGGGAAAAAAAGAGAAAACACATCCTGCTGTTAGAATACAGATTTGCTACATCTGCTCTTTTTATGTGTGTTCAGTTCACCGCCCTCTTAAAAACAAAAAAAAAAAACAACTCTAAAACTACACAGACTTCCTTCTGTCTTTTTATCGGGAAGGCTTTGCCTTGTCTTTCACAAGTAACTGCACTCTACAGGTGATGTTCTTTGAAACTCCTGCGTAGTTTCCTCCTGCACATTTGAGTCAGGGTGCTGCTCTAGGTTGTGATGCAGCACCTCAAAAATGCTGCCACAGCTCTGATCGGGGACCTGACAGGTTATGGACCCTGTTGAAGAAGGTGGCAGGACAAGGGACACAGGGATTCAGGTATTAAACATTAATCTCAGATTTCCACATGACTGTTTCAGCTAATGAAATCGATTCGCTGTTTCAGGCCAGGCAGACTCTTCTCTGGCTAGGTATTGAGAAGAAAGAGCTTGAAATTAATTCCTGTACCCACTTACACCCTTCAAAAAGGACTGAATTTAATCTGACTTCCTTTTCGCCATTGCTTCCTTTAAACAAGACTGATCTCAGCTGCGTTACACAACACAGTGATGCAGTACAATGCTTCACCCTTTGAATTCCAATTTGTAGCAGGTATTTAGCCTCTGCTAATGGGAGATGACTCTCACACTGGCCTAGATTTAACTCCAATGCTGTCATAAAGGGCCTGATTCTCATTTACATCAAGGCAACTTTGCACGGCTGCCAGTGTGAATGAGAATGGGGCCCTAAGGAAAAACTAAGAGGGAGCCAAATGTGGCTTGCAGGAATGATTTCATTTTATAGAGGCTATATTTTAGGCACAAGAAAAAAAAACCCCACCGAATGCTTTGTATTCAGTTTTATTCCTGTAACTTCTAAAGAGATTAAAAAAGAAAAGTCTCCCTTGGGAATATTTCCAAGCTAGGCATTCCGGAGGTTCTCTGAATCCATTAAGTTAATTGCGTGAAGGCACCGTGTCACTCACACACAGCCACAGAAGCTGCAACGCCAGCTGCCGAGCCGGTCGCGCGGTAAGCTTTGCTCTGAACGTTGCATTTGTGGGAGGGAACGCACGGAGCTGAAGCGCAGCACGTAGAACAGAAGCAGCCCGGAGCAGATGAACGCATTTCCCTTGGTGTCAGCAACACAACTCTGGAGGAACAGGGAGCCCCCCTGAGATCGCGCTATCTGTGGCCGAATTAGTGGACTGGAGGAGGAATAAGCAGGACGTAGCCTGAATTCTTCCTGTACTAACTTCAGCAAACAACATAGTCTCTCCACTGAGTATTTATACTGACATTAAGTATGACACTCTCTTCTACATACCCAACACCAATGACAATATCTCCTGATAGGGAAAGCTTTATCCCTTCCTGGGATTTCACTGGTGAGGCTAGGATGTCAGAAAACCATACATGAAACTAAAGAAAAGCAACTGTAGGGAAAAAAGATAATTTCAGAAATTGGCAAATGACTTTTTCCCGATATAGGAACACTTTAAATCAAGATCATGATGCATCTACACACTGTATAAATTTGGGAAATTATTCGGACAAAAATACTCAGTGTAGATATTTCTCTTGGGTTTGCACGGTAAAGTTGTGGTAGTGGGGGGGCTACAGGGGCGGCTTCTGTGAGAAGCTGCCAGAAGCTTCCTCCATGTCCGACAGAGCCAATGCCAGCCGGCCCCAAGACGCACCCACCGCTGGTCAAGGCCAAGCCCATCAGCGACTGGTAGCACCTCTGGGGTAACGTTATTTAAGCAGGGGAAAAAGTTACTGCACAACAGCAACTGCAGCCAGAGAGGAGTGAGAACGTGTGAGAGAACAGCTCTGCAGGCACCCAGGTCAGTGCAGAAGGAGGGGCAGGAGGTGCTCCAGGCACCGGAGCAGAGATCCCCTGCAAGCCCCTGGAGAAGACCATGGTGAGACAGGCTGTCCCTGTGCAGCCCATGGAGGTTGATGGTGGAGCAGATATCCACCTGCAGTCTGTGGAGGACCCCACGCTGGAGCAGGTGGATGCCTGAAGGAAGCTGTGACCCCATGGGAAGCCTGTTGGAGCAGGCTCCTGGCAGGACCTGTGGCCCCATGGAGAGAGGAGCCTACACTGGAGCAGGTTTCCTGGCAGGACTTGTGACCCCTTGGGGGGACCCATGCTGGAGCAGTCTGGTCCTGAAGGACTGCACCCTGTGGGAGGGACCCATGTTGGAGCTGTTTGTGAGGAACTGCAGCCCATGGGAAGACTCACGTTGGAGAAGTTGGTGGAGGACTGTCTGCTGTGGGAGGAACCCCAGGCTGGAGCAGGAGAAGAGTGTGAGGAGTCCTCCCCCTGAGGAGGAGGAGTGGCAGAGACAACGTGTGATGAACTGACTGTAACCCCCATTCACCATCCCCCTGTGCCGCTGGAGAGGGAGGAGGGAGAGAAATCGGGAGTGAAGTTGAGCCTGGGAAGAAGGGAGGGGTGGGGGAGGTGTTTTAAGATTTAGTTTTTATTTCTTATTATCCTACTCTGATTTGATTGGCAATAAATTGAATTATTTTTCCCTATGGTAACTGGTGAGTGATCTCTCCCTGTCCTTATCTTGACCCACAAGCCTTTCATTGTCTTTTCTCTCCCCTGAATGACAGAGCAGCTTTGGTGGGCACCTGGCGTCCAGCCAGGGTCAACCCACCACAATATTTTTCCCAGGTAATGCTACATTCTTTGCTGGTTTTACATTTGTCCATATGTTCAGCAGTATTAACTGTGTAATAACATGTTGCTGCAACATATGCTGAAAATACAGAACAGCACAGAAACAAAAGGTAGGTTAGGACATAAACTTAAGATGACAGATTTCCTCCACTGAAAAAATATATCTTCAAAATCTCCTTTCTTTGAAAAGAACTTGACATATTTCATCCATTGCATTTAACTACAGCAAAAGGCATTAAATACATGCAAAAATATCTCAACAACTGAATCCTACCTCAGGGAAACAGGCACATGTTACAGAAGCATAGGGCTGAAGGAACCTCAAGGGCTGCTTAACAGTTTTACAGGGTACTAGTATGCATTTTTACAAGCAGGCGTAGAATGGAAACTGCTGGCAACTTGCACTTATTTAAGAGTGGATCAAAGAAAGCTGAGAAGCTGGCAAATGGGACAAAAAACACTTGCTCAGAAAAATCTTCTGTGTGTTCTCCCTACTACTCCTACACTTCATATGAGTTTCTTTTTGGATGTCTTCATGAGCATCCTATCCCCCTGCAGAGCACCCTGACCACTCGCTCTGGGGACCACGAGCATAGAAATGGTTAATGACGATAAACTCAGTAACTGTTATGGGACGGGCTCCCCGGTGCCATACTCTGTGTCACATTATGGCCAAGTACTAGTGTTGATGCCTCTACCCAGTTGTGTGGGAGATGATGTCAAAGCCAGACAAGTGCAGTTGTCAGCGTAGAGGCTCTTTGCTGCCATGCTTCAAAATCTGTTGTGTGTGTAAAAGCTGGTAAGTGTCAAGGGCCTAGCTGTGGTTCAGATCTGATCAGATTTGAAACGTGTCAGGATGCTGCATGCGTACGGATGTCAGGGGAGCCTGGAGTGAACTGAAGAAAGCTGAGTGGAGCTGATGACTATCCAAAAAAGCTGATTTTTTAATCAAGAAAGACAGCACACGCCAATGCAGCTAAAGAACATCAAGGAACTATGCAACCATCTGGATGACCTGAGGTAGGAAAACCACAAAACAGGTCTAGCGAAAAAGCAGGCTGCTTTTCAAATGTAACATGATTAGATAAATATTATGTGATACATGAAAGCATAAAAAAAGAACATCAGGGTTCAAAAAGCAACAAGACCCTTGACATAAACACTACCTCCAAACATCATATTCTTTTTTTGCTGTCCACCCACAAAATCACCTTTCGTTACGACTGTAGCTGTCTGATTTTGTCTATTGCATCATCAGCTACAGCAGAAGTTGTACAGGCCAAGACATCCTTGCATAACCTATCATTGGCATCAGTGAGGTTCATGACGAAGACAATGGGCTGCACAGGTAAAGCTATGGCCATTACATTAGAAACTTTATTGTGGACAACAGTGAACTGATTAGAGAAAAAAAAAATCAGTTGGAAAGAGATTACAGAGAAACCAGAAGCAAAAAAAAAAACAACAAAAAGTCAAACCTAGAATCCATTTTATTTGAAGATAGAGCAAGTGTTATTTCAACATTAAAAAGAGAAAGTGAATCTAGAAATGAAAAATTTCATTACTACAACATCCCCTCTCCAAGACTGAATAGCACCATAATACTGTGTTTATTTCTGCTATTTTCCCTCCTACTTTCTAAGCTATTCCAAAGCTCGGTTGGCTTACAGAGGAAACTGCAGCTAGAATATATAAAATGCCAATGCTGTTATCTGGGTGGACATCTCAGGAACAGTGCTAGCCTTCAGGCCGTCCCACGGATACTTCCCACTCTTGATCAAGGCTTCCTGAGAACTAAGAAAAACACGCTCCTTTATCTTCATTTAGCAATTTAAGTACTGAAAGATCAGAACTTAAAATTCCACATCTATTTAACACTTGGTTAGTTGTCATTAAGCAACTTGGCACTATCTACATTTCTGTTAATACCATCCTAGTTAATCAGCAACCGTTACCACTCACTGATTACGCTCAGCCAGCCTCCTGGAATATTTCCATACACTTGTGACCTAGTGAAACAGGCTAACTGCGCCAATAGTTCCCATTTATTCACCAGGTTCTGACCCAAAGCACTCAAACGATGACACAGCTGGAGCCTCGTAGACTGGCAATGGGTTCTGAGGTGGAAGGTAACAGAGGATGTTATATGCTGGTGGAGTGTAGGAGAGGGCTCTAAGGTCAATTATCTGCACGGAAATACACTGAAAACAAAAATCCCAGCAAAGCTCCTTAGGTTACCCGCTGCATTATCCTCTCTGGGGAGGTTAAATATTTTGAATCTGATGTTCAAACCACTAAACACTAAGCTTCAATGCAACATTATTTCTACAGGTACCTTTACCCATTTTTCCCCTGAAGCATCTTCTCTCTCCAAAAGAGGTATTTGGCCAAATGTTTCCTTAACCATAATCTCTTCCATTTTTTACCCAAAGATACATCTTGATAATTTCTCACTCTGCTTCAGCTGTTATGAAATCAGAGAATACAGGATATCCTGCATATCTATATACCTACTTTCTAGGCTGAAAGGTTAAAAAGTAAGAATAAATTAAGATTAAAGTTAAGCCTAAGGAAGTTAAATTTTGCAAAGCACTGAAGAGATATTCTTAATTAAGCCCACGAGCACTTCACAATTTAGGTAAATAAGTGGTATTTTGTAGATGGGAAGGTTTCCTGCTTAAAAATTAGACTCCTTGTTTAGGCAACCAGACAGTTCCCACTGAAATCAACAGCAGTTCAACGTTGAGCAAATCTGCACAGGAAAGCCACCTATATGTGCCACTTTAATGCCATCTCAATAGGGTTTTTTGCAGGCACATATTACTGAAAAGTTTAAATACGCCCCAAGTGACATTGCAAACAAGCACCACATGTGTAACTTATGCCTCGATTAGAGATGGCTGGAAACTTTATTTTTAGACTGTTTTTTATCAGAAAAGATTGCTTTAATAAAAGAACCAATTTCCTCAGAAAGGATCAAATACTTCAGAAAAAATGTCATCAGGGAGGTTTCAGAGCAGTATTTCTGAACTACGTAAGTGGAAGAGACTCACGTTTGAGTAGCCAGCAACCCAGAGGTCCAGGCACTACTTTTGGATGTGGGATTCAAACCCCTGTCCTGCCTGATTTGGTGCCCATGGTCCCAGGGATTACTTTACCCCCCAGCTTACTGCCTATGCTATATGGCAGTCAGCTGACAGACTGTCCCTGTCTTGTATTTTCAAAGTTCTCAATTTTTCCTCTAAAGGATTTGCAGCTCTCCCTTCAACTCCTGTACCAATCTTTTGGCCTCCTGCCTGCAAAAACACCCCAAAACCCACCTCTATAACACCACAACATTCCCTTTTTGGAAGAGCACCTTACTGACTCTGATGTTCATTCAAGGGAGGGGTATGTCTAACCCTCTTGAGCCCTTACTCCTCTCAGTGTAGCTCTTCTTTGGTTGACGTTAAAAGGTGCAAGGCAGCAGAATGCCAGAGCTGCTGCGGATCAGTGCTGAGGTGCTTGGACAGCACGGGGTGGCCCAGGGACTGGGATAGAAAGAGGTGCAATAGGTCATGTTCGAGGCAGATCTGAAATGATGTATTTGGGTTATGGACAAGAAGCTTTGTAAGCAATCTCACAGAGTTGTCCTGGTGTGGAGGACATTCCCAGGGAGGACGCAGTGAATCACACAACACAATTTCAGGATGGGGAATTTATGAGGTTAATTATTTATCTATCTGCTAATTTAGTATCCGCTGTGTTCAAAACCAGCTTGAAAAGCCATGAACAGGTTTTAAAGCATTTTCCTATTTTGAGGTGGGGATAAATTCTAATTATTTGGTACATTCCCATTGTACAGTCCAGCATCTCATTTTTTTTGATTGTGAATTACCAGATTCTCTGTGTGTAAATAGCCTCTGTATCCTTGACAACCAGATTTCATGACTGACTCATTCAATGAGGTCATGATTCATTGTCAGAGGCATCACAATTCATTACCTTCTTTCACAGGATTTTTCTTGCCATTTGGTTTGTGCCAAATCATAGTAATTGAGATTTCCTTACAGACAGGAACGAACTATTAACCAAAACCGAAAGCAAACACAGGGCCCAACCCAGCAAAAGTAACGCATAAGAGAACCTCAGTTCCAGGCAGATACCCACAGGCTTTGAAGCCCAGCAAGGCATGGTGCTACAGCACACATGCTTGCCTGTTGACACTGGGGCTACTGGGGACCACGTGAGGAGTAGAGATAAGGAAGACAGACAGTGGATACCTACATAGAATGACTGTTAGCACTTCCACATCTTTTGGCCAGTCTTCAATAACAACTCCTGAGTGTTCCTCCAAGGTGTAAAAAATGTCATGCAAAAATAAACACCTCTAGCCTTTAGAGACTGCAGTTGGCTCACTTAGCAAAAAGAATTAAAAGGCATCTGCTTCCTCTTAGCCCACTCTTTGTTTTCTATTAAAATTGTTCATTTCAAGACACTCTTGACTGATGCAAAGCATCCTTAATACAGGTGCCTTTGGGTGGGGAAAGGAAGATTTCTCTAAGTGTAATTGTTTACAGAAGTTTTGGTTCCACACGCCATGGACAGCAAAATGAAGCCCACAGACTTCAGTCCAGTTGTGTACAGTGTGGCCTCTAGCATTACATAGTATGATGCAGAGGTAAGTAAGCATTTAGATGAATGAAAATAATAAAGTAGCCTTATTTTGATGTTGCTTTAGATGGATATAAAATTAGTGGTCACTAACAATGCAGAACTTAGTTATAAATATTTCTATTCTTCTTACACCGTTTCTGAAAGATCCCATATGCGAGTCCTTCCAAATTTGTATACGCTGCTCAGCTGCAGCCAGGAAGTAGAGTTCACCAGTAGTCAAACATCTGACCTTCTCTAATATGAGACAGTAAAAAAGGTAATTCAATAAAATGGATAGAGATGCAACTTAATGAGGACTATAAAGAGTAAAAAGTGATTAGAATCCTCTTCAGGCAATATGAAATATTCAAATGCTCCACAGGCCTGCAAAAAGTATGCCAGTTATCCTATGTTTGCATGAACGTGAAAAAAGCAGCAAAGTGTACATATATATATATACACATACACACACAGAGCCCTGAACAGCAGCCAGCCCTGGGGGTCTAAGTTTATTTGACACAATGTCATGTATAGGAGATGACAAATCCTGAAGTCCCATGGACTTTGAGGCCAGATGGAATTAAATCAGTGCCTGTTCAGTCTGACATGAGGAATGCAGTCTGATTTGACTAAGGAATACTTGACTGGGACAGCTTTACCTTGGAATTTAAATCTCTCCCTGCATTTCCTTCTTTCCTATGCTATCCTTCTTAATCCTCCGGTACAAACTTCACAATCTGTCTTTCTCTCCCCCTTACCCTGGAGGTTTCTTTCACCTCGTTTCTTATTCCAGTCTTCCCATGAAATACAGGATGTGCCAAACACGTCGTGTCATACCATTTATATTAAATGCCATGGAACTGACTAACTTTGGTGATTTTAAGAGTACATTTTCTAACTTGAGCTAACAACATTTGTTGCTTTTTTTGAGAGGACAGCATACCAAACCAGCCGGTTTCTTTTCAGAACTGGAATTTTGCTAATTTTCATAATGTAAATTCACAACTTTAATTGGTTTATGCCTTTTTTTTAATTGCATGAAGAATTTTAAACCGTGCTGCCTGAGGGCCAGTTCTTTAACTGCTGAATATGGGAAGAGCTTTATTGAAACCAGGGGGCTTATGTGCACTAGATAAGGCTCTGGCCTCTCTTTCAAAGCAAAAAATTCAGTCTCAGTTCAGTATTTAGGGGATAACTTTAGCAGTGTGAATAAGTCCAGTTCAGCTGAAGAAATTGCTTATGTGTCCACACCCCTTGTTGAGTTAAATACCTCAGACCAGAAAGCCAGTGGAGGATATTATACATCTCAGACTTCATTGCCCATGTTGTAATGGAACTGACAGTGTGATACAATATACGGTAATGAGCAACCAAGTCTAAGTTATACTTGTAAACACAAATTTCTTCATCAACAATGAAGAAAGGATACAACTTATTAAGATACTTCTACTAAATGCTTACTTGTAGGTGTTACATATAAGCTAGATGTCCCACACCTGAAGCAGATCAGCCAATAGTGTCATTGGAGCCTAAAGAGTGATTTGCCTGATTAGTTGGCAGATGTCTACTCTCAGGTAGGCTTAACCAGTCTCCAAAACCACTCATGGGGATCACAGTTCAGCTGCCTAAATACAGAGGTATAGTGACACTGGGAGCACCTTAGGGTTACCCTGTCTGCCCATCAGCTGCCTTGCCAAAAGGGTATCCTCTCCTGTAGGTCTGTGTTGTACCTGCCAGTCCCATGCAGGTATCTGAGAGTATCTGTGGTGACTCAAACTGTGTTTAGGCAATTGATCCAAGCCCTAGATCCTCAGTTATTAGCTTCAATATCTTTTTCTCATGTGAATGTATGTGTCTTAACCTTGTGCGGAATCCAATCTGACTGTCTCAATGGATTATATGAATTAATGTCAACCTCTTATTCACAGAAAAATACTATGATATCTCCCAGGTAGAAGGTGTATTTTTCTAAAATTCATCTTTCAGAAAACATTTTCCTTGCTATTACATCTCTCCTTTTATTTCAGGCCTTGCAATTGCTGTCATACATGATTCTCAACATGAGCACAGAACTAAAATCTCTACCACCACTTTGTTACAGGGCATAAAACCACGACGCTTTCAGGTGCATTGATCCTGCCCTACAAACATCTATCATGAAACATTTAGTGATTGGTGTACTGACCTAACTTTAAAAGCTGTCTTCTATGGACCACACCTGAATAGTTGGTTGTGCATACATTATGTATGAAATTCAAGCAATACTGGCCAGCTTTGACAGGTCAGTTAACACAGGTAGTAGATCTTCTGTCTTTTGGGAAGTGCAGCTTTTGAAATCAGTGTGTTGAGGGTGATTGATTTTCTATTCATATTGAAGTGTTCTATTCATATTGAACACTTCTGCTGTTACTCTACAAATTGTTACAAGGGAAAATTTGGTTAGATTTAGGAAATATATTGCACCATTGAGGTGGTCAGACTCTGGAACAGAGGGCCAAGGAGGTTGTGGTTGTCTTTGGAGAGTTGACACTCAACTGCACAAGGCGCTGAGCAACGTGATCTAAGTTGGTCCTGCTTTGAGTGGGGTTTGGATGGTCTCAAGAGGTCTCCTGCAACCTCTTCTATTGTTCTGTGTTTTTCTTTTCTTTCTTTTTTTTTTTAAACCTCATTTAAAAAAGCATTCTTGAAACATAAATTAAGTATATTAACTTAACTGAATTTTGAAATGAATTGCCAAAATCAACCTATTTACTGTGTTCTGATGCCACTAGTCTGCTCTGATGGAATCTACTGCTGTTTATCCTGCCAATCATACTCTACATCTAGAAGCTCAATCAGCTTGAATTCTGAACTCTCTGCATGCTACATTTGAGTCTGGCCTTTCAAAATGACCACAGCACAATTGATGTTAATTTACCGTATCTGTTCAAATCCATCCTGCTTTTATATTCTACTGGACAATTGTGAAAAATGTGCTATTAAACTGATACTATAGCTTCATTTTATTAAATTAATAGGTTTCTACTCAGCCTTTTATTCCAGGGCAAATCCTGGAAAAATGAGCAGCAGTGAAACTGTGTTAAGTGTACACAAAGGCTAAATACGAAATGAGCAAGGTCTTTAAATTTTGGCTAATGTATTTCTAACTAGGTTCCACCCAACGCTCTTTGTGGATTTCACTCCATTAAACGATGTTGACTAAAGAGTTTCAAACTTGTCAAGTACAAAAAAAAAAAAAAAAAAGGTCTTGTATTCTTTGGCTAGGAAGAGCTAAGAACTGGACAGCAACAGGAACTCAGCAGTAAGGTGCAGTGCCATAAGTGACAGGTACAGAATGTAAGAGGGTGAAGCACTTCTCTAACACCTTGCCAAACCCCAAAGCAGCATTCATTTTGACATTTCTAGCAGTCAAAATGCACAAAGCCAAAGTCTTATTTGCTGCCCCTGCTTGAGTGTCCTTATAAACTGCATGTGTTAGTTTCCCCCCCACTCAAGGGACTTCATCTTTCTGTCACAGTGGAATCCTGTATTCTCTGTCAAAAGGATACCACTCATCCAAACTCCTGTAAAACATACCTTCAGGTCAGACACATCTCTGTAGCACTGCTCGGAACGGGTGTGATCAGACAGCTGCACATTCCAGAAACATGGGAGCTGGTAGACGAGGAAGGGATTTTGTTTGATGACTGCATTGAAGATATCCTAGCAGACAAAACCAGAGAAAGAGTTGGGTATGTTGTTTCTACAGTGAGGTGATCTCCATCCCTCCCCGAGCTGACTGTCCTTCTCCATCTCACAGGCAGAAATGCAAATGGTTATGTGAGCTGAACTCTGCAAACTTGGCTTTGTCATTCTGTTTCCATAGCGGGTGCTATCAATCTAAGGGGTGACTTGTAGATCTGAACAAGAGGAACAGGCTGTCTTGACACACAGAGGTAATGGACTCCAGCAAAGTTTTCAAAACATGTATCTTGTACTGCTGGCAAGAGATGTGATTCCTCTTCTAGTCACCATGGAGAGCAATACGCAGCAAATGACAAACTGCCTGCTGTTTGTAAGTACTGCATCACTCTTCAATAAAGGGGATGAAAGTGATCCTGGCAGTTGCGCTGCTTCAGGGTGAATTACTATGTGGGATTTATCTAGCACTTTATTGTTGCATGAAGTATTCTAGGTATTTCATGGAAAGGGCATGTAGGACAGAACTGCAGAACAGCCCACACTGTGAGGGACAGAACGTGTCCTGCCTCTAGGCAGCCATCCAGTTGGAGAAGTAAGTTACAAGGACAGTCTTGTGGTTAAGGTATTAGGGTAAGACATAAGCAACCTTGGTCCACTCTGCAAAATTCTGCCCCATGCCGTTATTAGACAGCAACTCGGGACTTGATTGAAAACACAATGAAGTTGCAAGAATCGTTTTAATGAACCTCAGTAGTTTTTGGATCAAACTGCAAGGATACTGCACATAAGTGCACATCTCTATGTGCACAGTAAGCAGCATGCTTCCTTAGTGGTGACTGGTCATAAGCCAGATGTAGCTCAGAAGCAGTAGAAATATCTAAATATGATGCTGTACTGAGTTAATACACTCAAGCTGTTGAGCAAGACTTATTGGTTCAGGTCCAGTACTACATTAACAGGGTTTCTGGATTTAAAACTGAGAGCTGGCAGGAAGCACAAAGAGTAAATATGCATTTCTGTGTATAGGCACACTATTTCTTCTCTTGGCCTCAGTTTCCCATCTGTGGCAGGGAGACAGCAGTGCTTTTGTCTTCACAGGGGTGTTGTGGTAAGGAGTACATTAAAAGACTGCTGGGAGTCATCTGCCAGAAACAGTAAAGAAATATCTGGAGGCTCTTAAAACTAAAGTTGGCTTAGACAGTAACCAGTAGGAAAAGACATAGTATATTTGGACTTCTAGTGTCTGGAGAGTTTTACGTTAAATAAAAGAGGACAGAAAGATAAAGCTTGAAAACTCCATTTGCCTATCTTACGAATCATCTGTGCAGAAGAGATAAAAACATCACTGTAGTAAGAGAAACCTCATGAGTAAGTCTCCATTCCTCTCTTCCACATTTTCCCAGAATGATTCAACAAATGGTGGTAACAGGCACAATACCTTTCTCCTGCCTTTTCCCACACCTCATACCCTTTCCCTTTCTTACCTTCCTCAATCCATGGAGTAATGGTTGTCCCACTCATCTCCAATGTCCTACTCACCTGGTCAGCCAGTGAAGTGGACAGCATGCTCATTAACTCCCGCTCAGCTGTGAGTCTCCACATCTGCTCCCATTTCATCTTCCGTAACTTATCGAGAAGCAGCAAGATAACTCCTAAAGGAAAACACAGTGCAGAGAACAAGAGAAGCCATGATGTCACATGCCAGTCAAGGCCCATCCTGTCTATGTGAATTCAGCAGTTAAAGCAAGGACATGAGCTGAGATCTACCAGTGGATACTACAATCCTCACCCTGTACTAACACAGGAGGTTAACTAAAAAAAGCTACAGGTTTCAAGATGCTACTAAGAGAAAGTTTTCCTGGATCCCTGAGGCTTCAGAGAAGAAATGGAGAGAGGGCATACAGATGAATGCTGTTGTACAGGCTTGCAAGAAGACCGAAGTATCCAAAGAGGAGTGAAGCTGGGAAGAAGAGAAGCCAGGGAAGGATATCGTATTTCTAATAGTCTCCTTACTGATAAAGCTTGATTTCATTAGGACGTGATTAGCATTGGGATCGTTCCTTACAAAATGAACTAATACAGGTGATTCATGTGATGGAGATTAACTCCATCCAAAGGTCTTTATCATTCCAAGAGAAGTAGACAAGATCCTACAAGAAAGAAATAAGAAACCTCCTAACACTCAGAAGTGACCCTTTCCACTCCTTATTCTGAAAAGCTACAGGCTCCAAGAGGATATTCTCTCAAGTCACTGTCTACTAGGGAAAGGGTAGAGACAATCCTGATTTATCTAGTATGACTCCATTTCTGCCATCTTCACACTGAACAGAGAACTGCTCCTTCCAAAATCTCACAGTTTAAATGAGTTTCTACCTGGCCTGAAATCAAGATTATGCTGACACAAAGAGAATTTTATCACTCATATAAAACATTTTACTCCACACATAGGGTGAAATCTGGCCCTTAATACTTACCCTACAGGATGCAATACATATACTGCTTAAGACAAAATTGCAGCCCTTCTTCCACCTAGTAATAACTTAATCATCTGACACATCTGATTGCAATCCAAGAAACTTTTCTGAATAAGAGATTATCAGTGCTGGTGGAGAATCAGCCTTCGAGAGTGCCTGCCATGAAGGCAGCAAGTGTTCATAGAGCAGGATCCTCAGATCAGGAAGTTACACTTGAAGGGGGGAAAAAAGAGATATCCAACATGAATTGTTATTCCTCAGTTGCTTTTAGTTTGGACAAAATCCCTGGTGTAGAAGAAGGGAAAACAGCAGAAGCAATGAAGCTGGATTGAAGCATCAGCAAAACCTTTCCCACAATGTCTCAGAAAATTTTACTTGAAAAATTAATTTGGAAGAACTTAGATAAGAGCACTGTCATGAGGAATGAATGCAAACTGAAGGACCATAAAGGAAGAGTACTGATAAACAGCAGCCTAGCAGGTTGACAGAAAGTGCCTAGTAAGAGCAATGAGCGGTTCTGTGTTGTTTCACGTCTTCATTAGTGGAAGGGGGAAGTGAACAGAATAGTAATGACATCTGCAAGTGACATTAAACAAGAGGTCTTACAAAAAAAAAACTAAAAAAAAATCACAGTGACTGTAGAGAAACATAACAGCTACACAGAATGTGAAAAGGCAAAAAGCAGGCACTAGGAAAAGCTGCCTGAGGGAGTCTGAGATGATAAAGCTAAAAGTAATAAGAAGAAAGAAAATATAGTCTGAATACTTAAGAAAAATTCTCTTAAAAACCACTGTGGTGAAATAACCTAAATATTGCAGATAAAATGCTTTATTTCATGAGTCTTTATAAATTAGACTATACAAAGATCAGCAAATATACTTGGAACAATCCTGCGATGGTTGGGCTAGAACAAAGGAGGTTCCAGGTAATTTCTATCTTCAGTTTCTACGACAAGGCAAGTTTCTTTCCAGTAAAATCTGGCACTGCCATGAATAAAAAGAAAACCTCTTCTGGCAGTGAATTTTGTGGCCTAATTTAGCTCTGTTTTCCATTTCAGTCCATCTGGTTCCCAAGGATGCTGGAACCTGTACTGGAGGGATCCCCTTTCATCTTCAGTCAACCTCTCTGCTTCCAGCTGTTGGATTGGAAAGGGCCGTATTGTCACAACATGCTACAACCTATTTCTGCCAGTCCGTTTGTCCCCTCTCCAGCATAACTGAAGCCTATTTAGAGTGTGTAGGTGCGTGCATTAGCTTCGAAGAGAGTCATTGTGCATTGTCTGAAATTCTAGATCGATGTGAAAGCAGATTTGTTGCGCTGCAGCAATGAACTGGGTGGGAGAAGCTCCTCTCTGGCAGTCGATTTTTTCCAGCTGGCAAGAACTGTCAGCTTTGTTTCAATAGTGAAATACAACTGAGGAGATTCTTTTTTAAGAAAAATAAAGACTAATTGTAAGATATGGTTAACTGTAATGTAATAGTATTTATAATTTAGAGAAAAAAGAAAAGATTTTTTCTTAATTTCTTTAAGTCTCCAATCTGACAAGGAAAAGGGGAAATGTTTTAATATGTGCACTATTCTCCAATTTTTTTGTCTTCCACTCTTATGCTAGCAGCAGATTACGGCATCGCAGCTAAAGAGATTATGCTGTCCTGAGGGGCTATCATGGTAGCAGCTTAGAGTAAAAGAGGCAGATGGGGTGGAAAAACTGGAATATATGTGAGAAAGGATGTATTAAATTATGATGCAATCATGGCTATTGAAAATATTCACAAGCTTTTAATGTTCCATCGTCAAGACTAATTTTGATGTGATTTCTATTGTAATTCACCTACAGGCTTGGGTTTAACACCTTTGTACAGCCTCTGTTCAGGTCTTCTTGCACTGTGGAATTCTAATTTACTGCTGCTGTAAAAATAACTACTGGAGAATATTTATAGCAAGTTTAAATATTTACTCATTAGTATTAGTGAGAATAAGAGATTTCTACTAAGAGGAGAATTTAATACTATTCACCTAATTACTGTTATTTAGTGCAAAAGCATGTGTGTTGGGAACTTTTAAAGAGTTCATGCAGAGGAAAAATTACCTTTTCTTCAGAACAGAGCACTTCAGTTCTACTTCTGTATTGTTCTGTTACCAAAAGCAAACAAAACAAATGAACTAACTCCAGTCTGCGCAATTACTTTCCAGGAAAAGCGTCTGAAATAAGGAAAGGGAAATGTGTGCCTCAGGACCCCCTTCCCTCAGAGTCAAATTGACTGAAATCTCAGACTAAATTCAAGATGACATACAGCTGAACATAAGGGGAAAAGGGACTTACTCTCAGCTGCTGTGCTGGGGGAGGAAGAGACTGGAGGAAAAAAAAAAAAGAACAACAAAGGAATATTTTATGAACATCTGGCCCCAGGCAGTGGGACTTCTCATCTTTTGATGAGTGCAGCATTTTCCTGCCCTAACGTACCTGAGAAAAACAAAGGGAAAGCTTGGCAGCAAATAAACAAAAAAGAGAAAAGTGGCAACCCAGATGTCTCATGAGTATTAGACAAATTATGATCAGTCACAGAACACCCTATCTTCCTTACCCTGAGGAAACAGTTCAGGCATATAGAGAGATGCAAATATCTCACCGAGCTCTTGGAAAAATAAAGCCTTATTACTAAACCTGTGGAACACATCCTAGTCTAGTTTTGACTTGAATAGCATTTTCTCCCCCTGCTTGATGAGACTTTGCTTGAACTACCAAAATCTGACAGATTCTGAATTGCTCAAACAAACAAACAAACAAACAAGAAAGCAAACAAACAAAGGAGTTTCTCAAAAATGTAATTTCAGGACACACACACACAAAACCTCAGCCGCAAAAGCAAAACAAAACAAACAAAGGAATTTGGTTAGTGGATTGGAGAAAACAGGGCAAAAAATCTGAATTAACATATTTGGACTAAAACATTTCAGCTGGGAAATACTGCAAAATTTTCTTTTGCAGATTTTAACGACCAACTTATTCTAAAATAATATTTTTCACTTCAAAATTGATACAAATTAAAAATCTTATCGAAAATGGTTACAAGATCTGAAAAGGAAAATAAATGTTTCATTCTGGGTCTAATAAAACTCTGGTGGTCACCTGCATTTTTTGTCCTTTTCCCATTTTTTGATTCATTCTGAATCAAATTTTTTTGTCTTTCCAATGTTTTGACTAAGCAATGGTATCAGTAGATTCTTCGAGCCATCTCAGCAAAATAGTCTGGGGTTTTTGTGTTTTGGTTTTTTTTGTTAATCTGCTCCAGAACAAAATATCTCATTTTTCTGAATAGTAAATTGAAAGTTTGCAGAAACATCAGCAATTTCCCTTGGAATGCTACCAAGCATCCCCACCTCTTGCCTCAGAAACACAAGACTATGGCTTTTCCTGGAATTCAGAGAGGAATATATAGTAGGGCTGGAAGTAATAAACAACATTTTAAGATAGAACAGAATCACTTACAGAAGTTACAGTGAAACTGGACAAGCTTTCAAACTCAATCAATTTATTACAATGGCCCTTTTAAGGTGGCTGAAAAAATACTCAGTGCTGTCAGGGGAAAAAAATGTAGCTACTAAGAGATCATTTTCTGTAAGCACTACCTTGCCTGTTTCTTTCAGGTGGAACAGGATGCTTTTGTGGGCTGTTGAGGCAATGCTGTATTATGTAAGCAGCATCTCAGAGCCTATCCTTGTCAGATTTTTAAAAATTCTTCTCGAAACTAAGCCTGTAACAGTGAACCATCCAGACAGATAGCAAGGAGATACCATTACAATGTCTGAGAAAGATAGGCAAGACACACTTCAAAATATATTATAAAGCAATAGTGAGTTTTTATAAAAAATTACTAGGATTTTACAATACCTAACCAGCATACCGAAGACCATACACCTAACCACTGAGTCTTAGATGCTGTAAGAAATAACGTTAAAAAGGGCTGACGTTATGGAGATTTGCTGCAATAAATAACTGACACAGAGATTTAAGGCAGTACAAACAACAATAAGCTACCATGTTTTGTGAAATAGATTTGGTACCAAGAAGTTGAGTTCAGTTTCAGGCGCTATGGAAGGGGCATGCAGCTCTGCTATCCAGGAGAAGTGCCATGGTAGCGTTGACTGCTTAGTACTCTACAAAATCCTTATGCGTGCTCTTTTAATTCCAATTTATTGTACCTGAAATCAACGGAAATGATCACAGTGTGTAATGCTAGGAAGGCAGCTACGCCTTTGCTGGATCGGGGCCCAAATGAGCAGCTCTGCAAAGGACTGGGTTTGGAATCCACTGGGCCACACCTCCACACCATTGACTCCCCACCCATAGTACCAACAGCCAACAAATATGCCTGTTAGGGATTACAATATTGAATTAAAGCTGCAATTCTACAACAAGGGACTGCACACATTTTTAAATCTTCATTTTCAGTCTTTGTGTGGATATCACTGCATGTATTTCACTTGATTTACAGGCCATTTATCTAAGTGCTGCTTGTAATTTGACTAGCTGTACTAGTAGAATAATAAAACCATAGCTTATGTCTATAGGTTTTAACACAGTACAACCAAAGGACTGTCATTCTAACACATTTTTGGAGCATCCTGATACATTATTTAACTATGAACTTACATACACCAGCCTTTTTCTCTGAAAAATCGTTTCACAATGGGAAAAAAAAACCAATAAAAACTTGCAGGGATGCACAATGCATTAATTGAGAATAAACGATGACTCCACATTTGAACTTTTCTCTGACAAAACCAAACAGGGCTGAGAAGCTGTTTTGAAATGGAAAGTGGGTGTCCCTTTGGGCAGGGTGACAGAATGCAATAGCCCTTGTTTTCTCTGCACATGTATTGAAAGCGAAGCTGTGATAGAGTGCATTTCAAAACATAGTGCAGTCGCTCTGCTGGGAGCCTGGTTCCTCTTGAAGCATTATAAACACTTTGTTTACATTTCCTGATGACCATTTAATGAAATGGAACACTTTTATTTTCTTTGTTCTCCTCTTCTGAAGTATGCTGTTTCTCCTTAGGCAGAATTAAGATGAAGGATATACTTGAGCACGATTCTAACTTCTTATAGAGCTACTGACTGTAGCTCAGAATTCCCTAGTTTTCTAATTGTTTCTTTATTGTTCAGATTATATTCTTCCTGAGTAATTTGAAACAAGATACCTATGCTTTGTATCTTCTCTTTAATGACTTCCATTTCTGGTGAAATTTCTCCAACTTTCTTAAACCCTCAAAGTCTGCTACAAAAAAATTTCCTTGATTCAGGAGTCCAAGAGGTCTACGGGAGAGGAGTCATGAGCCATAAGACTTTTAGGAAGTCTATGGCAGAAAACCTCTGCTACTTAAAGACCATCCTGCTAAGTAATGCTCTCCCCTCCTACCTTCCAGAGTCTTGCGAAGGGAAGTAAAAATTCTGGAGGTCTCTCCAAGGTCAGCAAAGAAAACAATGTCTCCAGATCTGGAGGAATTGGCCTTCTCTTACATAGATCCCAAGCGATGCAAAGTCTTACACCTTCCTGCCCAAATTGCTGATAAAGTTTTCCTAAATCGTATAATGGAAAACAACATGGCTGGCAAAAAGACAAATATTAGCAAAATCAGAAAGGGAAGTTAAGAGTTTTTCCCAGCTGCTCTACTTGCTTTGGGTGTCAGGGAAGCCAGTAAGGATAGTAACCTTTCTTGAATCTCTCTTTCCTGAACCCTGTGCAAAGATTTGTAGGAAAGGAAAACCATCTGTGAAGAAGTTCCTTACATGGATTTTAAAAAGGTCCTGAGTTTTCTTAGAGCTTTTGCACTCTGTGACCCTTGTGAGCACACAGGGTACAGAGATTACATTAAAGGCACTGGAAAGCAAATATTCCAGGGACTTCTCAGTTGGTAAACTAAGGAGATGGCTTCCAAGAGGAAAAAAAAAAACCACACAAGAGGCAAATAATCAAATTCTCTTCAAATTTAAAAGATTGGGAAAGTTTTTGCTTAGAAGTATTAAACCTCAGATACACCTTCTAACTTCAGACCAGCAAAGGGAGAGAGGGAGAGAGGAGAGAGGTTTCAGCTTCTATATGCTGAAAGTAGTTACTACTATAGCTAGTAGCACAATGGCAATGACCAATCTACATGGAGCAGAGGAGAGCTGTCTCAAGGTGTCTCACATCACTGCCATGCACAAGTATCACCCAACAGCTACTCAGTGTGCATCTCTGTACATGCCTGGAAGTCATGATGGAGGTGCCAAAAGTTGACACTAACAAAAAGATGGTCAGATACACACATTATTATAAACCACTTTGAAATGTGAGACTTAAAAAGCGACATGGGGGAAATGTGGAAAATTTCGACAAAGTTTTAAAACACTTTTCCTCTTTTCAATACTAAAAATTTAGGATTTTTCAAAATCAATTGTTATCTGTGATTTCATTTGCTTGGATGCTTAGGTGACTTCAGTCGAGAGGAAAACAAAGTCTCAGCTGACTACATATTTAAGTGATAAAGTCGGAAAGGATATAATTTTTAGCTCTTGCATAACAGAGGCCATAGGATTTTTCAAAATCAATTTGTGTTTTAACTAGAGCATAACTTCTAGAAAACCATTCTGTCTTGATTTAAAAATTTACAATAATGGATAATCTATCACAAACTTTGATAAGTTATTCTAATGCATAATTACCCTGATGAAGGATACTTCCCTTATTTCTAATTTGAACATGTCTTTGAACTTGCAGTCATTTGATCTTGCTGCACCTTTGCTAAATTGGCAAGCCCTCTATTAAGAATTGTTATTTTCTCCTGCAGATACTAATAAGCTATGATCAAAATATCCCTTGACTTGCTCCCAGATAAGCTCCTGGAGACATTTTCCCAACTCTGTGGGAAATTCTCCAGTATTTTCTTTGAACTTCATTAACTTATAAGTACTCCTCTTTGACCTGTGGAGATTAGACCTGGACAAGTAGCTAAATCTACATTTTAAAATATATCCACTCCAAGAAGTGATCCCTAGCACCCAGATCAAGGGCTATGAAGTGTTGTACACACACCGTTCAGGGTCTAGTGCTTTATTGAGCAGGCTAGCCACATTCATGCTACATAGTACTTGTCTCTGGGAGCCTAGCTTGTGTTCCGTCAGTCTTTAGACATTACTTTGTTTGCATTTCTCAGTGTCTGACATCATGAGATAGCCATGTTACAATTTCCTCGATTGGAGAGTTTTTAGCATGGAATCGAGGGTCTATGCTGTGTGCACTGGAGAATGTCATCAGGGCATGTGGGAATATTAGGGAGTGTGAAGTATTCTGATGCAGTGTTGAAGGATGGGAAAGAGGTGCCAAACAGGGTGTAGTCCTATCCATACTACCTTCTAGAAATAATTCCTGGAGTGAACTATCAACAAATTACACTGAATATGTTTTTTTCTTGATAAAAGACAGGTTGCTCCCTGAGAGAGACAGAGTACCAACTACTTTCTGTTGCGTATGGATGATCAGGGAGCCAAGAGTGAAGAATGAACTAGAGAGCTAAGCTATCTGACGGCATAGACATTAGGATTGTCAGGAGTAAAAAGTCTACACTCAATACAAAAGAAATATATCTCCTGTACTCATACTTGAAATATCCCTGTTTATATATCCAATGACCACACAAAGTATTTTGACAACTGTATTAAGTCTGGAGTTCATGTTCATCTGATTACCCATCCCAGACTGATACTCATGTGTCTCTTCATTCTTTCTGAGTGTACAATTTTAGATGTCAGTGCCTCAAAACACGGAAGTGCAAATGAGCGTCACAACTCTACATCAAGCCAGAGTAACTGGACTTTGAGCTGTCCTCAAGAGGAATCACAAAATAGTACAGACCATACAGGGTTACTGTGGAGGAGGTCCAGTCATTGAATCTCCCTGTCCAGACATGTTTGGAAGAAGGGATTGCATAAAGCTTGTTTCCAAGGATAAAAATTGAGGAGGTTTGCTGGAATTTGTTGAATATTTGCCCTGATGAAAGCAAGTGCATCTTCCAAAACTAATCTCTCTTGGACTATCCACGAAAGAATCAGCCACCTTTAAAAGACAAAAAGTCTGTTTCTTGATCCTCAGCTCCTATAAATCAGTTTAGGTATATTTAACACAAGAGTCAGTCATTTATATCAGATCTGGACCTTATCCATGATGCTTATCTATGTTTTTTTCTTCCTCAGAAAGCAGCAAGAACTGAAAGGTAACAGGGACCACTGCTTTAAATTACATGGGTTTTTTTGGTTTTCATCCTCTCAAAAGCATCATATTTAATAGGGGTCAAAATGTCAACAATTGTACAAGGTTTCCACTTTGGACTACGTGAAGAGGAAAAATGCACCCTGCACAGGTGATAATTATTTTGGCTGGCTTCTAATATTAACAATAGCCCACAAGGCTAATTGTAGGGATGGGCACAATGAGTAAGAAACTGTCATAGCTTTTCTTGGTCTGGTGTTCAGTCAACGTCCTAGCAACAGAGGAAGAAATGTGGCTCATGGGCTGAACAGCCTCTCAGGTATTTCTTTATAGTTGGATGACAAAGAGGTTTGGGGTTTTGCATTCAGAAGCAACCAGATAACTTCCCCCCTGCACACACACACCCCCCACCCCCAACAGGCACTTTATTCACTGGATGAGATTCAGGAGGAATAGAATGTTCTAAGAAATGGATTAGGGGAAGGGAAGCAGCAGCACAGAACAAACAAGCCTAAAAATTAACCATAGTATTTTTTTAAAAAGGAAACACAATGTACTTTCATGGAATGATTTCACCCAAACGTCAGCTGCAGGTCAAATCCTCCCTCCATGACCATTTCTCTTCTACTAAGAGATGGACAGGATTAGGTTCACAACAGAAATACAAGGATGCATTTGTGTAAGTAGAAAATATTTGTGGAACTGTTTAGCATGCTCAGAGCCTGAACTAAAGGTGTAGTTTGGATAGAGGGACCATAAGGTGCCTGGAAAGTAAAAGTCAGACTGCCAAGCTCAAAGGGTTCTGCTCAGCAATAAAACATTCAGAGGATGGCCAGTTACAAGTGGTGTTCTACAAGAGTTGATACTGGGGCTGATACTGTTTACCATCCTGATTAATGAGCTGGAGATGAGATAGAATGAATCCTGAGGAATGTCACACACAACACCAAACTGGGGCCTGTGGCCAATACCCTGGGGACAGGGCTGCTATTCAGAGGGACCTTGACAGGCTGGACAAGTGAGCTAAGAGAAAGCTCATAAAGTTCAACGAAAAGTCCTGCATAGGACTATTCCTGAATGGACAGTACAGGCTGGAAGACAAGTGGATAGAGAAGAACTTTTCAGGAAAAGTCCTAGGGAGCTTGGTGGTCAGCAAGTTGAACATAAGCCAGCAGTGTGACCTTGCAGCAAAGAAGGCCAGCCTGAGGTCAAGGGAAGTGATTACCACTGTTTAGTCAGCACTTGTAAGACCACATCTCAAGTACTGTTTTGGATTCCTCAGTCAAATAAAGACACTGATATGCTAGACTAAGTCCAGCAGACAGCAACCAAAATGGTCAGAGCCCTGAAAAACATGTATGAGGAGAAGCTGAGAGAACTGGGCTTGTTCAGCCTGGAGAAGAGAAGGCCAAGGGGATCTCTTATTGCTGTCTAGAACTATTTAATGGACCCAAACTCTTCTAAGAGATGCACAGAGACAGAATGAGAGGTAACTGACACAAATTACAGCAAAGGAAATTCCAATTACAAATTAGGAATTTTTTACTTTTATTTTTTACTTTTCTCACCAAGCCAAATGCAGGAACAGGCTGCCTTGAGAGGTATCCTTGGAGACACTAAAAACTCAATTGGAAAAGGCCCTGAGCAACCTGAGTTGGTTTCCAGTGGGAAGAGGACTAGAAGACCTCTGGAGATCCTTTCTGACCTAAAGTGCCTATAATTCTATGATCCTATTCGGGAAAGCTTCTCTTATCACCATCTCTGCTAAGGCCTTGAGAACAACAGTGTAGGAACTATCTGTATATATAGAGAGTATTGCAGTGCTCCTGTCTTCCCTGAGCTCAGTTCAATACAGATGGGTGCAGGAGGGAGGGTTGAGGAGCTACAGCAGGAACAATTAAAGTCAGGATGCAGCTGAACATAAAGACAGGACAAAAAGAATGGGGAAAGGAAAGACTTGAGCTGCTTCATCTCCAACTCAAGGAGTATAAAGTCTCTTGATATTTTTTTAAAGTGGAAAGGTTTGTCCTGAACCTAGCTTGCCCTATCACTAAAATGATTAAAGCATAATGATTTCTGTAGGCAATAGCACCTAAGAGAGTGATCTGACTATGACCAAATGCCACTGTTTTTTGCTGGCACTCTCTTAAGAGGCGACAGCTTTGACAGAAAGACATCTTAGTTACTCTGCTACTTTCTCTGACAGGCACCAGACTACCCATCAGAGTCCAAAGATGGAGTCCAACTGTGATGCTTCTTTCTTTGCTTTGGGACTATGGCTGAAACCTCTGTTTCTGCATCTACAAAAAGGAACTGTCTTTACACAATCACTTTTATGAGCACAATGAGAAACTGGAAAGTGAACTTGCACTTCAGAAGAAAAAGTACTGGTTTTACTATTACTATGCATTTGTCTGGGGTTCTCCTGCCATGTAATAGAAGTTTTTGTTCTCAGTTTAGGCACCTGGATGCCTCTACTAAGCTTTTATGTGCAAGTCTTTCATCTAAATTTAACCTGCTAATGATGGTCCCTCTACAATAAAGAGAGGGCATTTCAGAGTGCTGGACAACGTAATTACTCATCAAGCTATGTATGTTCACATAGAGAACTGTCTGGATCAAGCTAAAAATACCACACTTCAGAATGATTCTTTAAATCATTAGATTGGAATAGTACATATATATGTCCTATTTAGGTATATTACATGGAGACTGACATTATGAACTCAGGTCAGACCAGTAAAAAACCCCAAACTAGGACAATTTAATCAACTAGAAAGAAATACTTTTTATTTACTCCAATACAATGGAAACTAGAATCTGCTACAGAGTGTCTGAATGCCATTGTATTTTTTAACAGAGAGTTCTTTGGAGATGAAAGTTTTCAGTGTTTCAAAGAAAGTCATGTGTTGTTTTAAAAAAAGAGACTTATCGCCGGGTCTGATAGATTCAATTGTCAAGGAGCAGAGGATGTATCTCCGAGAATGCAATGAACAGTAGACTAATTCAGTTGCAGCAATGCCATTATTTTGTGAATAGGCCTCTCAAACCAGAGGCACCATTTTCAAAATCAAATACATATTGACCTGCATTTCAGAAATGTCAAGCGTGCTGTAAACAAGAAGTTCTCAGTACATGGCATGCTTTAAAAACTGCATTAGAAAGCCTGGAAAGGAAGCTATTTTTTGAGGGTAGCCAGCTTTAAGATAGCTTATTTTTAATTGCAAGCTACAGATTAGAGCCAACAAAGATAGGGATGTGGTCATCAAAAGCAGAATTATCATTTTAGCTTCCTACTGCGAACACAAACAGACTGACATTTCCTGCTGAGCCTAAAAGCAACAATGTGTTGGCACTACTACCTGTACAATGTGCATGATACCTATACTTCAAATGCGTCTTTGTGTGTTATAAAGCACATGTATCTATGCTTTGCACTGATAAGATTTGCTGAATGAGCTCACAGTATCTTAAAGGAATAATCTCATCAAAAAAACCTGGTGCAGTGTGAATCTGAGAAGGTGAAGAAAGAGCTACTTTTTGCCTTGTTGGACTTAACTTTTACTTTTTTTTTCCTTTTTTTTTTTAAATCACTAAAATGTATTTTTCATCTGTTTGCAAAGGATCTTGTACTTACAACCAAACTTAACAATACCAGTTCCTGTACCAAATGTGACTCATGTTTTACATAATGGGAAGTAGGAATATTGCAATGCCTTTTAGAGAGGGCATAGTTACAATGAGTCAGGCCCTGATGGTGGTTAATTTAAAGGTTCCATAAACCATTAGTTCTCTGATTTCTTCATTCACTGACACAGGAAAAATCTCCTCTCTCAAGCAACCACTACACTCCTTTCTTTACACCATGGAGAAAAGTGCTAGTTTTAGTCAGAATCAATGGAATATAATTTGTAAGTTAGTGCTATATTCAGATGGCTGTCATGGAATTCTGATCCTTCTAGGAGGAAAAAAAGACATTTTGGTAACAGATCTATCTATCCAGAATTTGGCAACAATAACTATTTAAATCATTAATTGTGAGGATATCTGAAAACCAGAAATGTCTGATTAAATTAAAAGTGCTCAGCACATCTTAAGATCAGAGCCATTATCGTAATGTTGTGAGCAGAAGCCCATGGAGCTCAGATGAAAGCGGTTATCGTGTTTCTGGAGCAGGACGACAGGCAGTTCCATGACCACCACCACCCCATTTTGCATTGCTTTCCTTGTCATTTGCTTTCTGCACTGGAGACACACAGTATCATCATGAAGAAGTAAAAGAAGTGATCCGCTCTAATTTCATATAAACAGTCTGCCCATCGCTTGTCTTTATTATTTGCAATTTTTAAATATTATGCAAAAATGACATAACATATGCTTCCCACTTCCAATTCACCTTCCATGGGTCCTTTTTTTCAGGGAAACAATAAAAGAAAGAGATTCATTCTAGCATTCTACCAGTCATTACAAGCACGGGAGTAATAACACACGGTGCACACGTAGCCTGGTAATCGCTAGGTGCTAGCCATTCCCTTCTGTTCTCAATCCACAAATCTGGTAAAGTGACATCTCTCAGTGTGGGAGTATGAATCTTCAGCTCAAGCTGCCGAGACACCTCCTTACACTATCTAGTAGCTGCACTGAGGCAGTGTATTTTAGATGTGCCTCAAATTCCTAGGATGGGCTTCTGAAATCTAGAAGTCTGAAATCCCCCTGAGCCAAAGTTTTTACAAATGTCCCGCTGGCACCCAGATTACAGGCACAGATCCGTCCTAAAGCTCCATTTGAAAGGCGTGGAGTCCATTCTCAGCTGAGGTTAGTGGGTCCTGCTGCGCTAAACCCAGAGAAGCCAAGGGTGATTCACGCTAGCTGAGGAAGTGGCCTGAAATCATGATAACAGTCACCAGAAACTGCTTTTAAAAGCTATTCTCCACCACGATGGAAAGTATAAGGCAGACAAAGTACCAAAAGCTTTTATGTTTCGAATTTCTTTGATAAGATACTTTTTCTGAAGACTAAGATGACTGTTTCTCCAGAAATGAACATCACACCATACAGTGCAATTCTGGAGTTGTCAGTTTAACATCTGTAAAGAGAAAAATCATAGTGTGGCTCAGGCAATACTTTTGGAAGCACAGTTTAGTCAGTGAAAGACAATATAGATTATACAGAGAGAAAAGTGTGTTTTAACTAGTGTATGAGGACTCTGTAGGAGTTAATCTCTGTTTAGACAAGCAAAATGGAGTGGATGACACATAAAAAAAGTATTTGATTAAGCAGCTTATGGCCAATGAGGTACAGAAAAAACCTGCATACTTTTGTGGTACATAAGGAACTGTGTATAAAATGGCTTGAGGAAGGGAATGTTATCTCAAAAAAAGAATTCTTCTAAGAACATTCTAAACCCCAATTAAATTGTCACTGAACTGTCTTTTGAGCGTGGTCTGATTTTCTTATCTTACCATGGACTAAAGTATGACTTCCACCACTAGTTGGTGCAACTTACCTTGTCGTGGTGTGGTGGCTTGCCTTGTCGGGCCAGACTAAAATGTTGCACCCTGGCCCTCCAGGTTGGGGGTTTTGTTTTGGGCTAACAACCCAATCATGTAAAAAACAAAATCTGTTACAGAAATTGCAACAACACTATCCCACTGGGTTCGGTGGCATAGTGTTGTTGCAGCCCTCTGCTCCTCGAGGAGTAACAAGGACCAAACAACAAAAACAAAGTATGACTTGGATTATCTAGCTGTGCAAATGAGGAAGAAGGATGAAAAACATCCAAATAAAATCTTTCCTTGAAAATCTGTATTGGCTGTCAGGAGATTTGGCCTGGGCACACAGGAGCAGGAGAACACACGTGCTTCTGCGTTTAAAGAGCTAGTGGAGAAGGAACAAACACACCTTCGGCTTTAATGTATCTGCCTTTGGGGACTCCTCCAACCTATATGTTGTCCAGAGTGGCTCAGGCATGGAAAAGTAAGAGTGAAACATAAATTATTTGCTTCAGAAATTGGGAGGAAGCAGTGGAAGAATTTTGACTTTGAGGGGTGCTTCTGCATTAAATCTGCCAGGGTTGGGTCTTACTGAAGAGGCTCACATAAAAAATCTCTTTTCTTAGGATTGTATCCTAGGACTGTAGTAAACACTCTCCCAAGAGCAAAAGCAAAGTCTGTCTGAGAGCTTTTCCCTGATTCAGCTTTGTTTAGCTTATTCAAGTTTCTGGGGTTTGGGGGCCCTTTTACTGTTCCTAAATCCAACTCTAAGCACCTGAATTTCTGAGTCTTCCCTTTCCTGGTTTGCTGTCTTTCATGAGTGTTTTGCTCAGAGTTATTGCCTCTCTTTCCTGTGTCGTCCCNTGCATTCAGTGTCAATTATTTTAATTTACGGAACGCATCAAACAAGCTCCGGTTTCACTTGGTATTTCATCTTCCTTGAGAGATTTCTACCTCCAATCTCTGCTAGATTACTGAGGCAAACAATGAATTCAATTAAGAAAATTCTAGGAAATGATACTGGTTCTGTCAATAACATCGTTTGCTACTTCTCAGAGGTTGCACTGTTTCACTCAGTGACCTCTTGTTCCATGTACTTGAAAAAACATCATTCTACTTCTTATGATCCCTTGTCAATCTTCCATTCATTATCTACCTTCTGGTTTTCTTTCTTAAAAAAAAAAGAAAGTTTTTATATCTACAGGTGAGTTTTCTGAAGAAAGAAATTGTGAGCAGAGTAAAGTCATGGGCAGGATTATGTATGGCCTGGTAGGTATGCATTAACACATACCAAGAATTAACCCACGCAATGTATGTGAAGTACTGCAGACATTCAATTAGTTTTGCTTTCAATGGAAGAATTTTGTAATATACCGACATTTGGTATCCCTATAAAACATTTGGAACGGTAAGTTAAGACAATATAAATTAAAGCTTTACAGCATTTTTATTTACATAATTGCATTTTAGATACTATACATCATAAATTTCTGGGTTATTCTAATGTTATATGGTTGTGACACATTTCTCTCTGCAAAAAATGAAACAGAAAGAAAGTAACTAAAACTTGGTGGTCATCTCTCAGGAGAACAAAAGATATTGCTTTGTGGTGCAACACTGAACAGAACTGACATCAACCAGTTTAGTTGTGTATAACATAAGCTTTCAGGTTTCAGGACAAATCTATGAAACTTAGCTCTGTCTCATGCTTTTGGGGGTGCTGGGGGCGGGCAGCCCAAGCCTTTATATATGCAGTTCTGCTCTGGCAAGTGGAGAGCCAGGAAACAAACTTCTTTTGCCAAAATCTTGTATCCATATCTATTTGTGTTCTGTTAGGCTATTCTTTTGAACATTTTCACAGAACAGAGATGCTCTGCAGAGGCTGAAATCAAATTCACAACAGCATGATTCACCCAAATATATAAAGGAATACAGATGACCCAACCACAACTTGTGCAATCCTTTTTCTAGTTACTCCATTTAATTTAATTTAAAAATCCGATGTATTTCTGCAAAGCAAAATCACTATTATGGTGAATAATTTCCTGATAGTGCAGGGATATTTAAATGGACTCATCTTTTTAAATGGAGGCTTCACCATCTGTTCTGCCCTTTTATTACAAATAGAGAGGGAACCCAACTCACTGCATCAGCATGTAAAGCCTATCATCGAAATGATTTAGATGTACGTGTGTGTTCTTTATGCACCTGGTATGTTTTCTCACATACCAAACACAAATCAGTGGGAAGACCTGTCTCTTGTAACCTAATAAATTCTCTGATCTAGTGCCTTTATTTCTTTTTCATGGCAGCAGGAATTGATGGCCAGTAGTTTGCATTTTATTAGGACAATTATGACCCTGTTGCTGTCCTGCAGGAGTTATATATCTATTGGGCTGGCATTTTGTGATACCATTTACCTCTCTACAGAAAATAAGCCTTGGTTCCTATTCTTTCCCTCTTGCTGGCCCTACATATGCTTCATCGTGGAGAGTGACGAGAGGAGATGTGCTGAGGATGTGTCAGACTGCTGAAAATCTCTGTTCTTCCCCATAGGATGCCACACAATCTCCTTGAGACCATTTAGAGAAGGATCATATTCTCCTCACAGTACCACAGGACAAGAAACTCCAAAATGCATCACATTGCATCGTTTTTACTGCTTTAAATGACAAATTTTGCAGTAGGTTAGGAAGGGAGGTGTGCGTAACCATATCTCATACCCTCTATTCTGGTAGACTGATTAAATGCTCAATGCAAATGTTAAGTCAAAGAAAACCCTCAGGGCCTACCTGTGTTGTAGCCCCTCCCAAGTGCTGGCCAGGGTCGATGATTCTTCCAAAGGTTGCCCAAATACCAATCGCTCTGGTTCTCCACCAAGCCAAGAACCTGCTGCCCTGGAAATGAGCAAAGTGCAAAGAGATCATAAGACAAAAGACAGTCAATCAATGGAAAACACACACGAAATCTGGAGAGGGACAGCCAGTGGGAACAGAAGACAGAAGTTTGGGTGCTGCCTTCCTTTCACGTGCTCGGAAGATGCCTGCCTGTGTAACAGACAGCAAGGCTGGCACAGCAAACTCAGTACGGCTCATTTCTTTCCTTCTCCCCTGGCTAGTCTGAGTAATTAAACACTGTGGGAACCTTTGTCGTGCTGACAAAAATGTGTATCACCCACACAAATCTGAACGCTGCTTGATTTTGGAATACAATGATGGAGAATCCTCCTAGTGAGAAGTAAGCGTTGCTAAAATGATCATCTAATATGAAGATCTGCTTATACTCTGATGGAGATAATATAATTGAGGAATAGGGCTCAGTATAACAAATTATTATCTTCCCATGCCCCTTCCACTAGTTTCAGGGATTGTTTTCCCAGTCACAAAGGAAATCCCTTTTGCTAAGGAAAATACTGGATTCTAAGAGTTTACCTCCATAACAAAGTTGCACTGGTTTAATTTAAGAGAGTAATTTAAAAGTCATTTAGGTAAGCCTGTGTGGAATGCTGCATAGAAATTATGATTTCAGTTTTAGATGGGCTTATTTTGGTTTAGCTTACATTGATTAGCAGCTGGCTTCAGCTAGAGTAAAACGTGTTTTAAATCAAATGTGTCTAGAAGGTTTGCACTGCTTAAAAATCAACTGAAAAGTGAATGTTTGTATAGATAAGGACTTAATTATCTATCCTGAAATGTGCTGTATAAAATGTAAATAAGAGAAGTGATTAAAATGAAGCTCTGGTGGCAGTGGATGGAAGGAAGGGGAAAACTGCATTTGGCTCTAGTCAAAGCAAGGAAAGGGAACGGTGTTTTGACAGAGGGACCCACTCAGTGAGGGCACTAAGACTGGGACTGGAAATTATTTTGCAGCCTTTTGAGAAAGCAATTAAGCATCATGCTCTGAAGGCACATTTTCAAATCCCAGCTATGCTCATAAAACTGGGTGTATGGTCACAGCAGTGCACTGAAAGCATTAAATGATCATTATATGTTGCTTATGTAGGAAATATAGCTGTATTACTAAAGTTCCAGTATGGCCCAAAACAAGATTGGGCTGAGAAGCAAAACATAAAGACAGAAGTGATTAATTCCATTTTATAATTGGCTAGGAAGACGTTAGGATAGGTCAGGTGATCGCGATACTCTCCTGGGATATCTGTAACTCCGTGGAATGTCAGTAACCCCCACAGGTGTCCTGAACGCTGTTTCAAAGAGTATGAGCAGCAGTCAGTGGCCAATGCGTATAACAAATAAATCAGAACATTATGGAAGCATTCAAGGAGTGAATGGAAATCAATCTAGAAATAACCTTGAGGGATTACCAACCTACTCCACACCACTGTTCAGCATCATCCTACTCTATCCTAATCATGACATGACAGTCCCTTCCAGACCTAATTTTCTAATGATGTCTCTCCTTTTCCATTATATATTATATATATTATACATATTTAATTTTTCACATTATACTCCGTAATTCATTTTTAAAGAAGGTAGAAAGTTTGGAGGAGAGCAGAAAGGATCATATAAAAAACCACCACACATTTATCACCCCACTGGTGCTACTGAAAACTAGTAATATTAACGAAGTGCAATGCAAAAGAGAATGAAGGAAATTACACATTATAGGCAGATGCATCCTAAGCACCTGATGATTTGTTGATACAAATAAACTGTAGCATTTCTCAACCTGTGAGACACATGGAACACCCTAGGCAGCGCATGAGGTGCCACAAGCCATATATTGTGAGGAAATGTGAAAGTGATCTCATTTGGCTGAAACAAGTCTTAGCCAAAAAAGGCCGAAGGGCACAATTTAAACAAATACTTGTTGATTCTGTGCTGGAAGACTGCCTGTTCTTTATAACCACTCCCTTACAGATGAGGTAGAATAAATCAAACTAAGAAACTACCATGGCTAGTAAAGCATGAGGAGAAAAAACCTAATAAAAAATGCAGGTGCAGCTGGGTTGGAATGGATTGGCACAGCCGGTAGGAAGACAGTGACCCTGCCCATATTCTAACAGCGCATTTTGCAACTCAGCAGTCCACAGATCCTTCTCAGGATAGTACTGCTCACATCAAAAGAAACGCTAGAATTCCATTTGCAAGAAGCAGATACTGAACTTCCTTACCAGGGAGCATCAATCTGCTTTCATTATTTTAGCCCCATGCATTTCCCAACAAGCCACAGAGTTCAGCCTTCAAACTGATGAATAATAAAAAATGAACAAACCTTGCTGCTTGTTAATGGTTTTCCTTTCCCACCTACCAGTCCCAAATCGCAGTTCTGACAATGCACCCCTGAAATACTTACTTCTCAGTTATTCTTTCTCATGCTAAGATAAACTGAAAAGGCTCAGGAAATTATGTTTACACGTTTTTTATTGTAGCTGTATCATTTCCTTCCTCTTTTTCCCTTTATTTTTGAAGACACCTGAACTAATCCTGCTCTCACCAGTATTCCTTGGGGTTTGATATGGGACATGGATGAAGGCAGAAATTAACATCACGTAAGCTTTAGAGCTTAGATACACGGATCAGATAATGTGACTTACTGTGTATCAACTGAGCTGGAATAACTGCCTGTTACGCGTCCTTTTAGCTTGTCACAAATACAAAGTAAAATGTGTTAGCTAACACGCTTTAGCGTGCTTTTGCAATGGCCTAGGAATGCGTACACGTTCATGTACTGCCCTAGGGTAGTGCATGCAACTCGTCAGGCTGTTGTAACTCTTGCTGGTGTCTAAAAACCTACTAGGCAGATGTGGACAAAGTTATGAAGAAATGTTTTGTATCTTCTCCAGTTATATTTCTGCTTTCACTAGCCTGCAATAGTGTTGCTGTCTCTGCCAAAGAAGAATGTATTTTTATTTCTCTTTACATTGTCTCTATGATCTTGACTTCGGGCAAAAGTGATCAGGAAAACAGAAGTCCAGCTGCATAGCAAATATTGATGGTTCTAAAAATTGTTTTCATTCTGTCTGAATCAGTATAAAAATACAAATTCAGAAATAATCTCTGGAAAAAATTCCCCAAATATTTTGATCTGAAGATATCAAAATAACCACATCTAAATGTACAATCCACCTCATTTTCAATAATATCAATGTGACACATAATACAGATGCATAACATATTCCATATTATTCTATGTATCTACAAGTTCAAACAAAATCAAATCTTCAGTTTTGCCCTTCCAATCTGAACAATTAAAAATGTTTCAAAACTTTTGCTAAAATTTTGTTATATTAATGAATCATTGTGAGAATATCTGTCCAGTGGATCTGAGCATTACCAGTTATTTCATTTAGTTAGTTTTTCAAATGCATTATGAAGTTACAGAAATGAAGCACCGGCCAAAGCAATGCATGCCGTCAAGCAATGAACGCTCTCCTTGCCCACAGTTCTCTGACCATCCATCAGCCCTGTGTCCCTTTGCCACTCTTCATGCCGTCCCTGCAAGGTGCACGCAGTTCTGCGGAAACTTTCACCAGCTTCATTTCACCTCCCATCGTACCGGAATCTGAATTTAGATTTTTTCTGAGAAAGACTAGAGGTCCTTGCCACCACGGCCTTTTGTAAAAGGCAAGCATAAAAGAGTTATGTGAGTTATTCTTCCAGCAGATGAGAACACGGTGGCTACCATAATGAATTTGAATTGTTCACTATTCTGAGCTGCCTGTTTCTTCTTCCTAAGAGTTATTATAATAAAATACTATCACTAGCAACAAAAGCTCTGTCATTGTTTCCTACTCTGGCCCTGGAGTTATGATTAAGAGCACTCCTCTCACTCTCTGTTACTCCAGGCACAAGTTAGCTTATGAAAATGAAGCTGTCTTTCTTAGTTATTCATACATCACCACTAACAGCCAGACGACAGAAAACAAGGCTATGATTCTGGCGTGACCATGGTGAAAAATTATCAAGCAGGCAGAATTACAGCTGGATTGTTGGGAACTATATGCTGTCGGGGCTTGTCGGGGCTATATGCTGCCTGGCTGCGGGATGAGACTTCTCCAGAAGGCAGCTGCACAGCTCCAGCATTTTGCACAGTGCAACTCCCTGACAGCTCTCGCATGATGAGAAGTGCTTCCCTCCTTGCAAAAGCTTAGCTGTCGCTGGGAAGAGGTTTCCATGGAAAAACAGATACTTCTGAGCCTGACAACTCAATGTCTTCGATTCTGTTTTCATTTCATAGGTTTTTGGTGGCTAACAGAGGGGAAAGCATGACCTTCTAATTCAGGGACTGAAGGTGACTCCAGATGTCCTCTCAGCTCCTAGCCCAGATACTGATTTCTTGAGTGACACTGGACAGGTCACGTAACAGCCTCTTGCTCGATTCTCCTTTAATAAAAATGGGGATAACAATAACTTTTTACGCCTCTCCCATTTTGCCTGTCTCACATGGTGCAAGTATAAGTGCTCTGCGGTAATAACCGTGTGTTAGTTTGCACTGAAAGCGTAACACCAGCTGCACGTAGCCAGGCTGAAGCTCCATCCAGCACAGTATTGTGTCTCCAGCAACAGGGAGTAGCAGCTGTGTAGTAATGGAGCACAACAGAGCATCTCTATGGTGGCGCTTCTTACTAGTGGTCCTCCGGCTTCCGGTGACTTGTGGCACATACGTGGCACATCTGAAGAAGTATCGGCTTTTATTTATGTTCAGTCTGGTATCTGCTAGTTTCATCTGGTGCCCAGTACAATCTTTACAAGCTTGGTGCCTGTGAACAATATTTTCCTATTCCGCTCTAATTTTTTCCCAGGTTTAGAGAAGTCTACCTTCCCTAGAGTCTTTGGTATGAAGGACCCTAACCTCAGCTCTTGCCTTGAGGTATTTTGATATTACAAACAATAATAACAGTAGTAAAAAATTATAGTTATTACAACTACTTTCAACATCTTCTTTACTGGAACCCCCCCCCTTTTTTTTTTTAATCTTAGAGACTACAGTGGCTTTCACATGACTCCACTGCAATCACAGTACCAGCAATGGGCCCACAGCAAATACTTGGGGTGAGTTGCACTTTCTGTGGTCCCTAGCACATCAGGCTGTTTTTGGAAAGGGAAAACAAAGAGGCATGTTAGAGGGGTGGGAAGGGGTGGGGTGCCACTTTTTGATTGCCGTGGCCAAAGGGTGAGCTGATATCACAGGAGCGATCCATTTCAGCACAGCTCTCCTGATTGCTACATTTGCGAGGTTTAGTTGTATATGGTATGGGCTTCCAAAGCAAAAAGCAAGTGCAAAGTATTTTTCAGCCTTTTAAAACATAAGAAGTAAGCCATTTCTACACTGTGGAGGTTAGTAAAGGAGAATAGAGCAGAACTCTGTCTTGCTACTTCTAACTACTTTAACAGCCATGGTTTAGATCATTAGGAATTCAACATAGACATGAATGCTGGAGCCACAGCCAAGTACTGCCAAAACAATGCATGTCTTCAGCGTAAGCAACAACAAAAGTTTAAGATTTAAACTTGGCAGGAATCAGGAGAACTGCAGAGTTCTGCTCCCCAAATGGGACATGGAAATAGAGAATAAAAAGGTGAGAGAAGGGAAGAGGGGAAAAGGTACATATTCCGAATGCTGGAACATTTCTAAATTGGCCAGTACCAAGTTTGATGAACATAGTCAGGACTAGCAGAATCTGTAGTGGTACAATGAAGCTGGATTATTTTCTGCACAACTTGGAGTTAAAATCTTTCATTAATGTCCTTTCCCTCTTCTCCCCTTTGCCTGATTTATCTTTTAAACACCTGCATAAGACACCCTTCCTTTCTGAAACGTGTGAGGCCACATCCTTAGCTGGTATAAATCTGCATGACTTCAACGAAGTCAGTGTAGTTACGCTGATTGATACCAGCTGAATGCGTTGCACTTCGTATTAAGTATTGCCTGAATGACTGACCCCTTCTCTATGGCTTTCCAGTCCTCGATCTTGCACCAGTTCATACAAAATATGTGGCTTCTAAAATCTTTCACTTCTCCTGTCACATCTCTCATCCACCTCTTCAGATCACTGTCAAGTTCAAGCTTTTCATCCTCACTATTGATGCCCTGTGCAATTCTTGCCCTGTCTATATCAATTCATGTTTCTTCCTGCTCCCAAACTCACTCCTCTCTTCTACTGCCATGTCCTCTTTCATCCCTAAAAAAGACTCTGTCTTCTCATGCAACAAATGCCCTGAGTTACCTCTGAAAATATATTTCTAGCACAAAAATTCTCAACACTTCCCTTTAGAAAGTTTTTAGAAATTTTACCATGAATCCAGTGTAAAATATGCACATGAAATCCTGTGTGTGCACTGTAACACAAGCCTGCCTGTCCTCAGAAACACAGGATGACATTTTCTCATATGCCTGTACAGTGCAGGACACGCTATGTTCAACAGAGTTCAATACTTTAACCCCTACTGTGCCTGTATTTCACAGGTGTGCATACACATAACAGATACATGCCTTATACGTGCATGCACACATACACGTGTATACATATATGCACACATATATATATGCATAAATCTATACTGATGGGAGGTGTGTGCGTTTGTGTATGTAGGCAGGTATATGAAAAGGCAGTGTCTACTGTGAAGAACTTATCTTTTACATGTGGAAAAACCTAGTTTCAGGGAAAAACGCCTCCTACGCAAGTTTAAATTTTTATTTGATATCTCATTTGCATCAAATACGTTGCTGTTTCCCAACAGCCATTAGCTCTTCTTAGTGGACTAACTGGTCATAGAGAAAAACTGCATGGACAGTTATTAAGAAGCAGCTTGGACGAGAAGGAGGCCAAAGAGTAGCTCACTGAAGGTACCGCAGGACTATTTAGGGAGAGGAGAGGATGACTCCCTGGGAGCATCACGTTGGATAGCACACTGGTGCCAGGGGAGGAAGAAAGGAGACAGGCAGTGAACGCATAAGAAAGCATGGAAGATAAGTGAAGCAGAGGTAAATACAGCACATCAAGGGCAGGGAAAGACAAGATGGGCCAGGCTGACTCAGTGAAGAAGAGAAAGACTAAGGAAGACACTAGCAATGCTGGAATGAGGATCTAAAGTGATGGTATCAGCTGACTTCTGGGCGTACTCAGAGGCGGTGATGTGGCCAGGGCAAAAGAAGTTAGAGCAACTTGGGCCAGAGAAGAAGAACTCAGCAAGAGTCTGTACAGAAAGAAACATGACAAGTGTTTTGTAGGTGGTAGGAGAGAGGATTCAAAAGGCACAGTCATATGCAAAAGGTGATCTAGAGGATGAAGTATACAGAATTGGACTGAGGAAGGTTGGGGTAAAGAACTAAATCTGTGATTCATCTTCATAAGGGAAGATGAAAGAATTAAATCAATCAAAAGAAGAGAATATCTTGGGTTTTCGCACATCTTCTCCTCTCCTCCAAGGAGCTTGTTAGAAAATGAAGAGGACAGTGAGGAGTCCAGCAAACTACAGCAAAGCTAGCAAATCTATCATTAATGTTTGCAGCACTTTCATCTGCAGAATTTCAGGGAAATGTATTCTCAGCAGCTGAGCACAAGAACGTTAAGTGTAGAAAAAACCTTTCACCTTGGAACAAAACTTTTTGAGGTTTTGTGACAATGGCACGGTTTTGTGCGTCCAGGACAACAGGGCTCCTGTGTTGCCAGCAACTTAAGAAGTGGAAGAGGTTACCATTTGGACATGCACAGAAGTTTTATTTGTTTTCTACCTTGCAGGATAGGATATGCCCGACATACTGCAGGAAAAGTGCTCTAGCATGGAGTCTGGGGAAGAACGAGCCTGACCACTGAAACAGTTGTGAAATTGTCAGCTGAACCAGAAGGGACGCCCATACCAGCTTCACGTGCTGCTGAGCCTGTCCTTCCTCACCTCAGTTTTTACGTCACTATTTATAGCACAAAATGTCCCAGCAGCAGAACTGACATCTAATTAACAGCAAAAAGAGACTTGACATGAACCCTTTCTCAGGTGACCGGCATCCTCTCCTAACCAGTCTGCAGGAGGTCAGCGAGATGTACTCGTTGCTCTGACTACACACCTCACTTTTTTATTCACACCAATGGCCGCTTAAAGATTGTGTGCCCTGATACTGCTTTTTCCTCATCGTGATATCCTTTTTAATTTTTAGTTTATTAAATATAAAATCCCACACTCTTACAAAATTTAAAACTTGTTGCTCTGAAAGCAGCAAAATGTCCTTGCGAACACAGTGAATTCCAATCCACTGTATTCTAATATTCAGGCATTGGTCTGAGAGAAAAAGGTATTTTTAAATGACTATGCTCAGTGTTGCAGGAACATACAAAATATTAAAACCATGGTTTGAATTTGTGCTATGCAGGAATACGTGATCAGTGAATAAAAAATGCCTTCTTTTTTGCTGCCAAAGATAATGCAATAAAACTGTTTTGGAGCAGCATGTGAAGAGCGTGAAAGTAACTGTCGATGTGCCACGATTCTGCCTGTCGCAACTTACATCAATTTTATAAAGGCGATAAGGTCCTGATACGCACATTTTGGTTGGTACAAACCCCATCTGTGAAACACACCTCAGTAATGGGGAGCTGAGCAGCAGGCTGCAATGTGTAAGCCATACTCTAACTCTTACGCCATGCCTTTCATTAGTAGTGCTTTACAAAGGAAAGGAGAGACCTCCTTACAGCAGGAGAAACTGAGGCACACGGCAATGGAGTGACATGTCCAAGGTCACCCGGGAGGCGAGTGGTGATCTATGAGGAGGTGCCAGGACTTGTGAGACTCAGAGCACTGCTCTTAGCTATTGAGACACCATCCTTTTTAGCAGCTTGCGCCTAAACTGCCTCTGCCACTCAGTGATCATTTAGAAATTCCCACTCAGCTCATCTTTTGAACGGCTGTCAGCCTACTGGATCCACTGATGGCTGAGGTTTTCTCGCCACATCCCTGAATGCTATGTTCTGCTCTGCCATAGATTTACTTTGGGTGCATCCCTTGGGATTCCGGGCATCACCTTCCTCTTGATGTTCAGGCAGCTGCTCATTTCAGCTGTAACGATGTAAGCCTTAAGCTGCCTCCGTTAACTGAACAAACTTAACTCAGATTCACACCAGGGTAACAGAAGTTAGCAGCTGGCTGTTCGTTCCTGTAAAATGAGGATAACACCACTGCTTCACTACACTTCATCAGGTTTCAGTAATTGGTGTTTGAGGTTGTTGGAATAGTAAGCTGTTGTTTATTAGCAATGAATTAGAGACAGAGGGTAAGAGCTTTCTAATATTCCGGAGGCTGTTCACGGAAACTGTGCACAGCTTCCTATTTCATATCCTTTTTGGCAGTTATCATATATAAACAGCAAGATATTAAGCCTCCTTCCTTCTTATATAAAAGGAACAAATCTTCTAAATCGACGGACACACCAGGATTGTTTGTAAGCAAGAAATCAGTAAGTATGTAACGTAAGTACTTTCTCTGAGCATCACAGAAATCCCAGAATGCAGAAGCAGTGGCAGAAAAAACCCCCAAGATGAACCAATGTAAAGGATTGGTTTTCTGGTGATAAGTAAAAAAACCCAAACCAAATAAAAAAACCCAACAGCGACATATTTAGTAGAAAAGGGCTGTAGTCACCCACTTATTGTGAAAAAGTTGCCAAGTTATTGTACATGGTATTGAAATCCAACTATGTTGACATTATTTTTCCCTTTTGTTGTGTTCAGTTCTGCTAAAAAATAAACAAGCTCTGCATTTCCCTTTGGCTATGTGGCTTTACCAGCCTATGCAAATTTTTCAGGATGAAAATTCAGGAGTTGAATCTTCAGTAGACATAGATTCCAGTAAGATGCTGCTATCTGCCTAGCACTTCTTGCCAACGCTATTAATGGTGCTTACTATACTGAAAATCAGTTCATATAAACAGCTCACCTTATCCTTTTAATTATGGGCTTCAAGACAGGTCAGAGCTCACAAACACTACAACTGAGAATTATTTATACATCAGGAGTATCAGATAGTAAGATGATAAAGCAAATGTTTGCTCACATCTAATGATTAAGAACAATTAGTCCTATATCACAAAATATGATAGAGCTCTGATAACAACCAACAACCTGCTGTTTTGCATCTCGAGCCTCCAGAGTAAGAGATGTTTCTGCCTGATACGACAAAACGGTGGCTGCACCAGAAAGCCTCACGCTTTAGTGATGAGCTCAAGAGTCTTGGAATCTGTTCCTCATTCTAATGTTGACCGGCTCTGCAATCACAGATGGGTCACCTCTTTGCTGAGCTTCAGCCTCTCTAAGTAGGGCGTGATTCTGCAGTCAGGCTAAATAGTGGATGTGCATATAAGAAGAAAAGAACAACCTGGCGAACAGAATGGAAAATTTTATCCTGACGCAATGTTGCAAGTTATTTTGCCATCAAGAGATGTAGCACTGCAAATATCTAATAAATGTGCAGAGAACTGCTCTTAAATTTGAATAAAACCATTCTTTCTCTATGTCCTTCTCTGTGTTTCAACTTGTACCCTGGAGACATCTGGATTTACAGGGCAAAGTGGCTGACATGTTCTCTTGCTGAAAATGTGTCTACTCATAAACTCAACTTGAAATCATATATAACATTGACTCAGTTTTGCCAGCATATAATAACCCTGTCCAATACTAGAGTCCAGACTGGCACAGAGATAAAATTATGAAGCCACCACTCACACAGTACCTCGAGCTCCAAGGTTGAATAGTATCGTATGTCCCATGGATTGCTAGTAAGCATTAATTACTCTTTATCAGTTTTCAGCTGTTTACTACACGTATGACACATTTTGCTAGCACGACAGTGAAGTGGTTAATACTCCTGATGGAGAATCCAGCAAGGCTTGGCAAAAGCAGTAAGGAAAAAAAAAATCTTCAGTCTTTTGCAGATCAATCTATGCAGATAGTTCCAGAAGTTTTAGGGTGTTCAACTGAAGTCCACCTCAGCACTGACATTTCCCTTTTTTTCCTGTTTATTCGCTTAGCACTGAGTGATTCCTGCTGTTCTGAAGAGAACCTCAGAGCAAAGAGGAAGGCGGCTGTCTCAACTGAGTAAAGGGATGAAAACAAGTGTTACGAAAATCAGCTTAAGCTCCTTCTCTCTCTCTGTTGTTTAATTATTTAGTTAGTGCAGGTCTGGCTTTAATTGAGACAAAGAGACGAAAAATGTGCACCCAATAGTACACAGAGAGTACAGGAGTTTATTACACAGCCCTGAGCCGGGGAGACTTTTAAAGTGTTACAGAAGAGTTAAATTCTAAAAGCAAAGAGGTGAGAGACTAGCAGAAGGTGCCAGTTTCATTAAGTAGATATGTTGATGATAATGGGAAGAAAGGGCAAGACTTGCTGTCCACTGAAACACAACAACTCCCATAATGTATTCTGCACATCATATCGTTCAAGCCGCTAATATTTCATTCATTGATTTTATTGTCAAATGAAAAGGCGCTTGTTCCAAGTGGCATTTAGTGAGACAGATGAGGAGAGACCCAGACTTCATTACTGGAAGTTTGCTCTCTGGATAATGTTGACATTATATGGGCAAAAAAAGCAAAAACAGTGCAAAAGTCTACCAGTCTTGATGTTTAGAAAAGTCTCTTTCGTTCTCGTCCTGGAAGCTGAAGGGCTTTTCACCTGGTCAGACTGCAGCCTGCCTCATGTGTCATCTGTGAAAAAGCATCGCTCAAACTTCTCACACAGATGCTTTGAGACGAGCTCTGTTAGCCTAGGATTCAACTTCTGTGTTGACTGCTGTTTTCTGCTATAGGAAGAGAGAAGCTCACAAGAGAAGTCTATGAACTATTAAACTTTCTGGCATCCAGTTTTAAGGAAACATTCTGTATTGTGCTTACAAAGCAGAGAGGACATACATATACGTTTTCAACTGAGCCTGTTCTCTTTAGCCTGAGTAGCAAATACCATCAGAGAAAAAAGTGTATTTGCTGGCACTCAATAGTTACAAGTGATTGCACCAATTGAGAGGCAAAGAAGAGCTCAGAGCTCCTTTTAGCCAAAGAAACAAATGTACAGAAAAGCCAAGCACCAGAAAGAGGGAAGCGCACATCTCTACGGGAGTTCAAAAAGCACCTCAGAACAACCTGCCTGTTCCCAAATCCACCTAGCAGAGGCCAAGAGAATACTGAAACAGTGTTGGTGAGAAAAAGCACTCCAAACCTCACTCTCTTTGGAAAGAACTAGAGGAGGAAAACGTAAAAAGTAAAAGCAGTTTCTGGAAGAAAATCCAGAACTTTCCCTCTTAGAGAAGCATCCTCTTCAGTCAAGGACAGGTTTATGATCATTCCAGCTTATTCTCCCTCCCTTTCTAGCTTCATTAAATGTGCATTCCTGGTGCACAGCAGCGTGGCCTCACCAAGAAGTTGCCTGCAGCCAGATGTTACAGATACTTTTTCAAACAACAGAAGTTGCTTCAAACCCTTACAGGCTAAAGAAGAACCTGCAAGCAGGCCCCCCCTTTTCTGGCCGCATGCTCCTGCCCCTACATTAGTATGTAAAACGTAGCGCTAGCACCCCGCAAACTCTCCTTTGTACCCTTCCCCTGTAATGAGGTCAATTTGTTTGGACCTTCTGAAAGGTTAGGTGCAGGAAAGTCAAGATGCAAAATGGATTTAGGCTGAAAATACCTGGCAGTTGTCTGGCTTGACCAAAACGGCAGCATCTGTAGGCAGGGACAGTAGCAGAGCTTGAAGTGGCTGTGTGTTGTGGTTAAAAGCAAGGTGTCTATCAACAGCTTGGAAAACCTTGTGAACTCCTTTGTTAGTTATGTGTATAAACTCCACTTAGATTTAAATGTAAATAACAGTGTCCCTTTGTTAATCTGAGCTTAATTTAACTGCCTTTTTTTTTTTTTTGGTGATTTTTATGGCAAGGTTTAGGGCGCAAGCTTTCCTTCAAAAATACTAAAGAGAAGAATCAAAATGATCAGCTCAAATACTGCAAATGTCCAGATAAGATAAACCATACTTCCACAATAAAATGAGAGAGAGGTAAGGAAGTATTAAGAATTCCGAGGACATCAAAATGGAGTAAGCCAGCTGTGCAACCACTGCAGGAAAGCATGCAAAGGGCAGGAAGTTATGGCACCCGTTAATCCCCCGAATCTCTACTAATGCATGAAGTGTAAGCAACATTTCTTTTATGAAGCAGTAAAACGGTGTTACGAGTTTTGAATCTATCTTGCATCTCAATGAAATCTGTAATCAAAAGGCTAAGAACGGGAAGTCAAATATGAGTAAACTTCTTTTTACTAATTTTCCTCTTCACCTGTCTAGGGACAAGGTGTCAAATGGACTTGGCTAACTCACTCCCTCATAACCACAGACATTAGGTGACACACTGTACTTGCTCTTAAAAAGGGAACAAACATATGAGATAAATAAGATAAAGAAAATTATCTGCAACCTATCTGTACAATAAGCTTCTTTTGTGTAAAAAAAGGTATTACAAAACAAAGGGCTTCATTCTCTGTCTTCCTTGGGGAGAAAAAAAAAAGAAATCCCTCACCAATCACAGACCCCTTATCGGCTCCCACTTCCATGCAGTGGAAACTGATGTCACCTTTTTGTCAGTCACGCTGCAGATCTATTAAGCACCATAATAAATACATATTACAACAGAAACACATTTGATACTTTAGCAAAATAAAAATGGATTGCCTTTCAAGTACTGAAAAATAGCAACAAATTAATATGCATTTGCAGATCAGAAAGGCAGTAAGTCAAAAAAAGGGTGATGTAGTCAACAAATTTGGCTGCGTACTGGGAAGATCAGTAAGACCCAGTTAAATCTAGTGATGAAATCTTAGCTTCCATTGGATTTACCACTGTGAGAATGAATTCAGACCTGAGTCACATAAATGCTGTAGAAGTAAGCACACTAATTTGAGAAATTATCACCCCACAGCAGGAGTTACTGCCTACCTAGTTCATGCCAGAGTACAGCCGTCTGGATTATACTGGCCCTCTGTAATGGCTGGATGGAGAGGGAGAGGGACAATGAGTCCCCATAAAATCTGTTAATGCAGCTCATGGAAAAGTAATGAAGAGATGATGGCAATAATTTCTTAAATCGCTCCAAACAAAAATGTCAGGACATCAGTTTATGCCTCAAAAAGCATCCAGTAAATGGGACATTTACAGTTAATCTGTTCTAATCTCTAGAAAAGGTAAATCCTTTGTTAGTGCTGAGGACAGATTCTATAACCTAATAGATTTGTGAAAGTCTCCCTTCACTGTCTCACTTTAGCTTCCACCTCTGCCCTTTTAAAAGGCAAAACTGATCTTCTTTCTCTAGGATTCTTTGCTGGACGTGCACAACTATCGTAGTCACTCATAAAATCCAACTGTGTAGCCCCAGACAGACCTGCCTAGGATTTACTCTTCACAAAGAAAAGATAATGTAGGTGGCTCTGACTAACTCTTGTGAAATCATCTGCACACAGATTATTTTTTTTTTTCAAATGCACCCTAATTAACTCTTATTTTAGTCCATCCAGTTCCAGCCTCCTATTACAGTGACTTAAGTTTCCCCCGGGGCGGTTCTTAACTCCCCACTTCACTAATGCTACTTTTAGCCTAGACCTACACTTGTTCCCTATCATGCCCTAAGGGTTTTCAGAAATGAACTTTTTCACAAGATTGTTTTACTTCTAATTTGTATGATTTTCTCCCTGTGTTCAATGCTGTAAAATATGGATTGTCAACAGTGCTTTGTAAATTGGCATAAGAAATGTAGGGATCATTTTCAATGGTACGTACATACTCAAAAAGAACACAACACCCCCTCTACAACAAGTGAAATGCCGACTTCTTCCCTTCTAGAATAAGATGTGACCTTCTGACTGAATTTAAAGCTCTTATTCTGTCACTTAGGCTCAAAACATTAATTGCATGAGGAAACAAACTCTAAGGCATAGCTCAAATTCTGGGACAGCCTTCCATTTGTTATCACCACATGAAGAGGAACTCAGCTCCTGCCTTTCCATGAAAGGAAAATAAACAATTTCCCATTTAAGCTTATAAGATCAATGCTGCAAGAAGAAAAATGTGTGAGTATGCATGCACTGAAGGAAAGGAAGATTTATGTAAGATGTGACTTATGACACAAAGGCATTAAAAAGAGATCATTGTCTGGTTTGGAGGTGGAGAAAAGATCTTCTATATACCATTATCAGATTCTGATCAGCTCTAGAAACTGAAAAGTAGTAATGTTATTTCATTTCACAACAGATGGGAAGGTTCACCCCTCAGAAAGACTGAACGAGGGCTGATTCAACAGCAATCATAAATTATTAACTAATTTGAAGGATTTTCCCCCTCCTCTTTTTCTCCAAGTCCTCTAAGCTAATTTTGTAGCTAATGCAAGGACAGATCTGAGGGAGTAATTATCAAGCAGGTACGACAGGATTAAGTAAATGCTCTATGACAAGACAATGCTGGGCTTCTCTCACTGAACCACTACATAAATTATTTGTGGTCAGGATTAAAGTATTTAATTAAATCATCTTTGTGTAGATGAAACATGAAAATTATTTTTTAAATTGCTGCAAGAGAGAGAAAAAAACCTTCCCTTCGTTTGCTTCTTACAATCTCTTATTGAGTCTGTAGTTCAAAAAACAAAATGATCAAAACAGCAGTGACTCACTGGCAAGAGCATTAGGATAAATCAACGTACCTTGAAAGTTATCTCCTCGCATACTCTTCTCCCCCGACAAAATAATTGCAATGTTATGTAAATGCTTTACTGGAACAAGGACAGCTTCCAGACCAGACAGGTAGTGTCCCTCCCTGGTCTGAGTGGTTTACACACAGGAATTCTCCTGAATGTAAAGTTGTCAGTCACTTCAGTGAGCTCTTACTAAACATTAGCAGTCTGCTAGCAGACTCAGAGAGAAAAAGGATTGTCGATTTTTTGTTTTATACAAACAATAGTGGGAAGCAAGGAAAGGCTTACTATTTAAGAAGTGTGTGGAATGAAGGGGTTTTTGACCCCTGAGAACAACAAAGGGGGGGAAAAAAACAAATTTAAGACATAGCTCTTCCTCCTGAGACTTATCTTCTGCAGTACCAGAAAGGAGAACCAACATTGTGGATAGAGTAGCTCAGTTAAGGTCAGTAGGTCTGAAACATCCTCTGCCTCTCTTATTGCCCACATCAGCTGTGAGACACAGCTAGCCTAGGACAGGAGAACTGAGAGAGGCCATACCTAGAGTTTTACGGACTGTACTAAGAACATCAGAAGTTGTGGCTGAGCTGCAGCAGAGAAGTTTCTTTGCTTCCAAGAAAATGTTTTTTTGAAGTCACATTTAGCAAACTGTTCTGAGAAATGAACATCTGAGCTTGCTTTGCCTCCATTTGGCTGCAGAATTGAACAAAATAATCTAGTTGTTGGATAAAATGCAAGGATTTGGACTTAATTCTTTAGCCACTGTCAACTAGGATGGAAGGACTTCAAGCTATTTCTTGTTATTTGGACTAGTATCTTGGCTGGAAGAAAACCCAGTGGGAAGAACAGAGTTGGTTATTAATGCAAATCCTTAATATCTCCCTTCAGAAGATAAAGGTGTTGCCGTTTTTCATACTGGATGTCTACTTCTTATTGCAGAAAGCAAATCCATCCTTTTGGGTTTTTTCTTTTAATTTCAAGCCGTAACAAAAAGTAGAAAAAAAACAATAATTTGTACAAAATCATTACAGATGCATCAAATAACTAAGTACTGTGAATTGATTTTTAGGTCTAACAAGTAAGAGTCCCTTTAAGTGACAGCTCAGAGGGAAAACCTAACTCCAGTTAAACTTTATTATTCCCTCTGCTGTAGGGAAGGTGAAAAATAATTTTCTGAAGGGAAAAGGAAAGAAAGATGGATAAAAGAAATATTAGAAATTTCTTTAGTATTTATTCCCAACTCTACTGTTTGGGAAACAGCATATGTATTCTTTGTTCTCAAGAATAGCAAAACCAGGTAACAAATGTTCTATATTCCTAGTCACTAAATGGAAAGTCTATGTGAATATATGTGCAATAAAAAAACAGCATTCAGTAATTTCAGTGAGCTTTGGTTCATACACATGTACATATGTAGCATAAGCTAGATGAACACTGCTGAACAATGCAACAAAGCAGTTTCTTTTCATAATTCTAATAATTTCTGGATATACTCTATCAGTAACTCACTGTGAATGAGAGAGAAACTATCACGAGAAAGATGTCTACAACTGTATCATGTACCAATGTGGGGGAAAAAACTGGAAACAAGCATATGGAACTGCTAATGGAAATGAATTGAATTCTATAAAGGATTATACAGTGGAGGTCTGAAATAAGCTATAAGGTATGTGATACTGCACATATTAAAATGTTTCCACAGTATAATCCAAAAGTGATTTAAACACCTACAGCAGCTTTCATAAAAAGTTTGATGTATTTCTTCTGGACCACTTAACAATCATGAGCTGCTGCTTAATTTCCTTCACCATCATTACTTACTGTCAATAAATGTGTGTGTTAAATTTAATTTTTCTTCTTTGTAATTAGTCTGGGTCTACCTGCCTGACATATTAACTGATTCTAACAATCTCACATTTGTGACATCAAATGATTTCCATGGTGACAGATTGAGATACATTCCTGAATCAGACTGGTAAAGGGAGAAAAAAACAACCTTCCTTTACATATACTTGCTTTGGTTAGGCTAATCAGTAATTAAGGGAAGACAGAGTCTAAGAAAAAAGTTGAAAATGCCACAGTTAAATTTGCTTGGGAGCTGATAACCACAGAGGCTTGTGAAAAAATTTCTTTTTTTTTTTTACGTTATTGTGGGTAATGGAGATTTTCAGAATATGTGAATTACTTTTCTGAAGACTGACTAATTTGATTGATAACTTCAGATTAGTTCAGTACATAACTTAGTTCAATGATTTTTTATTTTGTTTATAGTGGACTGTTCTGTAGAATATGCCGCTTCATAGGCACGTTGCAGCAGCTTTGATCATTAAGTTCAGTCTAGATTTGACACTACAAAATCTCTGGTCCTCGTCCCTTTGCACAGGGAATTTACTCTCTTCTCAGGTTTATTTCCATTTATCAACTTCAATTTGTACTGTAGACCATACATGAACAATGAAACAGTATCGCATGTATCTGGATTAAAATTTGATGTGTACTGCTGCATGGGCACCTGTGTCCTCAGACGCTATCGGTCAAGGGTGCTCCAGTGAACACCAGCACCGTCAAGCCCTCGAAACACAGCACTGCTGGCTTTGAAGGGCATCTGAACAAAAGGTACTCAACAGGGTGATCTTAGATGTCAGCAATAGCATCTGCTGTGGTTCCTGAAAAAATTGATTCAGTGGTGTGAGACGATGTAAAAGGGAATGAAGACCCTCCATTTACACACATTGACTTGAAGGAGTCAACACAGAGATAGGGTAAGCAGGTATGACTCCTTTTATATCAAATGGAGGCATTCCGACTTGTAGCATGTCAGAATTTGGCTCGCTAAATTTATACTACAGAAGAATGAAGCATTTTTCATATATTTTCTCATAAAAACACCGGCTGTTGGCTTTGCTGCTGATTAACAAACTCCCACATTCCCATTCTGGGCAAGTTGGTGAGGAAAGCTGTCAGACCAAGAACAGGATTGCTGGCAAGCCATCCTTGGGCCAAGGCACGCTCCACAGAGCATGTGGCTTTGCCATTTGGGAAACTGGGCTTCATGAATTCTAATCCATGAATTCCTTAGAAGAGGAAGCTAAATTAAAACTAACAACTTTCCCAAATGCAAAGGGATCCAACCACTATTTTTGAAGTTACACCAGGATGGCATAGCAGGATGTGTAAATTGCTGCCTGATCACTGTGAGAGTACATCGAATTTGATGTGTTCATGGGAAGAGGCTCTGTGAGAAAAAAGTACCAGAATCATGTGTGGCACTAAATGTTAAAATTCACAGAAGACAGTATTTGCCCTCTAAAGTGTCTGACAGTTATCATTCAGGAGTACGCCCAACAGCATCTGAGCAACCACAATGAAACCAGACAGCTATAACCTCACATATACACAGTAAATCTTGCACAGCTATTCCACCAAGACTAAATGTGAGACAAATCAGAGGGAACTGTGAATTCCCAGTGTAAAAAAGGGCTCAGTGTAGAAAATGTTTATTCCTACAGACAATTTATTTCTACAGGGGTAGCTTATCCAGTGCTCTGCAGTGCTAGGTGCTGTACAAATACCCAACTTGTAATGACTAGGCAAGACAGACAATGGGAAGGAGAAAAAAACCCGACAGTTTTGTCCGCCACGAACAGGACCCAGGACTGCAGAGGCAGTAAGGTGCCCGCAGACAGCTGCGGCAGAGCCGGGAAGCAGAGCCCAGATCCCTGCTGTTCCACCTGGTGGAACTGTTCTTCTTATTCTCAACCCCGCTATGGATTTTTAACAACTTATTTCAAGAGCAACAGAGTTTGCCAATACACTGACAACACTAATGTGCATAAATCACTAACCTTTTTTCTTGTTTCAGCAGAAGAGTCTAAATAGTTGTTAAGATTGCAAATTAGTTCAGCTCTGCTTAAAGGATTAATTTTTTAGATCTTTCGCAAATCAGAGAATTTGAAGGAAAAAACCAAAAAAGACAGATATATAACGTTTTCCCGGAGGGTCTGAAGTAACTCCCTCAGCAATGCCGCTTTCAACTCCAAGTTCTGCTAACCAAGTGGCAAAGGAAAAACTCTCCACACCAACTTATCAATGTCAGACACAACCTTGGGAAATGTTTTGGAACATGTCAGGACACAAAGAATACATAATTCAGTAATTGGCAAGCACGCAGAAAGATTATATTCACGTTTTATATGTATAGGTGGGTAGACAAACAAAGGAGGGCCAGCAAACAGGAGTACTGAAACCGTAGCAGGCTGGACAGTCAGTTTGATGAGAGTAGTTAAGAAGATTAATGTATACTCTAAACTGAACTCCCCCAGTCGGCCAGCGCTCAATAATTTAAAAGACAATGCCAAAGCCTTCATTTCAAGGTGACAGAAATTTCTGATGATGAAAGAGGTAGCTGAAAACTTACTTTTAATTAAAAAGCAAACAGGCTGAAGCTCCCATGCGCCTAACAGGAAGTAATACCATTTAGAAAACAGTGGGGAGGGATTAGTATTTAGATAGTTCATTTTATTAAATAAAAGAATTCAAATAGAACCAGTAACAACTTTTCCGCCCTAGTATCCTTAACAATATAAGATGATTACTCATCGACTTAATGAGAAAAAGTTTGAGGCTAAAGAGAAAGCAATTAAACTGACAGATTTATTGCTACCAAGAACAGATACCCACAAAATGCAGAGCTAGGATGCATTAAATGGCCAGAATAATTCATGAACATTCCCTGGAAGATGAATAAATGGATGACAAAGCTCACATCTTTTACACGATACAAATAGATAAGCAAGTGACAAGCAAATTGATAGGTGCACGTTCAGATGGACACAGAGGTGACATATTCCTAACATTCATGAAAAATTGATCAAAAATGATTATGCTAATAGTTTGCGACATGTGAGAGCTCAGAAATTGGGCAAAAGAGGCCAGATTAAAACTAATTTTCTACGGAAGCTGGAGGTTTCCAGTTTGCTTCACTCTCTTGCTACAAACACTTTTAACCTGCTGAAGTTTAGTTACAAAACTATTTTAGTGTTAAGAATTTATGAGTTGTGGGCAAGAGCTTTTTTTTCTAGGGATCATTGAGCTCTGTAGCCTCAGGCATGCATCATCTGCCACCGCACATGCCAGTGGGGAGCAGCAGTTCATCACGGTCACCTGTGACATTTTGCTGACTACTCCATCTTTTTTCCCCAATGCTAAACTCAACGATCTTAAACTTCAGCTTAAATTTCAGCATCAAAGGGCTAATAGGAAGTTAGTACATCACATCTTCTCCCCTGCACTTGGAAAGACCACTTTTGGCAGAAACTGTTCAATGAGAAGGATAAAAGAGGATGCTGGTGGAGAGCAACACTGGGCCCTGAATCTATTAGCCAGGACAGGCTCAGACATTATCAGCCCTAACTCAGTGCTGTATCTCGGTGCATCATCATTTTCAACCTTGCTGAAGTCAATGAGACTACTCATGAGCTTTTACACTTCAGCCTATGATTAAGTACTTCACTAAATAAGGTCATTAAATTTAAATTGTAGATGCTTGCTAGGTACTCCTGAAGGTTGTTCTCTCACCTGCAACATATTCCCTTCAGGCTCATGGCTGGTAAAACAAGTGGCAAAATAACATCCCGATCTGCATGTCAGCAATCCTCCCACTAAACTTAAGACATGGGAAATTGATTGATTCAGGAGGGAGCTGTGTTTACCCTACTGCTGATGTAGGGAAGAACAGTAGCATGTTATGGCTCTCAGAAAAGGAGATACACAGAAAAGGAAAGGTGTATGAACCTGGCAGACCGCAGTGTCGTGCAGAGATATCTCAGTTTGTTTGAGTAGCAGAAGTCATGCAACTGTGTTAATGCAGTGTTTTGCCACTGTGTATTTTTGCCATCTCTCAGTAGGACTAATCAGCTCAACACATTACTTCGCTAGCGCAGTTAACCAGCTCAGGTGCATGTGCATGTGTTGGCCACCAAAGAGACATATCCTGAAGGATTCACACAGCACTTCCAGAAGCCATCAAGCTATTTTCACTTCGCTGTTCAGCGTGTACACCTCAAAGCAGCCCTCGACCCTGCTTCCTACTCCCAAACAGGCTATCAATCATGCTGAAGTGTATGCGAAAGCCATAACGCGGATAACAGACCATTAAAAGCTCAAATGAGACTGCTAAACACATTTCATTAATCATAGCACAATCTAGTCTTGAACCAGGAGCTACAGCTTTGGCAGGCTGGTAACGGACAACTTTTTTCTACCCATTTCTAGTGACTGGGAAAGGGAGAACCGCTCCTGAGCTGGTTACCTTTCGCCCTTCTTCCTCTTCCTCAGGTGCATGTGGCCTGCGAGACTTACACTGCTGGGGAAAGAGAGTGAGTACAGGCTAAAGAATAAAAATAAGAGACCTGCTAAGAAGAAAGAGCGTGAATGCTGTTCAGGGAGCCTGGGTTCTCAAAGGAGCCAGAACACCCGCAACTCACACTGATTCTAGTAAGAGCACTTCTGAAAAACTGGCCAAACGGGCTCCCTCTCCCTGGCAAGGAGCCTTTATTTAGGGATTTGACAGGATATCAGAAAAAGGACTTTTCTTCCTAGGGGCCCAGTGCTGATTCTACCAGTATAAAAGCATAGGAGGTAAAAACTAAAGGAAACATTGTGAAAGAGAGATGCCCCCTTTGCACCACTTCTCACTGTAATATCTCTGGCTTTTCTCAGTAGCTTCCCAAGCCCTTTCCAGGGAAGTCAGCAGGTTACTCATTTCCTGCTAGGCAGCTGGCAGGTTAACAGGAGTTACCTGCCAAGCACATCTGGCTGTTTAACCCCCCCTGATGCCACATGCCTCTGCATATGAGCTGAAAGGGGCATGGCAGGGAGAATACTCTTCTTTTTTCTCAGAGAGCAGGTTGGAGAAATTGGTTTCAGCTGAGATGTTGTTTCCTTGAACAGCAGAGACAGAAGACACTATCAATAAAAGACCCTATTTTAATAATTAATTGGAAGAGTGATCATGCCTGAACTAAAGGGACCTATCGGCACGGGGTTCAAGTTTAATCCTAGTGGAGGATTTGAATCAACAAACTTCTTGCACGGAGGCAAGGGGTTTTTTTACCTTAGCTTCACCTCATTGTGGTCATGCTCAGCTCCCCAGTTTATAAAAGACTCTTCCCAATGAATAGAGAGATCAGTTGCTGACATCATTGATGGAGTTTAGAGGCAATGTTAAATAAAAGGAAAGAAGTGTTGAATGTGCTTTCAAAAATACAGTAGCAGAGGCTTAATTATGCCAGGTATCATCAGTTACTCTCTTTTTGAGCTAATTCTGTTCAGAGGTATGTATTTGATACGTTATAACATAATTCCCTTATACTAAAATGACATAGCTCCCATTCCAAAGAGGTGTGTCCCGGGTAGGATTCTTGAGCACTACCAATTAAAAGGCAAAAATAATTTCCTATGTTAGTAATCCTGATTCCTGTGATTTATTGGGGAAAGAATGGTATTAGAACCATACTATCGCTTTTCTTGTTTAATGCTGCCTGAGACTTTAAGATCTGCAGTACCTACTGCTCTTACTTGTGCCCTGTTAAATGAAATTGGGTTTAGAGGATGAAAACGTCCCTGCAATATCTGCCAAAGAACTTTGACCCTACTGTGAAATTTCTTGAACATACCATACTTCATGGCTGAGGTTGGAAACACTCCTAAGAATCTGGAGCAGGAGAAGCCCCACCATACCTTGGGGGTGTTTATTAGTATTGTGTATTCTAGAAGTATCTAATAATGGGAAAAACTTGCTTTTCTTCTGCTTTTTCTAAAGGGTGAGCTTTTTGCTCTTATGACTGCTATGAAAAGCAAGGAAGTGTAACATTAATGAGCCAGACAACGCACAAGAACTATATACTTTTTTTTTTCTTAACATAATGATTACGAAGTAGGCCTTCAGATCTTTGAGGGTTTTACCATGGTAGGCTATTTCCCATTAAGGCAGGTCTCAGGAGCTAAACTCTCAAAGTCAGTATTTCAGGTCCATATATTCCTTTTCACAGGGGATTTTTTCTCCTGTGTGCAGAAGGCTATGATGATACCTTTACTTTCTCTGCACAGCTGTATGTATCTTTTCTGATGCCGGGGTTTTGCAACAGAAGCGATACTTCCTTGGTAGCCATCAAATGCTCATGTAGCCAGCCAGAATACTATAGAGATAAAGAGATACTGGTCCCATACTGATAGCTAGTTGTCAGAGGTTTTTATGCCTGTGTTGTGTGTTAACCCTGGTGGGCAGATAAGCACCACACAGTCATTCATTATCCATCCCCCTCAGTGGGATGGGGGAAGAGGAAAGGAAGAGTAAAAATAAGAAACCTTGAGGGTCAAGATAAAACAAACAAACAAATGAATGTTTAATAAGTGAAGGATAAGGAAAGGGAGAAAACGAAACAAGTGATGTAAAGGCAGTCACCCACCACCTCCTGTGGGTAGACCAATGCCCAGTTAGCTCCTGAGCAAAAGCTGGCTAACCCCCTACAGTGCCCTCTTTTCCCTTTTTATTTCTGAGCATGATGTTATGTGGTATGGACTATCTCTTTGGTCAGTTCGGGTCATCTGCCTGCTTGTGCCCCCTCCTAGCCTACTGCATACCCTGCAGTCTATTCACCAGTGGGGGGGAGTGACAAACAGAAGCCCTTGATGCTGTGCAAACACAGTTCAGCAAAAGCTAGAACGTTAGTGTGCTAACAGTACTGTTTTGGTCAAAAATCTAAAGCACCACACCATATGAGCTGCTATGGAGAAAATTAACCCTGTTCTAGCCAGGCCCAGTACAACCCAACATGTTAAAAAAACAATACATGAACCAAAATCACTGAAGTACCATGAACAAAACAAAAAGAGTAACTAACCTGCTTGCTACTAGAATGCTGATTCTGTCAATTTGGTAACAACAAAGGCCTCTTACCTTATGCCTAATAAGAGGGAAAACATCAAATGCTACAAGAGGGTAAGGTAATTGCCTGTAAATACCATTTTTGTTCCCCTCATTTAAAGTAATTGCATGCTGTAAGGGTTTGCCCAAATTCCAACCAGCAGTGTTGCTGTACCAATGCGAAGCACTGCGCTACGCAAAGCTAGACTGGCATTGTGGGAAACAACTCTTTGGTTTCAAGCAAATGCAGGTTGCAGTTCACCTTATTCAGACTACAGACAGGTAACATCAAGTACCGATGACCAGACTTTAAGTAACTTCCCAGTGTGTGCAAGGTGAAATACTTGAATATGCAGATGAGATTAAAGAAGGTTGGTATATAAAGGGGTCCAAGTCACACTATACACTTTAGATGGGAGAGTACCCAAAGGAAAAACAGGTGAGAGCATTGGAGCTACCCTCTCTCAGACATTTTGTTTTTATTTGGGTTTTGCTGCAGTATGGCCTCTTCAGGATACCTGCCAGTGTTACATGGATACAACATCTCCCTGCTAGCAGCTGCCCATCTTTGGAGCTCTGTCACCTTTCTCTTTCCGCAGGTTCTACTGGAGGGATGGAGAGACTCCTGCCCTGTTCAGCCATCACAACCTACTGCACATGGGTTTCTTTGCTATGGTCTTTTGCCAGACATTTCACAGACTTTCATGTAAGTGAAACCCAGGCTTTGAGTGAGGGAGTGAAAATGTTAAGGGAGGCTAGGAAATTGCAGGAAAAATCTCACCACTATAAGACTGCATGAGTCAGGTAAGACATATCAATAATTAAACATTAAAAAGGAAGAAGCAGAATGAGTATGGATTAGAGGTGCCTCCCAAATATGGGCTGGAACTAATGAGGCTTTTCTTTTTACCATCAGAGAAAGTTTATTACATGTACTTCAAAGGCAGTTGACTTAGTGAGCAGTGGAGGTGGGTCAGAGACACATCCTTTCCAGTGACGCTAAGCATAAAAGGAGAAGCATTCATAATGGAATGGCTGAATGGCACTGAAAATAATAACCCATGACTTGGCAAAATTTTAAGGAGAGGATTAAAACTTAAAATAAAAAGAGAGGGAAGGGAGAAATGGCATATAAAATAAAACCAGAATCCTGCAGTTATTTCACAGCTACAAAATTTGAGTGCTCATGCCATACATGCTTCTCATTTGGACCTCTGGCCAGGTCCATAAATCCTGACCTGTGATACACCAGGCTCTTCAGCTGAGGCTGCCCAGCTGAATGTTAACAGTGCTGAAAGTGGGGTAAAAAGCACTCTGATTACCAGTCATTAAATTGAGAGCTATTACGCACACCACCAGACCAGAAATATTACAGAGAGGCCTAGAGGGGTAACAGTGAAGGTGGGGAATTAAGAAAAAAAATCATCCTGGAAAAAGCACAAGTTAATAAGCTTGAGGAATAGAAAGCAAAACAGAGAGAAATAGCGAATGGTGTGGAAACTGGTGGAAAGCAATATATTAGAAAATAAAGAGGGAGAGCTATGATCTGTTGTGCTTTTTGCAGGAACTGAAAAGACAGGAACTGCTTAGTTCTCGTCTCACTTGTGAGGCTCCCTGGCACTGAGCCTTTGCTTGAGTTGATTCTCCTTCCTCTAATGCTGAGTCTTGCTTGAACTTTAAGTGATGTGATGTGGAGAGAAAAAGCTCTGGTCAGTGCTGACAGTAGACGGGCACAGCAAAGCACTTACATGGTGCTGGATATCTAAAACCCCCTCATAACAGCGCCGTACAGACAGAAAAATCTAGCTCTTTCTCTTGCCCCTCTGTAGCTCAATCTTGTGATTCACAAGGAATCAAATCAGTCTAGCACGTAATAATCAACAGTTGTTGATACTGCAATGGCATTTCAGGAACAGGGCTGTGCCACTATAACATGGGCTATAGTGTATGGAATAAATAAAGGAGATCCTTTATCCTCAGGCATAAGCAGACAGATCCCATGCTATTTGGAGCTAAACTGAAGCTATCACATCTTCTCTTCCATGATCAAACTCATCTACATTTGGTTCTTCAATTTTTTCTTGAACCTTCACAGAGTTTCACAGGTTTTATTTTTCAGAAAAAAAACATACCTGGGTCAACTGTTTTCCTGGGTTTATGCTGAGCGTAGATGGTAAGATTACTTCTGGAAGACCTCTGCTGCTCACTGAAGTCTGTTGTCTTAGGGGAAAAAAACCCCACAGTACGTCTCACATATCCACTGTTTTCTAATTAAAAGCTGGATTCTCATCTCATTTTCACCAATATAAATCCAAGGATAACTTACATGAAAGTAATGGAGTTACTCTGTATTCAGTCTATGGTAAATGAGACAAGGATCTTGACCTAATCTCATAAATGTCTCCCTTAAGATCTCCTTTAGTAACACTGGGGCTTTAGTGAAAAACGCACCACATTCTTGCAAGATCCCCTGGTGGGGAAAAATAGTATTTTTTAGTACATTAATTCTACACAATTACATTAAAACTTTTGGTGAGATCTCAGGGGAAACAGTTACAAGGTCCTGCTATCTCAACATATTTTATCACCAACAGCACTAGAAATACATAAAGAAACTCTGCAACAACCCTAACATATAATTAAATAACTCATTTCAGTTTGTGTATATTCTAAGTCTATAAGGGGAAACTGTGATTCAATGACGTGGTTTAGGCCCAGCCGAGCACCACGCACCGCTCGCTCACCCCTCCCCGGCGGGGTGGGGAGGAGACCGGACACACAAAGGCAAAAGCCCCGTGGGTTGGGGTCAGGACAGGTTACTGGGACAGCAAGGGAGAGGGGAACAATCAACAACAGCACTGATAACAGATACACACAATAAGTGATAACAGAAAGCAATTTACCCATCCCATAACCGACCAGATGCTCAGCCTGCCCCGGAGCCACGCCGAACCCGCCCCTCCCCGACCATTCCCCTTTTATGGTGAGCATGACATCACATGGTATGGAATAGCCCCCGGCCAGCCTGGCTCACCTGGCCTGGCTCCTGGTGACATTAACTCTATCCTAGCCAGAGCCAGGACATTCAACCACACCTGTTTTCCCTCATAAGTAGCATTAGTACTAATTACTTACAATTTCACTCATTGCTGGATGATATTCAATTGCTTTCAATATATTGCTGAGAGATCCTAATTCCACTTGCAAGGCAGGAAATTGGTATTGGTAATTGGTAAAGGTGCTTCAAGCTTTTGGGCTAATAATACAGTTGTGGTAGTACTTTATCCTGATTCATCTGGAAGAGTTTGCCTCCTCTTTGCCCTTCGACAATGGACCCACTATGAACAAGGCACCAGAGCTACAAAGCTCCTAGGAATAAGCTCATGTTTTGCCTGACAGCTAGGCCAGACAGAGGCAGTCTTTGGAGAGTAGAACAAAAAGTACCAGCGATTTTGGATGTCTTGAGAAGCATATCCTCAGTGCATTTTTGAAGAGGTGGACATGTAAGCGTGACTTCTTTTTATTCCCCCAAAGCTCTCAGCCTTAAATCACAGCTCTCCTGTCTCTGCTTTGAACTCTAGTTGCAACTTCCTTCAGAGTTTATCATTGCTTTTTCAAGCACTGGTCACAAGGGGATGAAAATAATGAAAGGTGCTCTCCAGGTCTCAACACACTTTCCAGAGATTTCTAACCCAATCTTTAGTTCTTAATTTTGACAACCTGGAGACCTTACATATTGTTAGAGAAATGATTAAACATCTTCCTCTTCTACCAAGGGATAAATTAAGACTAATCATAGCTTGGGATCACTACAATCAAATTTCTTCTACTTTAGATTCTGCCTTCCAAGCTTCATCCCAAGAAATTAGCATTCCCATCTGCCTTCAACGTGAAAGTCAGAGCTACATAGCAAGGTACCCTAGAGCAATATATTTCAACAAAGTTAGTCCAAGCCTCACTCCAGTGAAAGCTCTATGTTCATTAGTATACAGGATCTGTTCATGACTGAGTCACCCAGCAGAGCAAATCTGATACATAATCAAATGTGGGCACAGAATGACATTTCTATTGCATTAGCCGGAACACATGATTTGGAGTTTATGCTGACTTTAAGCTTACTATGAAAAGACAGATGGTATCTGATCTATGGTAAAGTTTCTTAGAATAGTTAATCCATTAATATTTTAGAACAGAAATGAATCAGTGAATTTATACCAGATTACCTTAGTGCTAGGTGTATATGACATTTTGATCCAATATGAAGATCTCTACTTTTTTATTTACTCTATCATTAAACAATGACCTTCATCAATAAGTCTCTGCACCTCATAATTTTGTGCCTTCTAGGGAAAGGTTAAGTACAGAGCTGGGATGTGTGGTGAAGTGTGCCTTGCCAGTTCAGAGAGAGTGTGTTCCAGCAAGGAACTGCAGGCGGACCTCAGGTGTAGGCTGCTAATGTTTTCAATGCTCTATAGAAAACACATGGTGATGGAAAGATAGGAAAAGGGTTGTAAACCGTAAGAAAGGTGAAAAAAAAGGCAGCTCAATATTGGTGTCACATCTGCAATGACAAAACAGCCCTGAAGTGCATGAAGAACTATTGTCACTGAAACACACCGATATTCAAGTGTAGTGTTTGCTGCCCACACTTAAATGGTACTGACCGTACCAGCTAGGTCAGGCTCATGCTGATTGTATGTTCTGTATCGCCAATATACTGAGACTCCCAAGGGAATACAGTGGGTTAGGATAACTTCTCTTTTGTTACAGGGCTGGCAAAGAGCGTATTGCAACCTGCAGCTCTTCTCTACTCTTGCTTCACTTTGAAAAGAAATCTCCACAAATTGTCTCTCTGCACAGCTACATATTCCAGATCTAGAGCCATCCTTGACATGCTCCCTGGGACTGCAATCTCGCTTCTGTACCTGAGCTTGCCTTATACAGCAATCTCAGTCAAGTAAGACAGGAAAAAAAAAAATCAGTCATGAAACTGAAGGAAGGATTCTTTGTCGATATAGAGGACTCCTTTAAAAATGATGCTCATATAAAGGGTAACAGCTGCCTTAGCATTAGTACTGGCTAAGGTAGAAGCAATTTAAAAAAGCTTAGGGTATGTCTATTATTTGGTTTGATATTGTTGCTCTTTAAGAATCCACACACGCATATGTCCTACTCAACAGTGAGTTTTCTAATTATTAAAAAAGTGGAAAAGATGGCAGGTTTGAGCATCTGTGCATAATCCAGCTTTTAAGAAAATTAAGAACTTCTAATCCAGCCATAAAATCCAACTATGAACCACAGTTTACAGCAAGACTGGCAAAAATATGAGGCTATGGTAGCCTGTTCTGTATTAGAGGTGGAAGGACTGTTCAGAGAATGGATTTGTATTGAATGTAGTTAGTTAGTAAGATTAATGAGTAAAAATCACATTGCCTGGTGGTCAGTCTTCAGTAATTTAATTGAAACAGGAACTAATTTCAAGGTGATACAAAAGTCTCTCTGAAGTCTGGCTACAATTTTTTCATGGAGTAGAAGTCAACATGTCACCAGGATGTAAAGGAAAAGGAGAAGCAAGTATTAACAACATTTAACTTTAACCTTTGACTTACTCATTTGAAACTGCTTGACTAGAGAAAGGAGTTGTAGAAGAGCAAGGAGGGAATTGTGTCCAACAAATCCTGATTAGATGCAACAGGTCTCATCTGGAAAATTTGAGATCATGGAGGGGATTTCCAATACCATAAAAATGAAGGATAAGGAGCACCCTATTATGTCATGTCTCTGAATATCTGAATAGGTTAGAGGGAGGCATTCAGAAAGCAGGAAATCCTGTTTCACACTAATCATCGCTCCCAAGTAGGGCTGAGAAATCCAGAATGGAGACTGGAGAATTGAGGGTCAAATGAGAGGAAGGAATAGCAGACTTCTCTGGGCTCTCAGAGGGGTAAATAACCATAAAGCACATCTGAACTTCATGGCCCTCCCTGCTGCTTGCTTGACCTTGGCAAGGATAACTCTTGCAAGATCCTAGCTGGAAGCTTTTATGTTCTTTGAAACATGCATATCAGAAATGAATAGTTTTTTCATCATTGATGCAACTGATTACAGGAAACTGATAGACTTGTGCCTCCCAATAAAAATACTGTTCAATAACAATCTCCACAGCTGTGTGGCTATGCCTGTCTATCCCCTTTCCAAATAAGTTGTGTGGCTTGTCACAAAATTATGAACCTGCAACAGTGTACTCTGCACTACACTGGTTTGCTGGGACACAGTAAATGGTCTGCAACTGGTCCATAACTTCAGTTTGAAGTTTGATAGTAAAGATGCACAGTAATCTATCTCAAGTTAGAAGAGCTTATATGGTCCAGCGGTCCATTGTTCTAGGAGAGCCAAGTTACGAGTAGATGGAGATACAGATTCGTGGAAGGAAAAGCTCTACTACCATTCTTTACGAACCCCAGAGACTTTGCAGAGCACAGCTGTTCAAGTTATCACACGGGAAGAGGGAAAGTCCTCAATATAGACAGATCCCAAACAATTTAGGGCTTGCCAGGTTACAGCCAACATCCTGAAGCTCGCAGGCTATCAGTATGCAGCCAGAACCGGCTCTCAGCATGAAGCAGTGCTTCGTAAGAGGGCTGCCTCGTTCGGCAGTGCTCGCTTCAGCCGCTGAATAGTCTCAAGGAGCAGCCCCATGCAGAGAACATGAAAGTAGTCCCATCTTCTGATAACTACAACTACCATGACAAGTTGTTTTTATACTAACTCCCTGGTACATAATCTGAACCCTAAGTCCTGTTTTGCTGTGTTTTTGTTTAAGTATTTACTCATGTGGACTGATTAGCCAGACCTGCTCTAAGCTCAATACTTATGACCTCCACGTTAAGCAATAGGAATTTACTTTTACTCTTTCTCTGTTCTCAGCCAACCATGACCCCACATTTTCTTCCTGGATTTAAGTATATGCTTCATTTTCGTTGTTTATTATGTCATTCTGACACTTGATGGAACCTCTGTAGTGTACTGTGATATACCTGCAAAAAGGCCAGTGTTAAAGACACAGGGAGAGAAAGAAAAAAAAAAAAGATTCTCATAAAAACTGTCACCCACAACAGCACGTTTCTATGGTAATACAGGACTGCTTTGGGTTGCTATGGCAACTAAACCTTTAAAAGCAATAGCATAAAACCAAAGGAAAAAAAAAAAATCACAAAAATGGAGCTTCATCACTGCACTTCTCAATTTTACAAATTGTTCTCAGCCCTCGTACCCCACACAAAGACTACATTTGGTGTTAAGAGTGATCAAAACTCTTTAGGAAGAGGAAGAAAACCACTTGGTTTCATGGCCATGGCTGTGGAGAGCCTTCTTACCACTCTCTCTTAGAAACAAGGACTAGAAGTGCTGGTCCACAAGCAGAGCTCTTGCACCATAGAGGAAAACAAATAAAAAAGTGATAACAATGACAGTAGGACTGATTGCTGACTGCAGCGAAGTGGGGATGATATCGGCACTACCCACCTTGTGCAAGGGACAGGCCAAAATTACACTGAATTAAACTCTGGGTTAGTTCCTTAATGCTACTGTGTACTTCATTATTTCCTTGCAAGTTTTTTCTTGTAGTCAGATGCTGCTGCCAAGAAAATGCAGAAAATTTCTAGACACATACGCTTCCTTCTATATAGCTTCACAGAAATTTACTGTGATATATGATGTTTTTAGTTAATCTCTGATAGGTTTCAAGACAATTAATCTTGACTAATTTGGGATGTGTTGCCACTTCTCCTTTTTCCTATTCATTCTTTCCTGCTTGGTATCCTGTATATTCACTCCCACTTTCCATCTCCACACTGTTTTCTCATTTACCTACCAGTTATGTCCACTTCCCATTGCTACGTTTGAAAGAATTATATGATCATGAGAAAGGAACTTGGCAGTGTGCAAACATCCTCTTCTAATTCTGCCTCAAAACTCGTACCCCAGCAGCGCGTCCTTCTGCTGCCCTGCTTCCGCACTTCAGCCTTCATGCACGTCAGACCTGGCTGAGGTCACCCAACTCTTTTAACTTGTGACCCATACCAAGGGTCTAGAGTTGAAAGGAGAGCATATTTAAAGATTGCTCCTCCAACTATTCACATCTTTTTTTAGTTAGCCTATAAAAGAAGCTGTAAGTTTGAAGCAGGAATGTTTATGTAAATCAGGGAATACAGGAGCTACACTTCTTTACTGAAGTAAGTCAGCATCATCCTGTTCACTCCAATGTTTTATAAAGCTGGGTTATGCCAGCAGAGATTTGCTCTCTCAGGGTTTTAGGACACCAGTGTAACAATATTCAGATCATAATTTCTTAGTAGTATGGGAAAGTGCCTGAATCTCCAAATACTGTAAAAATTGGTGCCAATACGACTCTGAAGCAGGTTGGCAAAAAGCCTGTAGACAGCCCTACAGAATGCCACTTGGCACCTGCAATAATCGTATCCTGAAACATGTAGGAAGGAAATATTATTGCTGTCTATTAAACATAACATGTGCAGGAAGACACGGTAATGACATGAATTAATGAAGTTCAGGAGATCCTGAGCCAGTTTCAGAGGTGATGTGCATTACAGTAAGTTGCTGTGAGCATAAACTCACAGACATTTTGTGTTGATGACAGAAAAGTGGTAGCATCACGTCAGCCAAGGACAATTTTTAATGAGAAAAAGTACAATGGCTCACTTCTCTGTAGGGCTTCGGTCCTGCTCAAAGTTACGTGTCTCAGAAGGGCAGAAGCAGCAAGGATGTGCTGGGTCCTCAGCCCTGGGATGGTTCACAGTCTGGCCTGTTTGTCAACAGCACCACTGAACACTAGAACTTTCTTTGCTATACACCTCTGCCTCCGGTCCCATCAGAGAAATTCTCTTGGGGTGCCAGAATAGCACTTACTTGACAGCTCCCCCCTCAGTCCCTAAGCAGGTAGAAAAACCCCACCATATCCCCAAATGCAGATGTAAGTAGCTTCAGGTTTTCACTTAGTTGTGCCAGTAGTTAATGGCTGTCAAGAAGCTGGTCTGCTGACATGTTCAGTCCCAGCTTCAGAATGAATCCCAGAACCACGAGGACCAGAAGCAGCTGCCACAGGGCTCATCTTACACCCAGGCAGGAATAGAACCTGAGACATTTTTAAGTATTCAGGCAGTGCAATGGAAACATAAACCGGCCCGGATCTTCACCAGAAAATGTCAAATGTGCATCTCTTACTGACATCAACTTGCACACCATTTACTGCAGCTATGAATTTTGCACTTCAGGTCCAAATTATTTTCAGGACCAGCCCTTGTGCAATGGAGGGTGTTAGAGATCACCATGCTTGACACTTAAGCCTGAACTATGAATTCCTCTGCGACTAAATGCAGGAAATAAAATAAAAATACAGAAAAGTTGTGGACATACTTGGTCCCTGAGTTTTACTGTATATTTGTCAATCACCTTTTGGTAAGTATCTGGAAGGGCTAGGACAGAAATCTTTTTGTTGTTAGCAGTGTCTCCAAACACAGAAAGGATTTACCTTGAGGAAAGAGTCAGAGGGAGAAAAGCTCCTTCATTTAATTGAACTGCTTGGCCCACGCAGAATGCAAGCTAAGGATTACTGCAAAGAACATGGAGTAGAGCGAGCTTGAGATTTAAGTAAAATAAAGACAACTGGGAGATGTAGAGGGAAGTGGGCCATTGCAGACATAGCTAATTCTTTCTTTTAGCTTGAGGGTCAAAATAGGGGGTTTAAACATCCCTGATTCTCAAGATTGCTTAGAAAAAGGAAACCTGTGAGGTTTCTGCTATTTCCACAAAATGGGACTGATTATTGGTTTCATTTACATATCAAACTTTTAGTTCACGTAACTGCCCCCAGTTTTTGCTCACGGTCCTTTTGTACACAGCCTTAGTGCAGTTATATAATAAATCGGTTTAATTTCGTACACTCTTTTCCCTCTTCCCTGGTTGTGCAGAGAGCACTACCATGCACTCATCCTGCTGATGGGACAATCATACCCTTGACCTCTGGGCAATACATTCTACCTTCCAGCTTGAGCCTGTGAGACACATATTCCCTACGCCACTTTACCCTATGCAAATCCGTGGGCTGCCAAGGACAGTATTACAGATATAATTTGCAGCATGAAACCAAAAAGGTGAAACCTCGGATGAGAGCTTTGTGATTGGAAATGGAGCCTTAGGTCCTTAAAAATATGGATTGCTAATGCAGAACAAGGTAGGCTAAGAGAATATGCTCGGTTCAGAGAGGAAGAAAACAGAATATCAAGTTATTACAATGCATGTCACAGAGAACTGTGAAAAGCATATGTGCTTGATAGATTGCATGTGATTAGAATAAGGGCCTTAGGCACGGAAACCTATCTATTAAATATCATTTTTTCTTTAGTCCTAGTAATATAACTATCAAACCTTAGAGTAAACTTCATTTGTTAGGTGAATGACCCAAGCGTCTCATCTGCTTGGCTTTTTCACACATGCAGAGGTGAATCATCATTACATGTTATTAACTGGAATGATGGACAGATTGCCACTCCCTTCATATTCGCTGCCTGCTCATGCACTTGCTCTGCTTTACTGTCACCTAGGGAATGCAGAGTGACTGGCGAGAGAGATTAGTACATGGCCTTGATTTGTGTGCTCCATCCAAGAAGACTGGCAGACGTTTGGGTTTTGGGGTTTTTTAATAGCCCTCTTACAAAATTATAATTAAACAAGTTGTGAGTTGACAGGGCAGGGGTACTAAATGTATATGAGGAGGAGCATGTCTATAATTGCACAAGCAGGTGAACAGATTGCAGGAGAAAATGATCAACCCAGAACATTTATCAGTGGACAGTAACTCCTGACCGATTTCCCCTTTTTAGTTGGGATGGGCAGGGTATTGTTATTTTCCTCCTCAGTTTGTTCCCACTCTCTGTTCTCACAGGTTTTCATTTCAGCACAGCCTACTGGCATCCCGTTCCCAGAAATGCACTTTTTCTCTGCCAAGAACAAACACGCAAAGCCGAAATGCTCCTTCTCCCAGTGTGTACCCTCTGGATTTTCTAGCTTTTGGAAAGTCACAGCTTCTGCTAGTCAAGGGAGATGGGGATATGCACTTTGCTCCTCTGATGCTGCGCTCTGCCCAGATTTCTCTCAATAAATATTTGCAAGGCAATTCAAAAAGCTCTAGGTCCATTCTCCACGGTTGGAGTACTTGAGATTAATAGAATTAAAGTCTCTTTAAATCCTGAAGAAAGAGCTCAGAGGAGACAGAAACTGTTTTTTGCTTTAACACTGTGTGAGTCATACCATGTTTAGTTTGGGTGTTTGATACATCAGCATCTAAGCCAAAAAGACAGCTGTGGAATGAGTGGCAGGTTAACAAAGACTGGAGAAAAATAATGCAGGAAAAGCACTAGAATGATGTTGAGAAGGTAGAAAAAAGTCCTCAAAATTTCAGTGTTGCCAACAAGATTTTGTTACAAATCTTGTAGTATGTGACGGGTTTTTATTCCGAAAACTCCAGTTGTGGAATCAAAAGATGACAAAAGAATATCAGTTTTCATTTTGAATTAAAATATTCCTAGTCCCACGGGAAAAAGCTTGAAAACATGACCAAAGGGTATCCCTTGGAAATCAAAATAGAAAAATAAAGAACCCAAATCTTTTATTTTACTTTCTTTTAGAATTTCCCCCGCCATGAGTTATACCCAAGTTCTATGCACTGTTGGCCTTTCACCTCTAAATATTTCTGCCTGGTGGCAGAAACAGACAAAGAACCATTCAGCTAAAAAAGAACTACAGATGTTTCAGAAACTGCAGCCATTCTATTTTGGCAGCAATTCATAATCAGAATTTTCCGATTATGTCCCTTGTCACATTAAAACCCATAAACTAGAATGTGCACATACTGATCCATATAATAAACTCTCTCCCCTGGAGCTCATTTACTGAGGTCAACTTTCTTACATACTGCCTTCTCAATACCATAGTAAAGCAAACTGCAATTAAGGGAAAAAAATAAAAAAAAAAGAACCTCCAGCCAGTCAGCTTATCCAACAAGTGTAGAGAGACAGAATTGTTTTTCCCTTGACCCACAGAATCAGTAAGTCCCATCTTTTTGGCTTGATCCCCTCCTAATTAAAATCAGCAAAATTAACCTCCAATCAGTTAGAAACTTGTCTTTTTTTCTGAATATCCTAAATCTTCACTTTCCTTGGCTTTTCACCAAGGTAAATCAGTGCTCATTCCTGTAGTTTCACACACAGATGATAACAACAGCATCACGAGACAGGGGAGCAAGACACACCCCAACATTTCTATCAGCTATAGCTAACAAATAGGATTCTTTATCAATGACGCTTCAAAGCTTCTGCAGCAGAAAAGAAGAAAACACTGCGATATAACAATCAGGAATAGAAAATCTTAAGCAGATAGAGTCTCCACAGGGACCTTTTCAAAGAAAAAATGTATTTCATTTGTGGAATAACCGTAGAATGAGCTATGTACTGTAGGCTAACCATTAAACACTTACACAAGTCTTTCAGAAACTAACAGATGTTCCTTTTATGAGCAAAGACAAGTGCCATTCGGCCTTTTTAGACACCTATAAAAATTCAGATAATTTTAAGCTATTTTAATAGCTGCCTGACAATTTTATTAATGCACTCTGCTACAATGTGATCCCTTTTCCTTCACAAAAAGACTGACTCATACCATAGATTTTTACACATGGTAAGGTGCACGTTGCTAATGCCTTCCTCTTGATTACGAAGAAAAGAAAACCTATTGTACTGACCAGAAGGAACAGAAAGATCACTGCAGGATTTAACACAAACAGTATGTCAGCCCGCAGAGATCCCGTCTCAAAATGATCCGTGGAAGCTTTAATGATTTACTCAGTGTAAACTGACAGACTGAACTACAGAACCTGCCCAGAATCAATTCTGTGGCTCAAATCCTGGCTTCAGCCATAGATGACAATGAATTTTAAATTCTAATCTTGGCAACAACTGAATATTTTACATCATCACAAGAATAGCATACCTATAAAAAGTACAATCTTTGCAGAAGAAGAGCCTAGGTCTATGACAGGTACAGTTTATTAAAATGGGGCTTCACTGATAGAGCCAAATTCAGGGAAATTTATACAGCACCTGCTGACTCTGCCTGACTCTCACTGGTGCCATCAGCATCTCACTTTCTGGCACACTAAATTCACACACAAATGAACAGTTATGCATGCATTTGATATTACAACCTCATGCATAATAGTTCTTGTAGGAATATCATTACCAAACCACCTACACAAGATGTTGAATTTTGTGATGGTTGTGATTTTTTGTTTGTTTGTTTGCTCTTTTTCCCAAAGAAGCTGCAAAAAATAGTATGAACCTAGATTGTTACCTCAGGCATTCTGCAGAGCAATATGCCAAAGCACCCACATACTGAGTGTTTGCAAATTTTAAGTTTGGGATTGACTATGTGCCAATGCCTCTTCAGCTGTGGGCACTTGATCCTGCACCAAAATTGCTGTTGACCTTTTCTGGTATTTATGATGTCAGTATGGATTTTTATCATTGTTTGAGCTCCTGACACAAAGCAAACAGCTTCTATAGCATGTTGTTATTCATGCAAAGTATGAATATGGGAATCTCAGTCTTCCTATCAAGCTTGCCATTTCTCCTTGGATGCTTGGTTAGAAGTAGGTGATTCTGCCTTAATGCCTTCATCAGCTTTCCAGAGAAGACTTATTTGCACAGATGAATGCTAACTGTAGTTTATATTCTCTGGATGACTTAATCTAGAGAAAGAGTTATTTGAAATACACGAGTTAGGTATTATTCAGTCTATCTTGTTTAAAACTACTTAAAATATTCACCATATCAGCTAGCTGGATTGTTAGACTAACATGTAGTAGTAGGATGGCACTGTTCAATATAGCCTCTGAGTCACTACGTGTACCATAATGCCCTTAGATGTATGTTGCATTCAACTTTATATAGAGGGCCTCAAGACTGATCTCTGCAGGGATTATTCAGGTCTCATTTGTGAGTGTCTGCTGTGACTCATACATAGCAGTGACCTAAAGGACCCAGGCAGACACAAGAAATGTCACCTGACACTAGGTAAAGCACAACGACGGTCTCTTGCTACGTATATGCCCAGCACAAAGAAGCTGTGGTCCTGACTGGAACTGCAACCTGTAACACAAGTTATAGTGACTGTTATAGTCAGTTCCCAAATAAATCATTACCATTTACAATGCATGCTCCTGAGAATCCATATTTAACATACAGTTAAAGTAAAATCAGAAGCTTGGAAATAAGAACCCACATTTCATTACCAAGAGTATGTGTGAGCAAGAAAAGTAAAACAATTAGCTGATATGGCCTTTAAAAGAACTTTAAGATTGATGGCAGAGAGCATAGCTTTGGACTGGTTCTTTTCTCAGCAGAATTCACACAATTTCCACAATAAAAGCATATTGGTTACACTAATCCTTGCTGTCTGAAACACTTTGCAGCACTTCATCCAAGAATGCATATGATCTACAGTCCCACTCTTCTGCCCTTAGGCTAGATGCTTTCTCAAGTTTAGAACTGTCAAAATCCAGTGAAAGATGAATAGAAAACGTAATCAGTGTCAACTAAGTCACAGAAAACATGCATGACAGGTTATCTACACCAGACTGGCTGCAGACTCACACCTCTGAAGTCAATATTTTGGAGGTATATATATATCTGTCCTAGGGAAACAGACTGCTTATCTTTGGGAGAGCAAGAGAGAATGAGGCTAAAGCACAAATGTCCAAATCCCAGCTGAAAAGCTGGATCTGGCTCTTGAAATTTAAGTTATTGGTTCCCAAAGACGTATTTTATGTATAGAGATTGAAGCTTGCATATAAAAGGAATAATAATTATACAACCTCCAGTAACTGCTAAGAGAAATTTTTAAATGTTACATTGCTTAAGACACTGTTTCAGGCTACCAAAGAGAGTTGTGAGCTTCTCCCAAAGCCTAAGGTTGCCACTTCAAAGAAGAGATTTTCAAATAAAACCATGTATGTGCAGCCCTAATTTGTGCACTCAGTTACAGAACAGTCATTTATTGTAAGGGTGTATGCAAAGAGCTTATCAGAAAAGGGCAGAAGAGCAATAATTTACAAAGGAATCCTCCTCCCTTTTTTCCATCTACAGAGTGAATGTAATAATAGCTTTACTACCTAAAATGTTAAGTTACTATGTAAGGGTCTGATCTTTTCAGCAACTCTTAAGACGACTGGAAGAAGAACCTTTGCAGAACAAGGATACAGGGTATTGCAGGTGCTATTTGAAACAGACTGTGGGCCTTTCTACACAGCAAATTGGAGCTGGTTAAATTGCAAGACAATCCTGAATCTGAGTTTCTGCCAAGTGTAATGTCCTAGCAAAAAAGGAATCTGAGCTGCTGGTCTCTCTTTGCCAGTATTTTTGTTGGGAAGAAAAGTCTTCCTGGGCCCAGAAAGAATCGCAGACTCTAGGACCTTCTCTCTGTTTATCTATGTGGCTGTAATCTGGAAGAGGCTGTGCTGGACTGTCCTGTTGGTTATCCTGCAGCAACCCGCAGAAGGAAGCTCTTGCCTTTTCTGCACTGATGTGAAAAATTCTTTTATTTGCTCAAACAACATCCTGGTGGAAGCAGGTTTATAACAGCTACTTCCAGCCAACAACTTGGGTGTTTGAACATTTCTAGAAGGAGTGCCTGTGGTTCTAAAGCCGCCCTCCAAGCTGGAGTTGGGTATAGTGTCAGGTTCCTTTGGAGAGTAGAGCTACCCTTCATAGGAGTTTTATTTTTCTTCTGTTTAAGTAATAGTTCAACAAACACACTAGATTGTCCCAAAGAAATCTTCATAAACTTACTTGGGACTTCTGAGGGAGAAACAAGGAGGGAATTAAGACATTAGTTTAAAACAGACCCTTTAGAGGACTATTTGGGGCTAATGACATGAGACATCCTTTCAATCTTTTGTAATGCTGGCAGGAGAAATAAAGACACTGAGGACAAATTGAGAATCATCATATGATTTAAACCAATATTTTACAAAGCCGTAAACGAGCAACAGTAACTTTCCAACTTACTTGCCATTGCTTTCCAGGATCATCCATTTCCAGTGAGTCTTTGCCTAATGAGATTGCACCCTATGATACAGGCTGGAAAACAAGCTTGTGCTCAGAAACTTTCATTTCTGTCTCCTCCCCAGCACTCAGGATCATTATTTTGGGCATACATGACTTCCAAAGTCCTCTCCTACCCTGCTCAACTCCTGGGGCTATGGGATTGTGCCATTAATTCTTTCTTTGTGCATGACCATCTGGGAGATGAGCAGATGTAGACACTGACGAATTTATTGCCAGGATTAAAAAACTGTGAAGAAGCAGGTGGTCAGCTGGAATTCAAAAGACAGACCGGACAACTTACAAAATCATACATTTGGGAGTTGTGATACGTATGTTATGAGGGCTGGCAGTAGCACAGGAATTCTGTCTCCATGTGTAAGTTTGAGCTTTTCACAGCTCTAATCAGCTGAACAAACTTGCCTAGCTCTATGGAGACTGACTTACACCCACTTTTTTTACTTCTAGTAATTATCCTTCTCCATGCTTCCATGTTTTCTATCTGTATTTTTTTTCAGTCTTAGGCCTGCCTCTGCTTTGTATTCCTTTCTTTACAAGCAGTCTTTATGCTTGGTTTCTTTCCCCAGTAAAAAGCAAGGGACTTTCACTGAAACTATGGCAAACAATTCAAGCAAGGAGATGATCCCCCTCGTTGTCTCAATTCAGATTTTGCTGTCTTTGACCATGCACTGCTCTATGCCCAAGTTCAGTTTTTACACATTTCTTTACCTGCTACATCATGCTAATACACCGTATTCAGTAAAATATTACTATGAATAGGAAAGCAGCACACAGTGAGACATTACAATAGCACAGCATTACTCCCTGTGCATACATTTATGTAAATTATAATTACAAGGTATATGTTTGCATGAAACTCAAGGTTCAGTGTGGAGAAAGGCTTGGTGAAGAGGTCTGAACAATAACTGAAGAAAAGGTAAAACTTTATATTCCTTAATGAAGCAAGTTTGTGAATAATTAAGTGAGAAGGTGATTGCTTCTGGCCTGCTGAAAGGACATCAATGTATCCAGAGAAGGGAGGAAATAAGTGCACCGAGAAGCAAGTACTCGCACCCAGTCCTTGACCGTAGAGGTGAAGATAATCGCTCCTGCCCCTTAGCTGGGTACTGGGAAAGGCAAAGAGGCCTTGTGGATTTCAGCATGGGATAAGTGGAGTAAATGTGCTCTTTTTTCTGTCACCTTTCTAACAGAGTAGTTTATTTTGGCTTTTGTAAATAAATAGTCCCATTTGCTTAGGCTGACTTTGCTTGAGGTGATTTTAAGAGAGCTGATGATATGCATCAAGGTGACACTTTAACGGGGCTGTAAAGCTTCAAACCAGGACACTGGAATGCCTCTGCACTTACCAGCACTCCAATATGGATTCTGAGAGCAAAAGGAGAACAACAGGGCACATCTCTGACTCTGAAAAAGCTCACAACACTGGAGCCTGGGAGAATTAAATGGTTTTAGCAGTGTGTTTGCCAGGAGAGTGCTCTGGTTTGTGACAGGGTAGTGGAGAGCTTTCTTGTGATCATCTCCTTCCGCAGTTACTCTGAAAGTCTCCTTTCTTGGTCAAACTATCAAGGAAATTTTCAAGGAGCTGTGGGAAATGGGGATAGATAGAGAAAACTACTCTAGGCAGATACTTCAAATCCTTTATCAACTCATTAAGAGGAGCAAGCAGTAACTCATTTCTATTCACATGTATAACTCTGCCCCCTTCATCCTCCTCCCTGCTCCAAGTATGATCCTAACTCCATTAATTTTCAGTGGTAACATGGAGAAGTTATATTGAAAGTAATAATTAGGCTTTATTAATAAAAAGTAAAATAAAACAAGTTCTTCCAAGTATTGAATACCAACAGGTACTTGAATGGTACATCACTACAGCATCCTCCTAATTCTTTATCATCTACTGTATTGTCAAGCTCTCATCCGTCTCAAATAATTAGACTAATAAAACAAACTACATAGATAATCAGTGTTGTCAATCATTCTATAAGGAACATCACTGAGGAGAGAGCTCACAAATAAAACAATTATATCAAACACCAAAAATCGAAAGAATGAAAACATTTAACAAATCTCAGATAGCCCTTTTACCCCCCACTGTACTGTTTGCTTTACCAGTCTCCCTCCCTCTCAAATAAAGATAGCAAAAAAAATCATTAGAATACCTTTGAACTTGTGAAAGACGGCCCATAGCTCAGCAATGTCAGTGGCAAATGTTATGTCTGTGTCGAGGACAATGACTCGCTCAAGATTGGAAGGTAGAGTCTTAGTCAGAACCAACTTCATCAGCCCGTAAATCCCAGAGTAGTGTTTGTTGGGGATCCAAGACACTTCCGACTGACAGGAAATGAGAAGTGGGAAAGAGGAAGGAAAAATAATCTTCATTAGAGAGAGAAACTCTTTCTGACACTAGTTTCTTGCAATAGTGGAAGATCTCTGAGGTGGAAATAGTCATCTAAAATCCTGCTTTTAAATTAACTTCAGAAGCTCTGAAATACGCTAAAGTTTCTGAAAACTTGAAAAAAAAAAGTTCTTTGAGGCAACTGCTTTACACAATATAATTCAAATTAGTTGAGCCTTTCCAACCTGGTACAATCCATTCTGAGACATCCATGTATCCTGATAAAATTGAAATATATTCTAAATCCAAAACTTCAGGTGTATTGTACACTGCTTTCATTTTCAAATGAAACAAAAACTTTGTGTTTGCCAAACGCAGAATTTTCTGACTCTGAAGTAGAAGTAACAAACGTTATCTTTTTCCTCTTATTTCTTACAGATTTGGAGGTCAGAGTTTCAAAAGGCCAGTCATTTGGAACAGTGGTCAGAAAATTGCAAAAAATTTGTTTCTTACAAACTCAAATTTTCCTTAAGCCTTACATCCTTAACTTATAACTAATGACATCACACAGACATGCTCAACAGTAGAGAAAGTGGGACAACATTTTCAGCCACATTTTTTGTTTGTTATATATTGAGGAGGCAAACCCAAACATTTTACCTTTCTTCAGTAAGGGCTAAACAAAAAATTTCTACAGCTTTGCAAATAAGTTGGGAGACTAATATTTCATTGTGCTATTGGCACTAGGATGTTCCATGAGCTCCATTTGATTTGATTTCTGTGAGACTCAGGTTCTCAAATATCAAGTGTCACTGCTGAAAGTGGGATAGAGAAGTTTTTGAAAAGTTCCTATTGCCCTGTCTGAAACTCCTCATTTAATGTTTTAAAGGGCAGGCACTACAATTCCCAGATTTTAAGTTTTTGCCTGAGTCATGCTCCCATTAACTTCAATTAGTATTTTGTCTATAGAAGACCTGAGCGAGACAGATTTCAGGATTTGTCTTGGCATTTTATACTTCGGAGAAAGTAGGCAGAAACTAAGTGCCTTCATAAAACTGAGAAGATTTATTCTGTTGTTTAACTGTCTCATATCTATTCACTGGCATTGTAAAGTTTATTATGTGAAACAGCTTTTGCACAGAAGAGCTCATTTCCTCCAAAAATCCTTCAAGAAAACCTTCCCATAAGAGAATGGGTTCCTAAACTTTATGTGGAAGTTGGAAGAGTGGTTGAAGAAAGGCTAATAATAGCTGCTTAGAGCACATTTCTTTCTGAATATAAAGTAACAAGGCCTCTGCTGATGTAAGCTGACCTGCTCTTTTCCCTTTAAAAAGCCACACAACTTTCTTCTTTATTCTCAGGGTTCCTGGCCCAGGGCAGAGCTTTCCCCCACTGCTAAGTTTGTTAAAAAGACTGAGGGTAGTAGAGCAAGCCTTTAAGGAGAATGGCAAAATTTTAAGGGGAAAGTCAGGAAAAGCAGGTTATCTTAAAACAACCCCAAAACAGAAAATGCAAACTGAAGCGTGAAGTTTTGTTTGCTTTTTGAAAGGCACCTCATTCCAGCAATCCATTTGTGTGTTCTTTTGTCAGTGCACATAATAATTCATACGTAATCACTTGCATAAACAATTTGGCTGGCACTGGCACCTACACATGTCTATGTATTATTTACTTGTGCTCTCTATAGGATTTGCACTGTAGAATGCCAGAAGTAACACAAGCAAGGATTGCTAGGACTCTGGTACAAACCACTATGAAAGCAATTAGACAAGGAAGTAAGACATGGCGTGGTTTAATTTATGAGTCTAAACAGCCATCCTTCTTAGATCATTCTTTTTTGCTTGCTCTCGCTGTAATTTGTATGGTGCTTAGAAGAGAAATCTAGTTTCTGTCTCCCAGATACATGCCAATATTAAGTCTCTATTTACATAAAAATGAACCTCAGTTCTCCCCAGAAATGTCTCCTATGTGTGTAACAGACAGAATTTCAAATGCACACCCTCAAAACTCTAGCTATCTGTGGTCCTAGCTCTCCCACATCATGGCACTAGGTAGGGACCATCATGTCAAGGTGTCAGCAAAGCAGTATTTACCCTGCTTCTGCAACCTCTGCATATCATTCTGAATCTGCTACATGATGTCCTTGTGCTAGACCAGCCATGGAGATCAGCTCTCTAGTCATACTGACATGGTGAAAGAGTTAAGAGAGACTTGAGCTTGCTTTTATTATTACCCATCCCTATGTTATTAATTTTGGAGGGCTTGTCCTTCATTTTATTAGTCCAAATGCAATATCACTCCAGCATAACTCCTAATATGCTCATGCAAATAAGCCTAATAAGGCAGGGGTTCAGATGTTGAATGAATAGCCTGAGACAAACAGGGAAGGTAAAAGGTGGCTGGAAAAATAAGTCACCTCCAAGGAGACATTACTCTCTTTCGCTCTCGGGATTCCCAATATCTAACAGCACTGCCATGTGTCACTGCAGGGAGGAGATCCTTGCCTGGCAGCTCCTTCCAATCTGGCACACAGAAGCCAAAAAGCCTGCCATCCTGAAGCCTGATGTCTGAAAGGATTGCTTTTAAAAAGGAAAGGAGCAGTCCCTATTCCAAATGGTCCATCACAGCTGGCTAGCATGTGTTTGACTGGAGCGTATGTTGAAGCTTGAACTGTTAATCAGTTCAATGTATCCAAAGTTTTCTCTACTCTGATGCAGAGTTGACTAAAACATAAACAGGGGTCTTAATTAGTCCCCAGCATAATTTCTTCATGGCTTCGCTATTCATGAATAATGTAACTGTTCCAAATTCATGCCAAGGAAAACTCCTTATGCTATACAACAGCACTCTGAAGGCTCAGTCTCTCTGGGTATTACATATAGTCTTACTGAAAGAAATACAAGAACACTATGGTTGAATAGGTGCTTTGTAGTTAAGAAGTGCCAGTCTGAGATAATTAAGGTTACCTAAGGACAAACTCTTGCAAAATTCTGAAACCTCCAAGCTGTCCACTTTGATATAACTGGTAACATTTAGCCATTTTATTTATCTAAATACTGCCTAATTCTGTAAATCTTAATACATTTCTTTTCTCTAGCATAGTTAAAATGGCCCATATATTGAATGTCTGGGAATCATTTACTTCACAAGCTAGATCAGAGTTGCCTTCAGAGAACAAATATTCCTAGAAGATACCGCAGCAACAGAAAGAAACAGTTAGTAAAAGAAGAAAGTGAAACAAAATAGTGTGACATACTTTGCCATTTGCATAATTCTCAGTTCAGCAGAAACAGTACACCTCGGATCTCTAGCTCTCAAGATCTGGATTTTTGTTCATGAGAGGAGAGTAAAGAAAGGCATTTAACTGGTGCTGACAGTGATTCTTTTAAGTGAGCTAAGGGAAATAATATCTTCTCACTAAAGATCTTTCATCGGAACCAGCTTTATTCTTTCCGTAATCAAAGAATGAAAATACACTAAATTATCTAAATTATTCGGTGCTTATGGCTATGAATATAGAAATTACGTGCCCAGAAGTCAGCATGCTGTACACAGTTGATCACTGGTAAATGCCAGAGAAGCGGGAGCAATGGTCTCTGTGTCCAGCGATACTTCACCAGCAAGTTGCCTTCCCTGACTATGCTCTGACCATCTCTGGGAAAAGCTGGCTGAAACACAGCGGCTGTACACAGCCTAACTCAGCTTCCTCACAGTTGCTATCCCTGTATAAATGTTCATTAGTTAGCAGAAGTGCCATTTTTAAGGACAGAGGTCTAATATAGACATGCAGCTTAAAATCAAGCTTCCCTGTTTCTGTAAGGGACAGAAGGGAAAATGGTGGCTCCTTCTCTGTGAATGAATTGTATAGTGAGCATGTTCCCAAGTATTTAGGAATTTTTATTCTTTAAAACACTTCAGTCTGGTTGCCCACACATTGAGATCAAAGAGCACAACTCTTCTACCAAGTCATCAAAAATATATTCAGCCAGACTTCAACTCTTATACTGTACTTCTTTAGGGAATTATAGTGATTTTTTTCCCCCTTAAGTATGCTATTTTTTTCCCCCACTAACAAGTGATGGGGAAATTGCCCAGGCTTCCCAGGTGAATACTGATTGTTCTGTAGCTGTAAGTGAAATCTGTACATGGGCAGGTATCTCGAGACTCACAGACTCACAGAATGATTGAGGTCGGAAGGCACCTCTCTCCATGTCTCCTTGCACTGAGGAGCCCAGAACTGGACCCAGCACTCCAGCTGTGCCCTCACCAGTGCTGAGTAAAGGGGAAGGATCACTTCCCTCAACCTCCTGGCAATACTTTGTTGAATGCAGCCAGCTATACCATTAGCCTTTGTCACAAGGACACATTGCTGGCTCATATTCAACCTGGCGTTCACTGGGACCCCCAGGTCCTTTTGGGCCAAGCTGCTTTGCAGCTGGTGGCCCTCAGCATGTACTGGTGCATGAGGTAGCTCCCGGGTGCAAGACTCTGCACTTCTCTTTGTTGAACTTCATGAAGTTCTTATCAGACCCTCTTGTGTGTTAAATAATTTTTTTTTCCATTTTCTTAACAGAATTCCCCAGTGTCCCCCAGAATACATAGCACTGTAGCACCCCCTGAGCTACAAAAAGTGCTTCCTGTTCAGCGTGGTAAGATGAGGGGAGTTTGGCTGATGAAGTGTTTTCCCTGGCAGCACGTCCTTAAACACTTGACACTGGAAAAACGCAACCTTCAATACTGTATTGATTTTTTCACTATATTCACTGCATCTTCCTAGATATGCTTGGGGAAAAAAAAAAAAATCAATCAAAACAATCCTCAGCTATGACATAATATTCCCATTCCCACTCCAGATAAAAGACACCCTTTCTGCTCAGCTGACTTCACAAAAGCACCACTAAGGCCTTGCAAGTATCTTGCAAGAGCCAGAAGGTCAAACTGGCTGGGTTGATGCGCCAGGCTGACAAACAGCAAGCCTGGAGCCAGAAGGTGCCATTTGCATGCACCCCTCTCAGAGGTGGGCTAATAAATGGGATGAAATCGAATTAAATCCCACCACCACCCAGAGTTAATGGCTGCGGATTCACTGCGGTGGGGAAACAGCCAGCAGCAAATATAAGGAGTCAGAAACCAGAAAAGGCTGGGGGAAGTTGAAAAGGCAGACTGGAGATAATTCTGCCTCCCGAGAGCTTTCATGTCCGGTTTTGCTATAAAAAAGACCTGGCATCTAGAATATACTGATTGAAATAAAGAGAAATGTGAATTAGAATTTGTAATGAATGACTTGATGGAAACCTGGATTTCCAAAAGTATTCAGCATCTACTTGCTCTCACCAATTTCAACACAGGCACTATCTTCCTGAGGATTAAATCAGTCAGGTGATAAACTAACTTCAGGATCTTAAAAAATAAGACCAAACAAAGTAAAACTACCCAAAACTTTCAGGCCACAGCACAATCATAAAGAGCATTGTAGATCTGCACAAATCTGCACAAATTGTAGCTGAATTGTTCTGAATTGTATCTAACACTGCTCTGAAGACCAGTGCAACCTATATGGTGCAAGAACTTACAGGTGGATGGATCTGTGTGAAGGAACACCAGACAAACTCTTCGGTAGCTGCTGGCTTCAGGCAGCCTTTACAAATGGCCCGGGCATGGGAAACAGCCCTGGAACTTCTGATGTGTGAATCGGATAACAATAAAAATTGTTATTTCATCAGATTGGATAAATAACTTCCTAGACACAGTTCATAACTTGTTTTCACAGCTTTTTTGTTACTTGTTTAGTGCTTTGCTGCTTCTATGAACACTAGAAGTAGCAAGATTTATTTTTTTTTTTAAATTGTGTGGCCTTTAAGGCAAAGCTAATAGAACTGGGGCTTTGATATCTTTTCTAAACTGGAGGGAAGTACTGTCTCCATTTTAATGATAATCATATTACTAAGTTTTTTTACAACTTAAAGCATAAAAAGAGGTGGAAAACAAACAATATTGTATTGCTGACCCAGGACAGGAACTTTTCTTGATATACAGTTTTTCTCATCACTGTTTTCCAATTTCACACAGGGATAATTTCATCCTGCTGTGAATTTTTGCCATACCTCTTCTCACATTCATAAACATTGAGTCACAATTCCAGCAGCACTAGCACAGATCAGGGTTAGTTTCAGGATAATCTTTTCCATTTTACATTGACCATACCTCACAGTATCTAAAATCTTTGCAAGGCCTTCTGGCTGATCTCCTTTTTCACTCTCTTGCTTCCAGCAGAGCAAGATCAACATCTTGTTGCTGAGATTGGGTTAACTGAATCATTGAGAAAGGAGGGGAATAGCAAGTTAACGTTTAAATACGGGTTATATTCATGCCTGTTTTTAGCACACTGTATTTCTTTTTTACAGATAATAATAAGAAAAAAAGAATCAAAAGCAAGAGAAAGAGACTGATTGCAAGTGACCAAAGAGTCTAGGAGGAAGAAGGTGACTGTCACCTGTAATAGCTTCCTCAGGAAGAATGCCAAAAGGAATCTCCTTGCATCTCACCTTCGGAAAATCACTGCCTTTGCTCCATCCTTGTCAGGTATCCAGCAAACATTAACAGAAGAGCCATTGTTTAAATGAAAACAGACTTTTCTGTTAATGCTTGCTGGATAACTTGTAACTTCAACCTTGAATTTAATTTTTTCCTGGGTGATTCACAGGTTTCGATTATACTGATATTCCCCCCCATAACAGGTCCTTACTATTTATATGAATGGTTGTCAAGGAAACCAGGAATCCAGCAAAGCTGGGTAACTTTTCTAGATTCAGAATTTCTGGTGCCTGAGTATTTAAAGAAATAATAATAATTCACACTGAGAAACAACTGTAAGGAGATGGGAATTTATACATTTTTTGCTAAAATTATTTTTCTATTTCTGCTAGCCTTTGCTGCTGTTGTTCTTACTCATCACAGAAGCACTGGTGACTTTAATAGAATTCTGCCTCATCTCTCGCTTTATGAACAGATGATATCTTCCACACATACATGCAACAAGTCTGGATACAAATAGCAGTGAGCAAAAAGGTTGAGATAGAAATGGATGATTATCTGAACCTCTGGGTCCTGGATAATGTAGAGCAAATGCAGAAACCGTGGAGCAAGCCACAACTGGAAAGGAAGATTAGATATTAAAAAGGCAGAACAAACAAAACCTCCCAAATCAGCATCAGCATATAGCAAAGGAGAATAACTGCAAATTAATTCTCATCTCTGTAGCAAAGTGTGTAACATAGCCTGACTGATGTTGATGCTTGTTTTTCTTTTTCTTCCTCCCTTTCCTTCCAAATCTCTCACCAATACACACATATACACAAAGGGCAGACAAGTGGGAAAAACCTGATTTAGGAATGCTTCTTCAAAACAACTTCCTTAATAACAAAATTAACTGAGGGTGCCAAGAGTTAAGCCATGCTCCGTGTTTGGAACAAACATGCTTTATATGAATGAAACTGCAGACTGTTATATACAGTAAAATGGATGTTTTTTTTGTCTCTGCCATTTAGGTAACAAGATATTCAGCCATACAGCTTCTTCAGAAAAGAAATAACCAAAAGGTAATTCACCTCCTGGGATCTTTGAGGATTATCTCCCTCCCCTTAGGTCTTTGGCTGGCTTTCCTCCACAAGGTTTCCCTTCCTCCCTCCTCGCTTAGCCCCACCAAACTCAAACAGCCAGTTTCCGTTTGACTCTGAGTCTTTTTCTTCACTCTCATGGGAGACATTCGTAATTTTCTCCACTGTTTCTTGCTATCTCCAAAATGCTGAATGCCCTCTTTGTTTTTCTCTATTCATTTGTGCAAGATGAGGCTGCAGAATAGAAAGGTCTGGCCAGTCTCAGTGCTGGTTTTTGTTCCTTTGGGGCCTTTGGCCTCAACTCCAGCTGTTTTCAGAATGGCAGTCAAGGGTGGAAGACCTACAAGAGTCAGAGCATCCTGAGAGAGGTCAGTGACAATAAACCAAACATCAGCCTCCCAGTCCTACCTGTCCAGCAGAAGCAAAAGTGCAAGTCTTCCCTAGAAGATAAAATAAAGCCTTTTTTTTTTTTTCCCCTTCCTGTCAGTGAATGAGTGAAAAGAGACACACAAACTGGACTCGACAAAATGCAGGAAGCCAGAGCTTTCTGCTAAAAGCTGACTGACAGGTAGATCTGGCTAGAATTTGGCCAGTGGTCAAAAGTAACTCGTGACTGCCCTTCTCATTTCACCTGTATGGAAAGATAAGAAAGATCAATTGCACGTTGTAATTGCTAGTGAGCTCAATCAACAAGCTCTTTGTAATAATCCATCAGGGAAGATACAAATCCTTGAAAATATTATCATTGTCAGCTTTTTAATTTTAGTAACTATGCAAATACATTCACATTAGCTGCAGCCATTCTATGTTCTGGCAAATTTCCATGCAGCTCTTGGGGTCAAAGTCCAGAGGCATCCAATCTGTATTTTGCACGATACCAGGATATTAAACAGGTGTCATCAAGACACACTGTCCTGAATAAAAAGCAACACCATCTCCTGCATAAACACATGGTATGTTGGATAGACAATAGCCTCAGCCCAGTGACAAAAATCTATCTGAAGTGGGATTTTTTTCCCTACTGGATTTTGTGCAAGAGACCTTTTTTTAAAGATGATGAAAGAAGGTAGCAGAACAGTTACAGTGACTATCATTAACCAAGTAATGCCTGGCAGGAGACTGCAGGTCTAAAATAGTAGTTATTGTGTGCAAAAAAATCCCCAACCAAAACCCCAAAATGTTGAGGGAAGGACTTCTCACCCTTTTAAGACTGAAAGATCTCATCCTGTTTGTATCCGGTACAAAACAGAATGTACTTCAATGCAAGAGCCAGCGTTGCAAAAGTTCATGATTTGTCGAAAGGATGTGAGAATGCAGCTTCCACTAGACCTCTGACATTCTTATATGAAGTCAAAACATAGCAAATAGATGCAAGAAAAAAGGATTCATTCTTCTATTCAGAAGGAAATCACTGGCTACTATCCGGCATCTCACCAGTAAAATCACCTCTCTCCAGTCCTAAACTCTTACTGTTTCTATCTTCAGAGCAAGAATGGTGCAACTTCAACAGCTGAAAATGCTGCACCAAGAAAGAGGCCATTAGTGAGTAGAATACTCATCCAGCTGGTGGAATAAATGCCACATCCCATAAAGAACTATTAGTACTCTTATTTTCAGCAAAAGCAAAGAATTTGCAGGAAAACAAATCATCCTCCATCCTGCAGGGTTGGAGGCCAGGTGAGTGGGAACTTCTTATATCGCAATTATTGCTTCAAGAGAACAAAAATTACATGAAGCAGTGTTCTTTTCTCCAATGGTAAGTATTATAATAGATCAAAACTCCTGGAGACTAAAAAGCTCCAGGAATACATCTGGGATAAAAAAAGATAATAAAGGATAAATTGCATTACAATTATGAACAAGCCATACTAACAATAACCTAGTATAAGAAGCACTGAATGCAACAGGGGGAAAAATATTATTTTTCTTTGTTACTAGAAAGAGACAAGATGTCTCTCAAACAATGCAGCACTAACTAGAGAAACAATCTGAAGAAAATAAAGACATTATTGGGAAAGATGGGATCCTCTAAAGCAAGAAGTATCAAGTTTGATGTTCATGACACCAGTCTTGCATCTTGCATAGCTTCTGGTTAAATATTGGTCAAATAATTCCAGTAACAGTGAATTTGCATGAGTGGTGTTTAAAGGAAGTGTCCATGTAGCAGGCATGTATCCCTTTTAAGTAGTGTAACTTTTGGTGTGAGGGCTAAGGCCACCGGTGTCACCCTAATTCCATGTAATCTTGTGGTTTCACCCTAAGGACCATCCGATAAAAATGCAGTCAGATAGGTGAACACGGAGCCTAAATGGCTGATTAAAACAATACATCTGGAACCACTATATAAAGACTTTCAACTGTATAAGCTAAAATCTGTGGAATCCATTCAACTGTGAGAGGGGTCAAACCTGAAGTAATGGCACAGTATATGGGAAAATTATCAGAGGATCAAAACGCTGCTGAGTTTTCATCTTTGTTGCTGAAAGGGCAAGACCTAGGCACCATTGTTTTACCCTTACAAAATGAAACTTTTGCAGGATTCAGTCAGATATGTCCACTAACAGAAATGAAATTTCACAATTTAGAAATTCAAATGTTCTCATAGCCAGTTGACTCAAAAAGAGGTACCATCAGTGGCATCTGATTAATAACCTGATGATGTATCTCCCCTTTGAAGTAGATACTCAAACTCCAAGTCAGCCTTACCCAGGTTGAGGCAGTTTCAGAAGACCTATGAGAAGAGTGACTTCACTCTTCTTTACCTGGACGAGGGGCTTGAGTGTGCCCTCAGTAAATTTGAAGATGACACCAAACTGGGTGGGAGTGTTGATCTCCTCGAGGGGAGGAGGGCTCTGCAGAGGGACCTAGACAGGCTGGATCGATGGGCCGAGGCCAACTGTATGAGGTTCAACAAGGCCAAGTGCCGGGTCCTTCACTTTGGTCACAACACCCCCATGCAACGNGGGGTCAGCCTCTTCTCCCTGGTAACAAGCGATAGGACCAGGGGCAATGGTCTAAAGTTGCGCCAGGGCAGGTTTAGGTTAGACATTAGGAAAAATTTCTTCACAGAAAGGGTTGTCAGGCACTGGAATGGGCTGCCCAGGGAGGTGGTTGAGTCCCCGTCCCTGGAGGTATTTAAAAGAAGGATAGATGAGGTACTTGAGGACATGGTTTAGTGGTGGGATGGCAAGGTTAGGTTAGCGGTTGGACTTGATGATCTTAAAGGTCTTTTCCAACCTAGATGATTATATGATTCTATGATTCACTTCACTGTGAGCTCGTGCTATGTCACATGCACAGCATGGCTTGTAATTTTCACTGCTGTGAAAAAGTGTCATACCAAGAGGTGTGCCCAGGGAAGATGAACATCATTTTTCACCACAAGAATGACCATTTCAGCCCTAGATCTTCAGGATACTTTCTGCCTACACTGCCTGCTGGACCTCTCCATGGGAAGCAGCTCACCTCTGAACTATCGTGCAACACTTCTCTGAATTCCAGTTGTTTCTCAGAAACAAGCCAACGCCAAGTACTTTACAAATGATGAATTCTAACAATTCCAGCTCCCTGGTGGTGAATCAAGGATATTCTTGGAGTCCTTCCAACCTGCTATCTTTTCTCAGCTTATCAGTCAGACATGGAAATATATACACGTCAGTTCTTCGTAGAGTCTAAAAGCAAGGATCACTAAACATTTCTGTAAGATGCTCAAATCAATACCAATCCTGAATAGGAATGCCTTGAACAGTCACTGCTGTTCTTCTATCAGTAATCGAATGCCCTATGACAGGGAGGTGTCCTTATGAGCGAGTGAAAAGCCATTAAGATCTAAGACGATAGTAGTTATATGTCTTCCCAGCTTTTTATCTGTTAGTGCCAAGAAAAGAAATTGTGCTGGAATACAGGATGACCGTTAACTGTCTCCAGCAAGTACAGGGGATATACTACCTATACCCCCTATGCAGATCGAAGTGTTAAATAATTTCCATATGTCCAAGGTTAGGACAGCAAAATGCTTTCATTTCTCATGGATGGATGAAAAAGTTCTGAGAAAGCAATTGCTGTAATGGGGATACACAGCAGAAACAATAGTTGCAGCAGTCAGTTTGAGGTGCTGTATGTTTTTAACTTCTTTTTTTTCCAGGGCACACTGAACAATTTTTGTGAAACTGAATAATTTTTGGAAAATCTCATGTGCAGTTATTCATCTCTTTCTCATTCTCTGCTAAAACAGCCTTTCCTGGAGGTGCAGCACATGTTGCTGCAATAAGAGTGACGTTTAAGAAGCCAAATGCTAAACAGGAATCCTTGCTATTGAAATGTCACAGCCAGCTACTATGATACAAATGTGGGTGATGGCAGTGGAAGAGAGTTGGCTCCTTACTGGAGCTCATCACTTCAAAAAAAGTTGGCTCATCACTTCACAAATGTTACAAAGAACAGCTACCCTGGCTTCCTGGTGGAGGTAGTACATACTGACTGTACTGCTTTTCCCTAGGATCAAGAAAAAGGTGGAGCTACAGAGAAACCCACAACAATTAGAGATAAGTTATAAAATTAACAAAGAACTCCAATGTTTCCAAAATGCCAGCAACAGTAGGGAAGTCTAAGGGGTTTACAAAGCCAGGCACGAGGCTTTCTTTTGGAATAGCATTGTGTCACTGCACAATATAACATACTAGGCAGACTGGGACCCTTGAAAGAGGCCCAGGAAATACTGCACCTTCTTGTATCACATTGGGCTTCATCCCAGTATACCAAATTCTTACAGTTCCAAATCTTAATTTAACTGACAATATTTGCAAACCCAAGGAGAAATTACACAAAAATCTGCAAAAAGCTATTCCACCTTTGGTATCTTGCCTTCTTCCACAGACAAAATCAGAGGTGAGGCTGCTCATGAAAGCTAGATGTCACTAAGCAGATGACAACTGTGGGAAGTCAGTAATGGCACCATGACTCCCATTCTCATGACCAATTTCTGATGAGCCTCACTGATTTCCACAGCACTTCTTTCATCACTGCATGTTTTGATTAGGCAGAAATTTAGGACCCAGGGTGATTTTACATAAAATTACTTTTTCATATTCTAGGCCTGAATAACAACAGAAAACACATCTAATAATAATTTGTAATGTTGCATGACTGTTTTTGTGCAGAAGAGGGACTGGCAGGGCAGAGGAAGTACAACTTAGGCTACTCAGTCTGTACGGATGGATTCTGACCACTTCACAAAGGTTCCACTGTGCTGGGGAGTTTGAATTGCTATCTGTTTCTTGGTGGATACTTATTTTCTCCCAAGCAGTCTGAAGGAAAATATCTTGGCTTACAAAACCTGGTCTGTTAATGTCCAGTCATCTGTACTGAAAACCAGGGATAAAAGACCCTGTTCTTAGCATGGTACCATTGTGTCACAATCACAAGCGTATTTTATCACCTGAGATTTCAGGTCTCTAGTATTCAATATGTTCACTAGTAAATGCACAAAATCTCAATTATAATGTGGAAATTCAAGTCTAAAACTAAGTCATACAAGTTATGAAAATTTGTACAATGTTTTCATTATAGGCTTTGGTTTTCAAAATCTTAAATTTGCATGTTGTCTTTTTTAAAAAAAAAAAAAATCACTCTAAAAAAGAATGGGAAAGGGCAGGAAGAAACAGAAGTCTATGCTTAGTATTTCACTGACATGTACAGTAGGCCAGTTTACAGAGAGACAAAAGGCTGGTGAAATGCAGGAGCATTGCAAGCCCACCATAACATGTGACAGTGTTTGACCAAAACCACAGTGCTGTAGAAACACTTTAACTGAATACCTACCACTGCGTAAATGAATGTAAACATAAGCAGATGCTGTGTTTCACAACCTGTATTGCATTAATAGCAATTAGATCTTACATATGAAGTGGAAAAGAAAGGAAGGATAGTTATGTACATCTTCCTTATAACTGTGTGTGTGCCTCTGAGGCATACAGTGAACTACTTAAATAAACAATCATGCACTCTCCTTGAACAATATGTAATCTGCATGCACAGCAATGCAAATATAGTCTAACCATTATAATTCATGATAGTTAGTAGCCAGCCACTAGTCCTCTGAAAATAAACTATTATGGATGGCTGCTTCTGCAACATCTAGTGGAACTGCTTGACCAGGAAGATGGTAGAACGCAGGAGAATGCTGGGCAGCTTTGTTGTTCAAGGCTTTATCGACACTGCTACTGTTGTTACCCTCTGCAGCTGATGTGACTAACACTAAGCTAATAATCTGTTCATCAGATATCATTACACATCTTCCCAGTTGTCAATCAGCTCCCTCCCATGTTCAGCAGGTGGTATCTGCAGTTCTGTTGGAAGAATTCACTTGAACGTGGTTCAATGGCAATGTATGATACATACAGCCCCACCAATACTATCATTTATTGGAAAAGTTTCCACTGGTAGCAAAATAATTTCAAGGCATTTGATTTGCTTTTGGTGTCATTTGTTGCACAGACACTTAGAGCATATGTTAAAAAAGCTAACATTATTGGGATATTGGCTTAGGGTAACTCTTGCATGGACAATACGATTTGCCAAAAAGGACTCTTGGTTGCTGTCTGAATGGTGAAGAGAGTCTCCATATTAAGGAGATTTGCCCCATCTTGCAGGGGCATCTCAGTTGGATTGGGTGAGACTCCCTAAAACACAGTTCTGTCCAATTTTTATTATCCAGCTAGCCTGTGGTCCTACATGACCACTGCATAATCCATCACTATAGATTACCTTAGTCTACACACAAAACATTTCCTAACTATCTTAAGTATGGGCAAAAGACTGTCCTACATAACCATTTCTACCCATGTAGAAACTGTTTCTATTGATTTTCTTACCCTTGTACAATTGATTAATTTTGCAGCTGGACCTGTCTGGGAATCTCTGGGACAACCAGATTCTCCACCCAGGATGTTAATCATCACATTTAAGCATATAAATTGGTCTAGGCACGGCAGGGACTGCCTGGGAAATCTCAAGAACTGTCTGAAATTCCCACTGGGATAGCTCCTGTAACAATCTGTCAAATACTTCTTGTGCAGATGGCCAGCAGTGCAGTCAATCACCCAGTTTCAACTTGGTCTGCTGTCTCAAACCAGCCCTTTATCTCATCTATGCAGACGACTAGCCCAGGAGTTCCTGGACCACTATGGGAATTAGTAATTTAAGGGCATTGGGAGTACACCCAAGCACAGCCCTGAGACCCACCTATATTGCAATTATAATTAAAGAATCAAACTTTATTTTTGTGCTTAAATCTCATAGCCCTTGCCCATCTATCTGACCAAATGATGTCAACATCTGACCTAGTGAACTGCCTTCACAGTTCAGATGGAAGTGGCTAAGGAGTGACTCATCTCATGCTTAAGTAAAAGTAAAAAAAGTTAGATGATATTTATGCCATGCATTATTCCAGCTTGGTTTTGTTCTCTGGATCACACCACTGATTTTGACTGAGTGTGCATATCAACATTTCTGATATGAAATCACCTAAGGTAGCACTGGTAGTGAGATTTGTGGTCTATTGTTTCTGGGAACACTAAAAGCTGGGATATTGTCCATATAGGCAGCGAAGTATGGAGCTTTTCGCATTTCATTTTCAGGTCAAATGCTCATCTATTTTAAAAACCTGTTCATCATCCCTACCTTCAAGTTCACAGATCAATTGCAGCACGTTTGTGGGCTGAAATATTTAAAGGACATGGCTTTTCTGCTTTACCAGTGATGAAGAGACTATGTTTATCTGGGCCATCAAGATTCACACACAGCAGAGCAGTCAACTGCTCATCCTACCTTCTGCTTCTCTCAGTTCACCTGATGTTGTCAGCAGCCTGTCAGGAAACATCTGGGAAAACAAACTCGCCTCATCTGTATTCCACACATCACACATACAGTACTGCTTTATCAGCTGCTCCTTCTGCGCTGGGCCAATGCAGATCACATGTGTTTAACGCCTATACTTCCTTGTGAGTCAACTGACATGAGTTTCCACGTTGGAAAATGAAATGTAGAAGCTAAGTGCTCGTGTAGCGCATCTTCAATAGTTAGCTCTGGAGTTTCTTCATGTAAGACTGGACTGAAAAAAACACAATATCCTGCAGCCTGGTATTTGCAAGCCACAGCTGTAATGGGTCTTTTAGATCAATGTTTCACAGGTACGTTTTTTTCTTTTATTTAATGTTCTAAGAAGACAATTTTCAGTTTCCAGTTATTTTTTAGGATGCATTGCTGTAATAGGTACATGTCCTGCATTAGGACAAAAGCTGAATAACACGGCTAATGTGATCATATAAAGTGAATCTACATTGCCAAGTAACTTTCCAATTTGTAGTCACAGCCATATGTGACCATATAAATTTGGAAGAGTTATGTGTGGGCCATATTGAGTAGAACAGGAATGAAGTCTGCAGCTATGGAATGGCTCAATTACTGGCACCATTATCAGCTGCCCACTCTTCAAGGATGCTTGTTGCTGATTACTAACCTCATGTAGCAAGTTTAGTTAACGGGAGACAGTTGCACTGGCAGTACAGTTCACAATCTGAACAGCTTCTAAGTTGAGGGAGAGCTTTTAAGCGCTGTGTGGCAAGGCAATGAGGAGACAGACCAACTTATGTTGGGGGAGGTTACAAGCATCTTAGCAGAACTGGCTGTAACAATCATCAAACTAGCTGTTTAAAAGAAATATATCCAGCAAGCTCCCCTCCCAACTGTGTCTGACCCTTTCCTGGAAATGCTCTTATCTTGGCTCAGCTCCACAGCTAAATCTCCTCCTCTTCTGCCCTATCCCCTACCATGTGCCTCAAGCAAAGACAGACCTCTCCCTGGCCATCCTTTCCTGTGCTACATCCCTCTTCCAAGCAGGATGGTCTTCGTCTGGCAGCACCCACCTCTAGAGAGAATGAACGTAGGCTCTTTGTGGTACAGGATGAACGTGAACACTGTGCCACCTTGCAAAAGGAAAAATAAGTCTCTACATTTTAAAACGAACATCTGACATACTTAATTTACAGCAGCAAACAAAGTAGATCTGTTGGTTTGCTGGCCATAGAAATTCTGAGATAATCAGTGGTACCTTGTCTTCCCTTTCTTGCATTGAAGTGCTCAGTTCTCCTCTAAAACCTGAGAGAAAACAACACCTACTTCGGAGCCTTATTTTCTACACCTTCCTTTAGGACACTGGCTGCTCTAACTCTAAGCTAAACAGCATGTATTTTAAGAACTGCAGGACATGGTAAGAAACACTGCCAAATATTTTAGTCTCCAAATTCTGCCTTTTGAAAAATTAATACTCCAGTGGAAAGTGTTGTCTGAATTTTAAATAGCTACTTGAAAACAAAAATGCAGCCATACTATTTATGGAGGATCTATATACTATCCATGGAGGATTTTTCCTTCCACTATCTGAGCAGGAACAGAAACAGAAACAGGAGCAGGAAAAGGAGCAGGAGCAGGACTTTTCCCAGGACTTAAGGGCTTAAGCTAACATACCAGCTCCTGCTGCATTAGAAGTAAGAGGCTGGAAGCTCATACTTATTCAACGGGAAAAAAACAAACATGAAATGAAATGTTCTCTGTAGCAGCTAAAATGCGTTCCAAAACAATGAAACATTGGTGAATGAAAGCTAAGCGGAAAATTCTCATGCTATTGTTCAGTCTAAACCCTTTTAAATGTCAGCAATTGTTATTGATTACAGGTTTAGAGAAGAACTATGGAAGGTCATTAAAACTGAAACATAGTCTACACTGTAATGCTAGAGATGGCTTTAGAGAAAGGTAGACTTTCTAGTAAACATTCCAGCATCAGCTCTACGAGTTCCTTATACTGGACAGCATAATATAGCTCCCATGAGTACAGGTGAAATACATGAACCCAAAACAATCATTAAATCCTCTCTAGAGGCTATGTAGGAAACAAATGAGATGAGCTCCTACAGCTGTCTGTAAACAGCTCCTCTGTCTTCTTTGCTAAAACTTGCAGAATGATCTGGAGATGAACTAGCGTCATACCTGGCTTTTTAAAACTCCATTTATATTTACAACTCTTTGCAGTCCTTTGGCAGTGTCTGTCACATTCACCTCTGCTGAGTATTACTTTATTCTGTGTTTTTGGCTACTGAAATCAGGGAAATTACTCAGTATGCCGTATGATGATCTCTGAGCAAGAGCGGCAGACCTGGAAAGATGTATTTAAGCATCAATACCTGCATCCAATAAGAAAGTGGTCCCCAACCTAAAGCCTATGGATTACGTGCAAGGTAGGCCAGTGTTGCTTTAGGTCACCATCCATATAAAAAATAAAAGTTGAATGAAGAGGGAGGGACAAAACAAGACTTTGCTCTGTAGCCTTTTATCTGCACAGTGTTTTACCTATAAATCAGCAAGTTGGGGATCACCGAAGTAAGCTCTCTTGGTTATTATTTACTTAACTGGATTGGACCATACCCAAATGACCAAGAAAAAACACTAAGAGGTCTGTCTTGCCCAGCTCAGAGGCTTATTAAGCACTGTAAAACCCTACAATTTGCAGAAAAGCACATGTAATATAGACACATAAAAGATTTAGAAGAATAAACCTCCTCCTTCCTATGAAGCTATAAAGAACAGAAGGGAGATCTCTAGCTAATTAGGTTAATATCAGCTTATGGCTTCATGTAGAAGGACCAATAAAACAATAAAACCAGCCTGAAACAAAATATTTTTCTCAAGGATAATTTTTTCCCTTTTCCATCTCCTTCTACAACTTTTTTTTTACTCAAGAGTCTACAACATGGTGTGCTCTGAATTTACCCCTTTATTAGCACAGCAATTTTCTGAATTCTTCCTTCTTTCAGGGTGCTGCTCAGAACAGTCTGATAAGTCATACAAATTATTGCCACCGACTCCAAATGCTAAGATCTGAATACCTTATTCTACCTCCATAGCTAAAAGAATGCAGATCAAACTCAGTGCTGTGCCACTGTGAATCTAGATTGAACTTTCTAATTATGAAAAGACAATTACTTTATGCTTTGAGTATGTGATTTTTTTTTTTCTCCCCTTGGAACTCTCCTTTCTTCATATTCATTCCATCTGAAAGGGCAACCAGACAAAAAAGGTAGCTATTTTAAAACGTAATATTGATACCTCATCAGAGTGTGTGTACTTCCGGTGTTACACACCCGTGCTTAAGGAATGCAAGGAAGTTGAGTGTTTCCAGTAACAGACTTGGGATATTGAACAAGATACTTAAGATTCCACCATCGCTACTAGAAAGAAGTATCCTTAGCAAAACATAACATGATCAGATGCAATTCAACCTCGGCAACCAGAATCCTCTTGATAGCAGGCAAAATTCTAAGCTGCTAAACAACAAACTCCATTAGTGGAGAAACTGCACTGATTTTAACCATTTAGTATCTTCTAGTCAAGTGTAACTGGGGTTACAATAATGTGGGTTAGAATGAGTTTTAGCCAGGGAAAATATTTTAGTCAGCAGTTCTCCAATAAAGTCACCAATCTAGAGAGATGAATAAAAGAGGGATAAAACCAGAAGTATATGAGTGACATCTGTGTTTGTCGATCTTTACCTTGAGCTCATCTGCATCATAGAAGTCTATGCGCACAGCAGGGACCATCCATGTCTGGAACAGAGTCGCCAGGATCTGTTTGGCAATTGCATCTGCAATGAGGTGGAAGTGGAGTGGGTTTCGCCTGATATGAGAAGGGAGAGAAATGCATTAGTTCAGAGGTTTCTAATTCCTATTGTAAAAGGACAACACCAGCATTTACAAAACTTTATGTATGTCTAAGGTCTCAAGGTAAAGCACACACCATGTTCAGTGGAGTCCTGCTCTGTGGCCAAAATGCTGAGGCACTTACAATTTGAATAAACATGCCAATAATAGAAATACAGGATTAGTTTCTGCGTGGTTGTAAATAAATATACTTCCTCTGACTTCAGAGGATCTCCTGATAACAGCTAAAGATCTGGTCTCTTCTACCAGCTCCTTAAAAGAAGGCCAAGTTAATCCCCCTTTGGCGACCTGAGCTGTGAAAGTGATTGCTTTCAGTTTCTAGGTCAACCTGGTAATTTATCTTTGTGGTAAGAACAGTTGTCTGTGGAGGAGTGGAGATGGAAGGGAAGGTTAAAAATAATCATCTGAATGAGGTGAAATTCCATGACCACTGAGTTTACATGCATCTTTTCTACAAAGAAAACTTGGGGTATCAACTGCCCTGTGGGAACCCAAAATTAGATGTTTCAGGTGAGTGCCTTCTAGCTACTGCCACAGTGAATAGAATGGAGATTGTAAATCACCCTACATCCTTGTTCCTAAGAGGGATGGAAGGTTGAAGAAAAGCAGGAACAAATAAAATATTTTACTTCAAAACACCTGATTTGGGTTCACCTCTGTAGTTATAGGTAGGACTTACGCTAAGTGAAAAGCTTCAAAACAAGATGAGTGAAGCAAGCAGCAGCAAGAGTGGTGAAGTTTGACAATGTGTATGGATTTTTCTATAGTAATGTGAACTTGGACATTACAAATACCACGTTCAAATCCTTTAACCTTGTTTCTCTCTTTGAGGGACAGTAAGCAACAAAGTCTGATCTTTACTCAACTTCTGTGGCAGGAGTATGAAAACATGCCAGTGGAAGTTAGTCACGATTTCCAGTCTTCCATGTTTATCCCTAGCTTAGCAACTTTCCCTGTCAGCAGAGAAGGACAGAGTTTGCAAAAGCCACTAAGAAGACAAATGGTTCATTTAGACTTTAGGATTGGCTCAACCTTTCTTTGATCCCTAGGGTGGAATAGTGGAGCCTCATTTCTGTGAAATTTATAAAGGTAAATGGGTGCACTTGTTAACTGATATTTTTCATCTAAAAAGAGGAGCATTTAGTTTCAGGTGCTGGTTAAAGTGGAAGATGACTGATGCTACTGCATTCTGCTGTGTGAACAAGAAGTGAGGAAATCTATGTTAGTCCAGGCCAAAGTACTTCCATTACACTTTTGGGCTCAACCCAAAAGATGAAGGTTATTTCTTTCTCTGTTTCCTGCAATAATGAACAATATGTGCCTTTCTCTTTAATGCTGCTACTCTTGCTTTGATGAGTAACGCTGTTTCTCACTCAACAAAGTCCACAAGAAAATGTAAAAATACATATAATGGTTCATAGCATCATAATACACTTCTCAGCAGAAACAGAAGATTGTTGTGAGAAGCAATGTATGGCTGGATTTTGCAGTGTTAGAAGTACTGCACCTAAGATCCAATCCAATACCCAGGGATGTCAGTGAAGCTGTTGTATTGGCTTCAAGGGCACTGTGGATCAAATTAGGTCCTTACAGGAAAAGCAGAAAAGGGCTGGTTAAAAGCCTTATAGATGAGATAATCATGATGGTGGAATAAACCCACAGCTGATCTGCATTTAATAATGTCCAAAACACTAAGTCACAACATGCTTTCCAAAAAGACAAAGGTCTTTCAATCTCCAGCTTGCCCTGGAGTGAGGAGGGGAGAGGGAAAGGTGTAGGCTGTCACCTGCTGAGTGTCCCATTACCAAGCTAAAGGGATCACAGCAATTATATCTGCTTCACCAGCCCAGCGGGAGAGAAGAAGAGGACATCCTGGCTCATGCAGATTCCGCAGTAACCAGGCACTTTGCCAAGAAAAAATCGGGAAATAGCAGTGATCAGGAAATACATTTCATTAGCAGAGAAAAGGCCAAGAGAAACAAAGTGCACCGCCAGTGGCTTTGGGTACAGGCAAAGCAGTATCTCAAGGCAAATAGGTGTTGAATGTCAACATACACATTCCATATAGTTCCCCCTACTTAGCAGGGGCTGAGTCTGGTATCTCGTAGGACTATTTCCCAGCTGGTGTTCTTTAGTAATTTTTTTTTCCTTTTTTTCATGGTCATTTATCTATGTATTGCAAAGTGGAGTAAGAAGAGTAAAAAATCAGTTAAAGCCAAGAAAGCTACATCTTCTTTCAAACCATCATTTAGTTAAATGGAATTGATATAACATATTTGAAGATGAAACACGCTAGTTGAAAAGAAAAAATCTGATACAAAGACACTCAGATGTTCAGTAGCAGTTTATACTCATCTGAATGACCCAGAGTGTATGAAACTTAAATGGGAACAAGTGGGTGACATTTTCTTTAGTTCAGCTCCTACTGGGAAAAAGAAAAAAGCAGTAGTCATACTCCTACACAGAAATCTCTTTCAAGTTGTTAGCCTCATGGTAAAGATTCAGCTGGAAGGAAAGTATGTGTCAGAGGCAAAGCAGAAGATTATCACTTACAAAAATATATCCCCAAAACAGAATAGTGACCTGCTGAGATCTACAACTAAATGTGCATCAGCCACAGAAAATTTTACTCCAGACAAGATTTTAATCATGTGAAATGTGAGGTTTAGCATCGTGCTAGAAGCCAACAGAGCACAGACTCAAACCTGGAAGACCTTCTGAAGGTAACGGTACTAGCATACACACAGATGACGTCTTTTACCTCTTCTGGTGTCTGCAATATGCAAAGCCTAAAAGATACGGATTGCTTCAAAGTGTTTATGAAACAAGTTCAGAAGCTTAAATATCAACCAACATCCATTGTAAAAGATACAGAAGAGCTTCTGTAAGATGAGAAATCTTTCTGAAGAGACATGAGAAAGGGATGTCATCATTATTTGCCAACATGATTGAATCACTGGCTGTAAAAATTACGGGTCACAATCAGGATATTGTGAAGGATTACACTGAAAGCTACATTTCATTAGACTCAGATGTTTTCCTGTACCATTTGGCATCAGTGAAAGCTATTTCATTCTTTAGACTGGTCTTCTTCCAGGACAGAGACATTTTGGGATACGAGGTTTATAAAACTGAAATCAAACTGCTCCTATGATAAGTTAAGGGATAGACATGTGGAGAATATCCTTCACAGGCATTCAGCAGCTACAGTTGAAAAAGTTTGGGGAAGGGGAGATACCCAAGTCTTCCAGAAGGAGGCTTGACAGTCCCTCACTTGGGTAATAAGGAAGGACAGCACAGCCTTTGAAGAAGTTTAACTAGCAGCTGAAGACACTGAAGTTTGCTAGTGGAAGTTGAGTGGCATGAAAATGGAAAAATATGATGCTCTGGTTAAATAAAACCCCAACCTCTTTCTGTTGTGAAGGTAGATCAAGTTATCAACAGGATTTCACAGCTGTGGTTTCCTACAGTAACAGGGCAGGTAATGATATGACCCAGCAGGTGCTTTCCAGTTCCCTGAGCCTCAGGACTTCAGTGCAAGACATCTTTCTTGGGTTGAAGGGAATCTGGAATCAAGTCTCAGAGAAAGTGATGACCAGCACAAACCTCCTCTCACTCTAAATGTGAAGTGAATTTCCTTTGACTTCAACTTCTGTAAACAACTCAAAGCACAGCTGTGTGTTGTGTTTATTTTTAACATATATGTTATGCCATATAACTCATTTTCCACTGGGCACATCAAGAGAGTGAAAAAACCACACACGGTAGAGGCGAGTTATATCTCGTACTGCTAGAAAGTACTAGAAAGCATATGCAACTCTGGAATAATATAGGTCAATACACGACAATTTTTATAGACTTCTCTTACAAAATTAATACATTTTGGAAAATTCCTGGTATTTGTGTGAATTCATATGTTTGGAAGTAAACGTTTCTAGTGACCTGGGTTTCAGAACAGACAGCCCTTGAACTCTGACGCCCAAGTCTTCCAGATTCCTCACTATAGAAGCAGGTATTGAAATCGCCAGAGAATTTCACCCAAGGTCCAGAAATACTTAACCTCATTTACCTCAAAGATTTCGAACATCTGAATTTTTACTAACTACAACTTTTCACAGTTTCTGCTACATGGAAAATGCTGACGTGCTAATGTCTTAATGTGGAAGAATGACATTTCAAAATATGGGTATTTCCCATCAAGTGGAAACTCAAGGTTTTAACCACTCTATTTAGAAAACTGCAAATCTTTGTATATTAAATTATTTCCACTTATCTTAAGATCAGAACACTATCTGACAAAGTAAACCATACGTAAAGAGCACACATTTATTTTCCTAAATTGCTTTCCTCAAAAGTGAATGGAAAGAGATTCTGGCAAAGATTTTCAAGCATGGATGCTTAAATATAGACTCTTAGGCCTAAATATAGGAGCTTAAATGAATGTTCGCATTTTCAGAATTGCTGAGGTCCTACAAAGTTAGTAAAATGAAAAGAAGTCAGTAATTTTAAAAGTCAGGCTATGAATTGAGGAGCCTATTCTGAGGTACCTGTTCCAATACTATTTTTTTTTTGTATCATGATGCCTTATTTTCACATTTCAAAACTTCTTATTCTTCAGAGTTTTGATCTGCTTGCTCAAGCATTTGTGGCCCATTCTTTTCGAATAGCCACTGCCACAGAGTTAAATACAAAAATCTACAATTGAAAAAGGGAGTAGTGAACCAAGACTCACTCTTCCCTTCTGTATTATTCCACAGCTCAATTGTTAGCAATTCAAAAAGCAGCTGCTTGGTTGCACAGTTCTCTCTCTGCAACAGAGGAATTTTATTTTCTAAGAATATAAAAAGGTCAGTAGCCCAGGGGGTTTATTTCCAAAACCTATACTTTATTAAGGGAAGCACAACAAGGTAATACCTTTTATATCGGTAACAAATGGTTACAAGAACTTCAAACAGAAATTATAAAAGGCAGCTTGGGAAATTTTTTTTTCCTAATGCCCATATGACAATCCCTCTCTCATACAGGGAGAATTTTAATGTGAAAATCATTACAGATTTTTCAGAACCCTTCACATTCGGTATTGACTAAAATGCTCCCCAAACTATTGGAGAGATCTTAAAGATGCACTACCTGCCTCATTCATGGATCGTCTTGTTTTGTGTTAACTTATAGAAGCACTTTGGGAAATAATAAGAGATTTCATGGGCGGATTTTTTTTTAAACATTGCTTTCTCCATTATGCCTCCATTGTTAGGACAGCTAGAAAACACAAATGGAAGTGTGTGTTATTGATGCAGTTATATGGATCAGAGAAACCAGTTCATGCTTTATAGTTTTTGCCAGAAGAATCTCCCACAAAATAGACTGACATGTTAGAAAAGTAGGAAACAATGACAGAGGTTTTAAATTCTCAAATTAACTCCATTAAGGCAAAGTAGTCCCCACGGAATACAGCCATTAGATTACATAAGCTTTAATTACCAGCCAGTGTTGACTTGTGACTCTTACTTGGAAATTACGTGTCATCCTTTTTATTTAATTTAGATTTTCATTTGCTTTGCCTTATTCCACTTGTTCTAAGGAAAAAAAGTTTCTTTTTCACACAGCAATCTGTAACACAGTTTCATAGCCTAATCTTACTTAGACATATGCTTAACTTTAAGATTAGAAGCAGCCTTCTTAAAGCACAAAGGCTACTTTGTATTAGAAAGCATTTGTCTAGTTCACTGGTTTTGTTTACACTACAACCCCCCCACCATTACTATGCCACTATTGCTGTAGGATAGGTGGAGCGTACAGCTAAAGAAGTAATCGTGACGTCTTCTCCAAAGAAGAAAGACTAACACAGGGAAAAAAAAGAAAAAAAAGGGGGGAAAAAATAAGCGCCAGTATTAGCTGGCACAAAAGAGAAGTTAATTTTTCACAGATTCTCAGGCTGACCTAACTGCCAGCGACATGTTATAATTGTGTAATTTGGGCCTTTCTTTATTCCCAAATGAAACATAGTATTTAGCAAGTCTTTGGAAAAGATAAGAGTACATTAAAAATCATTTTAGCACTTACTCAAGTTAAGACTTACCTAAGCAGAGACAGAAATGATCTTTGCCATATGAAACTATAACTCGTGGGCTGTTGCTGTGGCACTCTAAGCTTTACAGTTTTCAGAAATGGAGTGAAACCTTGAAAATGACCAATGTAACTTGGACCCGTAGTTGCAAAAGTTTCAAGGAGAGTTATTAGCCACAGGACACCGCTTCAGTTTTGAAAAAGAAATGCAGATGCTTTTGCGTACTACTATATGCACTGTTTCCAAACCCACTTGCATTTCATTTTGCCTATTTGACCCAATTGCTTTAATTTTTAGTGTTTAGTCTTTTGCTTTGGAAAACCAAAAGTTGAGTTCAACGTAGGACACAGTGATATGAGCTTGGCTCAGAGAGAATTTTTTTTACCCCTGCAACAGATTTATAAAATCTGTCATAATTAGGAACTAGATGCCCAAGAGAGGAAAGCAGGAAAGTTGCAGACTAGGACTAAGTACTCATTCTGGAAGCCTCCCTCTGTGCAGCACTGCCAATGCATATTTATCAGACTCTGCAAACCCTGCACTACCCCAGCTCTGCTGAGTCTCCTCCTGAGAACAGACTGTCAGTCATGTCAAACTGGGTGTTAAAACTGCTGGGATTTTGTGGCTTGAGCATATGTTTTCTAAAGACAAAACTGGAATCAAGCTCCTTTTCCATTGGGAATGAAACATTTCTGAACTATGATGGTCTTATAAAGAATCAACCACACTGCCCCTTTCCCCTCCTCATTCTCTGGAACCTGAAGACAGATATAGTTTCTCAAATGGTTTGAACAAGTAGCTTGCCTAAGTCTCACGATATATATGGTATGACTAGAATCAGAAACTTGCTTTTTTAGACCTGTGGAGAGCTGAAATGTTCCATATGCAGGATTTGCTGTACGTTCATGCAAGAGGGAAGAAACAGCACACTCCATCTATAGAAACTCCTGTAGTTTTTATTCTTAATGACCCAGCACCCCTGCTGTTTCATGTCTATCTAGCACTCTAGCTCAAAGTTGGGGGTATAACAAATAAGTTAATGCATGGAGGGAGGATGATTAGACTGACATGGCCTCCTTTTCTTAGAACTGTTCTGTTAGAGAAGTAGGGATTCCCTATAGAAGTAGGGAATTTAGGTACCTCTTTTTGTATCAAAATGCACAGATAAAACATGCTTTAATTACTAACCTAGATGGAAATGCTAACAAAAGCACGTGACATCTCCATGAATTCCAGATTCAGTGAAACCAGTGCTCTTACAACAAACACCAAGTGAAGTACAGCAGGAACAGGCGAGGATATTAAGTGTGGTTGCTTTGAGGGGCCAGTTGTTTAACCAGCAGATTGTATTCAGGATGTTGCAGGGCAGGATTGAGGTGTAATGCTACAGCTGCCCAAGGAGAACCCACACTGTGCCTGGCTACACAATAACAGCTGTGATTTCTACACAAGCATCTTTCAATTATACAATACACTCTCCTACACTCTTGTTACAGGCAAATTCTGCACCTGTTGTATCCAGTTTGGTAGAACATTGATCATCAGAAACTCCAAAAAAGGAAAAAAAATCTCTTTGACAATATGTTTGGAGGCATGTTAAGTCTGTTCTTGCAAAACTATATTTGAGATTGGATGTGGTGATCCTACAAATGGAGGACCAGTAGCCTAACTTTAGAGATTAATATAGAACAAGCAAACTTCTTCACTGGAAACGTACAGTCCTTTCAAATGCCTGTTTTGCTCGGCTTATTGGACAATGCCAGCTAGGATGCATTCCCTGATGTACATTTAGGGGTTACAAGAAGAGACATCTCTACGCCTGCTTTCACCACTGATCCTCAAATCAGATGGTGAACTTGCTACTGACGTCATCCACTCCAATCACCTCCAGCACTTCTCACTCATTCCTCCTAATGGAGTACCATGACCTGTCTTCATCCTTCATTCCTGCAACTAAATAGATCCTAGCAACTAAAAGAAGCCTTCTTTCCAATTATAATTTTTTAAGTGCATGCTAGTCTCCAGGATAACATTGTTTGCACATGGCAACCAATGCAAGGAATCTTGGCTCTAAATCAATTTTCAGCCGAGGTTGTTGTTGGTTTGTTGTTTATTCTCCAGCTGCCTTCACCATTGCCACTCCAAAGACAATGATACAAGAAAGGAGCATTTCTGAGGCATGGTCCTCTCCATGTGCAGCCATAGCATCAACAGATGCTTAACAAGCCTGTGTTTTCTTGAAGCTAAGGAAGAAATGTCTGTAAGAAGCTCTGTCTCTTCTTTGAGAACATCTTCCCTTTCTAGTAAAGAATTTAATGCTTAATGAGAAAAGCTACTTCTAGGCAGGAATGGACTTAGATTTGTCTTTAAGTATGTTTTGAGCAAACAAGCGAGATGATAGGTTATCTTGAATGTAACAAACTGTACTGAAGTTTCATTAGCTATATTGGATTTTATCTTGATCACCTCTGCTGAGCCAGATAAATCCTTTGAGATGAGCAGTACTGCTAGCCAAACAGCAAATATGGTCTTGACAAGGGCAGAATCCACCAGACTTAGAAATACCAATGTTAATTCCCTTTGTTTTGATTTCATGTTTTTAATTAGATATATTTCCAAATTACATAATTCTGCCATTATAATGACAGAATTGTTTATAACTTTGCTAATTGCTCAGATGAGTGGCTTATGTAAAACAGGGAAGTTTCCTTTAAGTAACACAAAAAGAGACTGTTTAAACCTTTGAGCTGTGAGATTCCTATTATTTACAGAACATTTGGAAACATACAGATTAGAGTCTTCTCAAAATGGATGCAAGTACTAGGAGAAAAAAAAGCAAGAAGCTAACCACTAGGATAACTCATGTCACCATAAAAATGTGTATTTGCAAGAAATCTCTTAGAAACAACAATCAAAATAGACAAAACGCCCCATATCCTTGCAATATAAAGCCAGTTTACACTGAATAATTCAGAAGTCTAATGGAAATAGATATAGTTTTAAAATTTAACAGGATTTTAACATTCAGAAAAAATATGCACAGAGCATGATATAGGTTTTCACTGTTGTTTTGCTTTTGTTATGCCTATTTTAGCATTGTTTTTCTGCTCCTAGACCTCATCTAACATGAACATGCTACTTCTGGAAAGACTTGTAAAGGCTATGTGTTGGTAGTGAAAGTTGCTCTCATATTTTGGAGAATTTCCTCTCTCCATCTGCACTCTAGCCAACCTCTTAAACAGTCTTTACTGAGTCTTTTTCCACTTCGTACAAGGTGAGCATTTGCATTCTTTTAGGAAGCTTAGCAAAAATGGGTCAAAGTTTAAATGGTGCTCTGAAACCACCGTAAGGGAGTGATCACTAAGATCGTTCCAGCAGAGGACTGGAGGCAAATGTAAGGAACAAGGTGGAGGACTGGAATGTCCCACTCCAGCTAGCTATAAGAAGACGCTAGCACATGACATGAATGAGAGTCATCCTCCCTGCTATAAAATTATCACTCATTATAAAGCAGTGTATTGAAACTACCTCCTTAGTAAACTCTTTATACTCTGTGCATGTTTTATTAGTCTATTTGTCCTGTTTGAGTCAAACAGGCTGATCACTTCCCTATTTCAATTCACTTCCTGCAACACTGTTGGATAACATCTCTGAGAGACATTACTAAGCTGGACAAGGGATATACATGTATGCCCACGCACAGTTTAATACGATATCTCTTTTTCTGGAGGTTCTGTTTATTGAGGGAATTGGTTATTTTGTCTTCATTGTACATTTATGCCTCTTAATTTTGGGATCTAACTGTGCTCCATGTGCTAAAACCAGGTTGTAAAGCCTTCTGAGGGGCTGCAAGTAGCCCTTCCAAAGCCAGAATAAATAATCTGACTTTAATGAAATAATATTGACTATAGTAACAGGTTTACTTCAAAAAATAAATGTCTAAGTGGGAAGCTGGGATAGTCAAGCAACCAGTGTGTATTTATGTGTATGGCTTTCAAATGACCATCTACACTCGTGCCATAATCTGATACCAGAAATAGGCTAAATGAATACAATGCTGTTATTACTATTATTATTATTATTTTACAATGTTCAGGAATGCACAGATGCTTTACAGTACAGATAGAGACTGTCCCTGTTGCCACAATGCAACAGGGGTAGCAGGTGGATCCCTGATCCCTCCGATTCACTGTAGAAATCTTTACATGGGTAAATCTGTTTGTGGAAGTGTAAATTTTATGCTTCCTTCCTTCCTTCCAAAGAAAAAGCAACCAGGGAAGGGAATCTGGCTTTCTTTTGAAGTAAGAGAATAAATATAAAAAGAGTTTACTTAGCCATAATCAAATATACAATATACAAGAAAAGAAAGCTACCTTTACCTGTGAAATAAGACAGACTTGACAAGCGTGACAACATCCCGACTGGCATTGTACCCTGCACAAACAATGGCAACGTGGATGGTCTGTGGGAGAAAAAGAGCAAAAAGAACAAAAATTAAAGCCTGCTCCTGTGTACCAGGGTTCATTGAGGAAAGCACATACATGACAGTGCTATTATTTAGTGCAGCGATTGTTAAAGATTTGAGTGGGCATTTTGCAGCTGTTTGCAGCCCACTTGAGGCAGTTTGTTAAAAACTACTTAATTGAGTTATAACACCATCATCATTCCAAAGTCATTACCATCCCTCTGTTACATTGGATGTCTGAACAGAATTGCATTTATTAGCTAAGAGCATATGTGTGCGCGTATGTACACACAAACACTCCCATTTAGCAGCGCACAAAATTCTGAGTACGCAAACATGCAGGCACTTTAACCTTCTGAACTGAAGTTTAAAATTATGTCTGATAATTAGAAGCAGATGCATTCTCAGAAATTTTGCATTACTTCCGTCTTAATGACAGCTACGAAGGAGACGGTAAGCAAGCTCTGATGGATGAGCATGAGTGGGAATATTGGTTTGCCCGGGGCTGGGTGCATCCCAATGATAAGAGAGGACACGAGCTGTGAAGGCAGACAGTCACTTCCCTGACTGTCACTTACCAGTATGGGCCGTACTGGGCAGTATTAATGTGAAGTTAAATACAAACCACACACACATATTCTCCCCACCCCAGCACCACGGTAAATTATCACTTATTCTGTGCCTTCTTGCCTCCTTTTTAATATGAGGCAGAGGTTTACTCATCTCTTCAAGAGGAAAGGGAAAATTGAAACAGCGCTACTAGTCATTATTACTAAGGTAGTAAGTAATAATTTGGAAAATGCTGCTAAGTTACTCTGGCTTTAAAATTAGCCGTTGCTATTCCCTGGGGACAAAAGAAAATTAATCTTAGCAAGTTTTGACTCCAGCGACTGTATTTTTCTGTTTCTTAGTGGTCACAGAAATGAAGAAGAGTTCACCACGCTGGCAGCACAAAGCTGCGACTGGGGACACAGCTGTGAAACTGCAGGGAAGCCTCATTTGGCTTCCATTTGAAGCTTGGTTAGCTGGTTTCTCACACACACGGCTCTCATTTTCCACTGAACGCCCACTACGCAGAGAACAAATGAGGAATTCTGACTCCTCACATAGTCATAGATTCCCAAAGTCTGGCTTGTAACAGAAGCAGATTGAGGTGGCATGTGTTGGGCATGTCTAAAGAGTCCACAGCCCCATCCATTAACGTCGCCTGGTACAGGGCACAATTTGGATCATATAACTGCAAGTGGCTGTGCCATTGTGCAAGCCTCACATGAACATCACAGCTGCCTCCAGCCCTAGTGTGCCTCACAAGCTGAGGCACATTGAAGATCTGAGGTTTTAAGAGGACTTGAACTAATAAGGCAACTGCCTGTCCAGAGAGGTGTGAGAAAGAAAAGATACTGCCATATGTTTTCACAACAGCTCTGTGAGGTATTCCGCACTTTAAACTTATGTTAAAGTGAACGGGAGTTGAGACGTCACTTACTTCTTCCAAAATTGATTGCATTTCTCTCTTGTGGTAACAACAGGGGACAACTGAGGCTGCTTATTATTGATTTCTATTGCAGCAGGGGTTTGTACCATACTTATGGGCACGAGTTCCTGTGGGTGCACAGATTCCTGACACTGCACGCAACGTCTCCTCTCTGGTTGCCACCTGGTCTTTCTCAGGCTTGGAAGACCTAAGATCCTTCCCTTCAATGCAAATTAAAATCAAATTAACTGAGAATAGTTTCATGCCTGCTTTAAACACTTCACCTGGAGACACTGGACCAGACACAAACATGTTATGGGTTTTGACAGAACAGCACTGTCATATCACTGTCATATCATCATGTTATCCTACCTCTATTTGCCAGAAAAGCTCTCCTCACAGCCTCTCTCTCCACCTTAGAACTCTCCTCAAACTCAGAGTTTATTCTGTCAAGGACTTGCCCACATCTGTTCTCCTTTTCCTAAATCAGTTTGTTTCAAAATTAAAGGCATGCTTTCCTCCCTGCTTTCTAGCAGGTGCTGTTGCCTTGCATGCTGTTTCAGCCAGGGCACAGTGAGAAGACAGCACTTGCTGCTCTTCTGAATGTCCTTCACCAGTTCCAAGACACAGGCATCCATATATCTTCTGCTCAGCCTCTCCGTGGTGTTTGATACTAGTATCACTTCTATTCCCGCCTGCGATCAGCTATAGGAGAGAGCAATAATCCTCAAAGAGAACAGAAACCTAGTACTTTTTTTCTATGTTTTTTTTTTCCCGCAGCATGCTGCAAGAGTCAGTCTGTTCCTCTCCTTTTCTTGATTCACTTTCCTCTCCCCCATTGTTCAACTGTTAAACAAAGTCAGTGAGAAAACAGATAAGTCAACATGAGGTCATCAACCTGAACTGTCTGCAGATGTTTGCATCCTAATGAAAAAAGGTTTATTTCCAGTTTTCTCCATGCTTGTTCCAAATGCATGCTTGGATAGAGAGCAGCTGGCTGTAGCCAAATCCTGGCAAGACAGGGCAATAGTGGCTGGAAGAAGGAAGCACTTCAAAGAACTTGCATCCTCCTGAGTATACTACTGTAAGCATCAGCTCCCAGATTATGAAATTGGTCAGCAGCATCACAGCTCTCTCAAACTCCTCATTTCCATCTCCAGATGGCTAGAAGATTGCATCCGCATCCCACCAGAACTGGCCACTGTGATTCACACAACCTTCAAACTCGACGACTCCAGCTAACACTGAGGAGTGAAGCCATAGAAGCAAAGAATGCTCCAACTTCTACAACATGCGGCAGCCTGTGTGCTTTGTTCAAAATGTCCTCCAAACTTCTCACACCAAGGCTCTGCATGCTACACTTACTCCTCACTGTTTACAAACCATAATAATTCTAGTTGTCAAACTCTAGCCTGGATATTCAGAAGTCACCGTGGGACTAAACTGTGGGACTAAGCTCCTTGAAAGTGTCCATCCTCCTGCAATGCTCTTTTTAAATGCAACGACAGATATGTTCATCACTAGCAGATGTTGCAAGAAGTCTGGACAGGCCATTCCCCGGAGCTGCTTTTTAGACAATGGAACTCATTGCAGCAACAGATTAAGTGATGATACGTCTTGCTTTCCAGACTCAATGCATTCTTCCTCTGTTTATACGTACAGTTATGAATAGATAATCAAAACACTGTGGAAATCACGCTGTTCTTCTTACAGGTTGGGGATCAGGGCCACAAAGAGAACTACTTTTGATTTTAAATAGTTTAGGAAGCACTCGGGCCCAGGTACTTCAAGGCATTTAAGGAAGTTAAGCTTCTTTAAGAAGAAGATGCATGCTAACATAGTTTAGAAACCATTACTTTAGCCACTACAGACCAGGAAAAGTTGTTTCTGAAAGCAGTGTTTAATGTAAGTCCATTCTGGGGTAATATTAATGGGAAGAAAATATCCAAAACTACATGAAGAACTTAGATCCCATGCTGATGAGGACTATAATGTGCCTAGATAAACAGATGTTATAATTTTTCCTCCTCAGGCTACTTTTTGGAATGGTGAAATAATGAGCTTAACAATCTCTAATTAGTTCTTATAGCTAAAAATAATATTTGGTTAAGCATTTCACACTTCAATAATTTTCCAGTTGTACTAACCAGGCTTTCCATTGCAGTTACTCAATCCTTCATAAACAATTGTTGAATATGATTGAGAGATATTAAAAGCATGTTAGAAAAATGTAAATAAATATGCTACAAATGGTTGCCTGAGGCAGGTAACAACTGCTTTTCCTGTGTTACAATGCTTAAGTTGGTGGGGACCTGTTATTTGTGGCTCTGGAGCACTACACCCTTAATCCCAGTGACCAACACTGTTGAGAATAGTAACAATACAAATATGCCTGTAAAAATGCTTCAAATGTTAAGTATTCTGCTAACTTACTAAATGCTATACTGATAATTAACCATTTTCTAATTTATAATCTCTTTAAAAATATTTATAAATGCACACTTATTTCAAACTAAATGCCCAGTTTATGGAGGCACAAGCTGGAAAGAATTTGGGATAACATTGTAAGAAAGAGTCATATCATTCTATTAGCTTCCACTGGCATTATGCTCTCCTTTTGAAGCCTGTTGTATGTGCCTATGGCTGCGTAAGGACTACTCTTACTTATATTTCCAAGGTTTGTGTGAAAATTGTCTCCTACTGGGAAGGCATGGCAGGGACCTGCTCCCTCCAGGGAGAAGGCTCTTGGCTGGAACTCTGATTTTTTTCTTGCAAGATAATACTGGTCCATTTTATAATATCTGAAGAGCTCTCCTGCGATGCAGCAGAGTAGGAAGCAATGGCCGGAATGCAACAAACCCACTACCGTTCAATATAGGTCACAATTATTATCACACAGATTATGCTTTATCGGAGATTTAATGCTCATTCATTGTAACTTCATTTTCAAATGTTTTAATCATCACTAAAGACAATCCCAAATTAGATTCTGCAACGTTACCTTCCGTAAATCTCAAAGAACTGGCCCAGTGAAATAATCAATCTGTTCCTAGCTCTCATTGTCTCCCCCAGAGCCCCAGTCTTCTTCTCAGGACCCTTGTCTTTTTATACCCAAGTTGTTGACTCTTGCTGTAATACATTCCAGGTTCAGAGGCTAAAAAAGATATAGTTTACACCTCTGAAACACTGAAAACAGAGGGTGAATGGAGTCAAGATACCACTCACACAAACACAGAACCAGAATCTACGGTAATAGGATAAATGATGAGACCCCTGGCAAATCTGATAATAATGAAGTTTAATTTTAACTTCCATTGCTGTTACTGAATTACTGAGTGAATTCCTTAAGAAAAAGAAGAAAAAGCTATTTCGTTATCAAAACAGTGTGCGGTGAGATAGGGAGATGGCAAATAAAGGGAGGTTTTGTATTTTATATAACCATTGCCTCCAGCACAATGCTAAACCCCACTGAGCAAGTAAATTTATTGGCAAAACACATTATAAACTGAAAGGCCACTTAAACTATTCCTCCTTTAAGCTGCTATTTTTGTGTCCCACATTGGTTGGTATATTGAACAACCAAGAACTGAGATTCAGCTCATCAGTCCTTGGCATGATAATAAGGGAGAAGTGAGGTTTGTTTATTGATGGCCTGAACCTTCCTGCATTAAAAGAAATACCAAAATGCTCACAAGGAGGAAAATCAGACCCTCGTTATCAGGAGGAGGGAATATGAAAAACAGGCTCCTCCTTTTCCCTCTCCTTAAAATAATGTTGGTTCCTTTTTTCCACAGCGACGGACAAAGATGTCCAACTGGAAAGCAGTAATTCATTTTGAAACAATATTTGATATTTGCCCATTAAATAGACTTTATCTAAAGAGATAATTAGGACTTCTTTTTCTCTCCCACTTATTTTCTTTCAACTTTTATCTCAGCAGTGGCAGAAAGCAAGATAAAAGGTGATATGGTATTACCCTCTCTGTAGAAATAAATGGAAGAAGTTATTTTTGATATCTTCACCAGCTGGGATTGGCACAAGGCCTTTAAGCAAGACTTTCTGTTTTGGATCTATCCATATTCGGAACTGTCATCATTCAGATGTCTGACAACTAAATAGCTGGATGACATCCACAAAGCTACTGGCATAAAATGGGGAAAACCAAACCAAAACAACCTCCCAAAACCTTCTTAGAAACAGATCTCCTGTTCCCCGCAGCTAACCACTCCTCTTGTGCACAGCTCACGCCAAGCAGGTAGTTCCACAGTAGCACCCAGATACACTCCTGAAAGTGACTCAAATACACACACTGGCTCCATAAGGCACAATTTAATTAATGGGAAACCCTGGACTGTTCTAGTACAGATGCACAAACAAAGGAATAAGGTTTTTCAAAGCACTGCAGTGCTTTTATTTAATTTAGAAACCCACGGGGTCAGTTAGCCACGGGTCTTTATCAGCACAGCTGTACTGAAGTCAGCTTGGAACAAGGCTTTGATTTTTGGGGACACAAAGAATGAAAAAGACAAAACACTCCGATCAAATAATAACTCAGAAGATATTCAGGTGATTAAATGCTTTAAAGTTAAAAAAAAAGAATTATCAAAAAAGTTGCACCCAGTAATCCTTTAAGAGGCTGGTTTCTGAGCAGAAAGTTTCAGGGGGAAGGAGATAGGGATCTGCAATGTCCTTAAAGGATCAAATCTACCCAGTTTTGTTTCTGGCAGGTTCCTTTTGTTTATTTACCTCACATTTTTCCACTGCTGGTTGCTGCCCGCACTCGGAGCTGTTCCCCGCCACAATGCCAGCCCGCAGGCTCTCGCTGTCGCCCGTCCCCTCTTCCATGGAGTAGGTTTTGGAGTGATTGCCGCGGTGGTGCGCGGGGCTGCGACTCTGTGCCAGGCTGAGCTGCTTGCGAAGCACGCGGTTCTCCTCCTCCACCTCCCGCATGCGGACTTCCAAGCTCTCCCGTTCCCGCTGGCTCGACGCCGTGTACCGAGGACTGTGGGGCTGGGACTCGAGCGGAGACAGTGACACTGGCTTCCCATCTGCCAGAGGAGGAAACAAAACACTTCTGTCAGAATACACTTGAAGTCGCGTTTCCCTTTAAAGTCAGCGTTGTGAGGCAGGGATGTCTTTCAAATACGGCCACGTTTTACGCAGACCTGGCACTTCGAGGCAATGCTTAGGTGCATGGTAATTTGGACAAGCGCTGAAGTTCCATGAGCTACAGGTCCTACCAAGTTTAAAACCACACTAAAAGATAAGCATGTGTTTGTTTTGTTCCAAATAGGGCCGCCTGCCAGTTTCCAGTCTGGGAAGACAGTCAAGAACAGAAGGATTTAATTCAAAGACAATTAATATATAGTTAAATATATTTTAGAAATGTATGCAAGACAAAATAATTTTCCTATTCCCCATTTCCTCCACAGTCAAGCTACAGCATTTTGGTTACCATTTCGTGCCAAACAGTAGCCCCAGCTGATTCACATGTGAGGAGCAGATGGTTTTTGTTCAGCAACACAATATTATGTGCTTACTGAGAAGAGGTTCAGAAGGACAAGAAACATTCAATACACATGTGGGTCAATTTCTGTAAAGTATTTTGACTGAAAAAGACAACAAGGGAATTTTGAAAAGAAGTAAAATGGTTCAATTCAACATCTTTAACTGAAAAGTTCTATTCCAGAAATATGAAACACTTGATTTTCACATTTTCAGAAGTGTCTTCTTTGTTCAAAACAGGATTAAAAATGAGCTAGTTCTAAAGTACAAAAAAGATAAATTAACCAGAAATCAAGGTCCATAACCAAAGACAACAACTGCAACACATTCTACCATCACTTCCCAATATATTATTGCTACCAATTTTTAAGGGAGCAAATCAGGATGCAGCTGATGTGTTTTCAAAGGAGACATGTTTTCATATAACTTTAATAAAGCTATGTATATATATATATATATGCAGAGTACAAATGCTTGAAAGGTGGTAAAAATCCCTCAGACCAAACAACTGTTCAAAAATGTTCAGTTGAATTCAAATTGAAACAAAGCAAAAGACAGTGAGAGTTATCCAAAGGGTCATAATGAGCAAGACATTCCTTTACAGTGAAGATACGTATCTTATACTAAGGTATTTCTCTGAAATAACTTTCTACCTGCATGTATTAAAAAAAATGTTTGCTGTTAAATATTTTTTCCAATGCAGAGAGTCCCTTTGGCTTTATCAAACAAACGCCAGCTTGAGTGGTTTAGAAAATGGAAATCATGCAGTTATTGTTTAGCAGTTCTCCTTAATGAGTACATTTCTCACCCTCTGACTCAAAACTATCTCCTTGCTATCAAGACCTGCTCATTGTTTCTTCCCTTCCATTGTTTCATACTTACATGAATGGTGAGCAGTCCTCTAAACTGAGTTCAGGAAAAAAATGGCTATAGAAATCAAAACCTCAATTCTAATTTCCATTGTTAAGTTATAGAGGTGTACACACTCCCTGTTATCTATATAAAGCGCTATCCTGGTTTTAATACACCATTTGCATATAGAATATCTTGCATTTGTTTGCAGACTTTCTCCTGCAAAAAATTACTCATTATTTTTATTGTGAGCAAAGCTATGGATCAATCTGAGCTTGGAAAACGTCTCAAGACAGATTCTGAAGTCTGGCCACTAGTATCTTGGAACTTGAAAGCTCAAGCAAATAGTTATTCAAAATTAAATGACAGATTTGAAAAGCCTGAAAATCATGGGTGTAACAATCGAGAAATGTCAACATTAAGGACAGAGCCATGCCACAATTAGATCTGCAATGAAATACTGAATTAGCTTTCTTGATCCAGCTTGGAAGGCATGGAACTGAAATTGCGTTATTTCTCAGCTGCTGATACTCAAGCTAGGAGGACTAAAAATCATTTGGATCTGATGCATTGGATTCCTATTACTGGACAGCAAGAATGTATCGTGTAGACACTCTCAGATCAAAAGAAAAACAGAACCTCCACTCCCTACGCAACACCTAACTTGTGTTATCATCAGACATACAATTACAATGCAAATCCAGCCAAAGGCTTCACTGGAAATCATAACTCTCTACTTGGCAAATATCCAGTACGACACAGACGTACGTCACTTACTTCTTCCTAAACTCATCATTGAATTCTGCTAACTTCTCAAAGGTATCAGCAAATGTAGCAATATAGAGAAGTAAATCTCAGAACATTCATCAAAATTTCAAAATATTGATAAAATTTATACATGTCTGTAAGTATTCTATGGATGTAACATGTCATAAATCTTGCTTTCCCAAAATTAAAAATGAACAAAAAAAGATACCATTTTATACATCTGCACAAATGTAGCTGTATTTATGACAACAGCTGAACTGTTTCTACACAATATTTAGAAGAAACATCACAGTCTGAGAAAAGGATTGAAAGAAAATATCACCTCACTGCCTCAGACTGGAAGTTGCAGCAACTAATGAGACCAGCTCAGTGTTTATGCAGCCTTAGCTTCAAATGCCAGTAAACTCCACCGCTGTACTCATGTAGGCTCAGTGGTACATATTTCTGCTGGTAAGTAAAAGGCAGTAAGGAAATCATGTCAGGAATTAAACAGCCAGCTAACTGCTTCATCTGAAATATATAACTAGTTGAAATGTATTGATTTACTATAAAAATTATCCATGTTTTGTTACAAAGTCCTAAGTCCAAGACATTTTCTGGGATGATCTCCTCAGAATTTGTACAGCTGGACAAGTCGTCGTGTTTTGTTACTAACATTGCTGATTATTCTCAGGTATATCTTGATGTATTTGGTATATTCCTAACACCCCAGCTCCCTGCAGCAAATGATAATGTGACAATTCCAGGACCCGTTTGAAATAAAAGTATGAAATCAAGAGTGAACTGAGTTTGATCTTAAGACTCAGAAATCAAATAATTTTTGTCATAAATGTTGAGATGGTCTAGCTCATACTTTTTGCACATCTGAGGTTGGCAAGGCTGGTGGCAAGGTACTATTTGATTTAGTCCTATTACCAGACTTGATATGTGAAGGTATTTTTACTTCAGTGAACAGACATGGCAAAAATCCTCTTGGGACCTACTGCCTAGTAAGCAAACACCAACACATGCTACCCTGATCCGCTTCCTATCAGTTTTCAAGGCAATGCAAGGACTGTGTGTTTCACCTCATCTTTGAAGAAGAAGTAAGTGGACTAATGTGAGGGGCCACTAATATTTGATTGACTGTGTATGCTGCTTGGTAGAAGAGTGAAACTGATTGCACTGCACTTGAGTTTTATAGTTTTAAGTAACTGGCAGAGTGCTCTGAGCTGATGTCTAGGCACTTTTTATCTAATCTAAATCAAAATAAAATAACATAACACATAACGAGGTCTGTGTGACTTTGGGACAAAAGATCTCCCAGGGAACACTGCAAGGAACATTGCTGTGCTCTGAAGCAAGCAGTACACTTTTGAATGGTGCAATAAATAATAATAAAGCTATTATTTTTTATTCTTCATTTGGGGTTATTGCTCTATTTTTGGGCCTTGACAGTGTCAGATTAATTTTTTTTCTTTGTCAAGCCTTTTACTTCAGACTTTCTGTGCTAATACAACTGTACCAAAGAATAAAAATGACTTCAAAATTCCACTGTCCACAAAACAAAACCCAAACACAAACCTGAATAATTATTTCATGGTTGACAGCAGTCAATGACTTATCATCACAGTAGGTCCAACAATTCAGAAAACTTGACAATATGCAAGTTATGTATTCTATGGATTATTGAACACTTCTGCATATATGGAGTCACCTATATTTAAGGCAAGAGATTTCCTTAAACCTGACTTAAGCAGAGCACCTTAATCACAGAATCACAGAGTGGCAGGGGTTGGAAGGGACCTCTGGAGATCACCTAGTCCANGCTCAGAACTCCAGATGTGGAGGGCAGAACAGAGGGGGAGGATAACCTCCCTCAACCTGCTGGCCACACTCCTCTTAATGCACCCCAAGATACCATTGGCCTTCTGGGTCACAAAGGCACATTGCTGGCTCATGGAGAGCTTGTTGTCCACCTGGACTCCCAGGTCACTCTCCGCAGCACTGCTTCCCAGCAGGTCAACCCATCACCTGTACTGTACAAGACAGGGGAAGAAATAAAGCCTGAAGAAAGCAATCCAGCATAGTTTATTTGCAAGGCAAGGGAATGAAGCAGTGGAATTTTCTTACATACAAAACCTAAAGGATAAACACTAATATCAAGTTCCTAGTTTTGTAGTTACCAGACTTGGACATGTGATGTTCCTTGTCAGTGATGTTCGAAGCTTGTTGGGGAAAGAGCCACAGAGTAAACAAAGTTTAACCAAAGGTTAACTGCAGGGCTGGGTAAAAGAGAAAGCAACAGAGTGTAGAAAAGAATATCACCTTGATTCAGAGGAGAAGATGAGTGCAGAAGCAGGGATCCTGAGTTTCTCAGACAACTCTGATCTAAACTCAAATGCCTAAAATTTTGTTTGGAACTGAGGCAGGCAAATTTATTCAGCATGTTGTGGGATTTTTTTCCTTATTTTTTTACATTTCTTTTGCTATCATAAGTGCTAACTACTTGTTTTTTGGCATCTTTACAAGGTCTAGAGTTTTCTATGTGTTTTAGCTATTATTCATCCCCTGCTTAATAGAGTGTAATGCCTTTATAATGAATTAACTGATGACAGTGAACTCTAGGCTGCCTCTGAGATAAGAGGAAGTTATGCTGTTCACAGATAATGTTTCAGTCTGTCAGACTACAGATACAAGAAAACACCACTCCTCCATTTCATATCTGTTCACATTTGAAAATTCACATTATCAGTGCACCCTTTTGAGGACTAGGAGTATAAAAATTTTAACCAAAAGCCAACATTCTGCAGAAAGCACTGGGATAGCAGGCAACCATCCTCATGAATTTCCCCCTGTTAAGGCCATGAGAAAAATCATTTGATGTTCATTCCACAATTATTTTTTTTTCCCCATAAAGACCATTGTAGAGAACTCCATGGACCCTAAGGAAAAAGAAAACTAAGAAGACTGCAGTCAGGACTACGCATATATAAAGGCTCTTTGTAAGCAGATAAACTATCCCTTTTCTTTTGGAACTCTAGCTCAGCTTTAATCATCTAACACCTTAGTACTCCATGCACTTGTGCTCAGCTGGATGGTCTGGTAGGTATTGGTTATATGGGCAGCTATGAACGAAGTCCTTTTTCTTAACAGTTTGGTACTTTAAGATATATGCCTCTACGAGTAGGTGCTAAGGTATCCCAAGGCGCCTATTCTCACACTCACCAAGGCATTTTTTTCCCCGAAGCCTTTTTGTGAATCACTGCAGTATGATCTCAGCTGGAAGTAGAAAACCTTGCCCAAATAACCATCTTAATAGTGGAATATATTCTAAGCAATTTACTGCAGATCTGTGAACACAGAACTTCTTCATTCTAACGTGACACGAGGCAATTATAAGCTTATGCTTCCAAGTTTCAGTGGTAGAAAGTTGTGCCATTGAAAGATGTCACAGTAAGAACACTGAAGGCTGATGTCCACTAGACAGAGACAGTAGAAGAAATGACTACCAAGCCTTTCCATACTGCCCAAACAAGTTACCTCAGCTTTGACAGAAAAGCTGCTCCCATCACTATTAAGCACAAACCTTTCTCAGGATTTGGCAGAGAGAACATATGTACTAAATTACATGTTCATTGGTAAGAAGAGACAGTTTCCACATGAGATGCACGTCAATCAACCACCAGCCTTGGACTTAGGCAACAGTAATTGCACTTAGGCACTTCAGCATGTCCTTAAGTGCTAAGTGCATTCGCTTCCACTGCTGTTAATGGTACTTAAGCACATGCCAACATGTTTCATTGAACCCAAACCTGATCCATTCAATTCCACTGCAGGTCAGCCTTACATTATTGCCTACTGCTCTTATACAGGGAGATGCGTTCCCACTGTCCTTTCCTTGAACAAAACAGCCCTCTACGATCAGTGGATGTGGAAATTAGACGTATCATACACAAAACCCCTACATCCATAGAACATCAGGCTTGCAAAGTGTATTGGGTTTGCGTGCCAAGGTTTGGGGGGGGGGAGCTACAGGGGTGGCTTCTGTGAGAAGCTGCCAGAAGCTTCCCCCATGTCTGAGAGAGCCAATGCCAACCAGCTCCAAGATGGACACACCACTGGCCAAGGCCGAGCCCATCAGCGACAGTGGTACTGCCTCTGGGGTAATGTAGTTAAGCAGGGGAAAAAGTTACTGCACAACAGCAACTGCAGCCGGAGAGGAGTGAGAACGTGTGAGAGGAACAGCTCTGCAGGCACCAAGGTCAGTGCAGAAGGAGGACGAGGAGGTGCTCCAGGCACCAGAGCAGAGATCCCCTGCAAGCCCCCGGAGAAGACCATGGTGAGGCAGGCTGTCCCTGTGCAGCCCACAGAGGTTGATGGTGGAGCAGAGATTCCACCTGCACTCTGTGGAGCTCCCCACAATGGAGCAGGTGGAGACACCTGAAGGAGGCTGTGACCCTGTGGGAAGCCCATGCTGGAGCAGGGGAAAAGTGTGAGGAGTCCTCTCCCTGAGGAGGAAGGAGCAGCAGAGACAATGTGTGATGAACTGACTGCAACCCCCATTCCCCATCCTCCTGTGCTGCTGCAGGGAGGAGGGAGAGAAATCGGGAGTGAAGTTGAGCCTGGGAAGAAAAGAGGAGCCGGGGGAAGGTGTTTTAACATTTGATTTTATTTCTCATTAGCCTACTCTGATTTGATTGGCAATAAATTAATTTTTTTCCCCCAAGTTGAGTCTGTTTTGCCCATGATGGTAACTGGTGAATGATCTCCCTGTCCTTATCTCAACCCATGAGCCTTTCATTGTATTTTCTCTCTCCTGTCCACCTGAGGAGGGGGAGCGATAGACCAGCTTTGGTGGGCATCTGGCAACCAGCATGGGTCAACTCACCACAAAAGTCAAACACTCAGAAGTTTGGAAATGTGAGAATGATGGCTTCCTGTCCAATCTTCGCTGTCATTCCCTTGTGCCTGATGACAGGTTCATTAATTGCATGATCACCACTTTATTCCCACAGAACCTTGGCATCACTGCGTGCACAGGATGGATGGTGCTCACAGCTGTTCAGCAGCTTGTTTCAGCTCATCATTCAGTTTGTGACCACACATACTCTGCTCTGAAAAAAGAGTTATTCCCTTATTGGCCTATGATGCTCAGCAATATAATACTTGAATGGGGCATAGGGATCGGTGACTTATTTTTTTAAGTTATTTGAGGGAAAGGTGGTACTATCGGTCCCTCTTTACAGGCAAGGCAGAGAAGTTTGGAGTCATTAACACCAAAAGAAAATACCAGTTTTGGATGCACAATTGAGATGGTTCTGATGTAGTTTTCCAACAAATAAGCACCTTTTCTGCACTTCATTTGTTCGGCGGACAGACCTCATTACCTGCATATGCAACAGTATATGCTTAACATTTCTGTAATGCAAGATTCTGCAAGCTGGAAAGCCAGGAAACGGGGAAAAAATAGTTAGCAGTCACTTGTAATAGCTTTGTTTTATGAACATCATGTAATGAACTCAGTGGTATAGACAGAAACAATTTTCCAGGGCAGATTCAACTTCATAAACTACAAAGCTGTCCCTTTTCCTTCTACGCTCCCCTGCCTTGTTCATGACACACCTTCCAGTCTCTTTAATTAACTAAACGAAGTGGTCCAAAAACCACTCACCGCATTGCTGCATTTGCTCTGCACGCAAAACAAGGAAGGGGTTGTGTCTCAGAAAAAGTTAGCAATTGTACTGTCAACGATGGCATCACGTTGCATAGCTGCAGAGAGCTGTTTATGTGTTGGCTGAGCAAATGTAATTCTGGTACTTCTAACAGGGATAATAGGGATGGTAAACAGTAAAAGACTAGGTAAAGAAAAAGCACGTAGCAACAGAATGCAGGAAGAAAAAGGGAAAGAAAATCTAAACATATCATACATCTTTCCTGAAAATGGGTGTGGCTCTTCACAATAGTCTGTTTTTTTCAAATTAAATATTAGCTTATTAGCTAACATTATGATTGTTAGGTTATTAGCAAATTTAAAACAAGAGCCCTAAGTCTTAAAATGATTTGCTCATTTCCTTGTCTAGAATACAATGACTTTTTTTCTTTTTCTTTCTTCTGTTGTCTTCTCATTCTTCCTTTCCCTGCTTTGCATTGCCTTGGCAAAATACATGCCTCTCTGAGAAAAGGACTAAAAATAACATTTCCCCTCTTTCCATTGGGAGTGGAGATGTAAGAAAATAATGTCTTATCAGAGTAAGCACTCAGTGAAAGAAGATTTTATCAGGGACTTGGCTTGACAAAGATAACATGTTATCAAGAGGGGAACTTGGCAAAGATAACACGTTATCAATATCAGGAGTAAAGCTTGGGGAAAATAATGTTTTAATACCTATTAGATTCTAAATAAGCCATCTGTGCTCTTGATGAATTGTTATTTTCTCCAAGCCCCATTCCTGTAAAGATGCTGATTTTTTGGCAAACCACTTGTGTAGCAGTTGGGGAAGGGGAGGAGAAAGAGGAGAAAAGGAAGGTCTTTCTCCACAAAGCTAGAGGGATATTCTCTCTTTTCGAAAGCTTTACATGCAGGTAAAGACTGCCAACGTCACAACTCAGAAGACTCAAATGTTCAGACACCAAATGAGTATTGCAGGGAAGACTCCTACAACAACGCTCTGCACGTATACTGCAGAGAATCCCGTAATAGAAGAGGGTCAACACCCCTTCTGTCCTTGACCACCCTGTCAAGGTGCTGCCTATAGTATTTTTGGCAGAAGCACTTCTCTACAGAGCCAATGACCAGCCATCACTTAGCAATGACTTTTTATCACAAACAACCACATCACAACTAGCAGTGCTCACTTGGGGGCACAAATAAATGACCCCTTTTAGATCAGTTGCAGATGTTATCGCCATTCAGTTAGAGGTCACCGTTCCCACAGCTTAGCTGACCCGAGGGGGTCACGTAACACTTCTTGCCTCCTGCAGTGCAAAGCATCCAACTCAGTTTAAGTGGTCAGTGGAGCTGGTTTGAGCTACGCTGACTGCCTCCACCCTGAAGCATTCCCCTCTGCCATCTCCACTGTGGGAGTGGAGACAAACGACTGTCTAGTGGGTGCCTGTGCCCTGACACTGAAACCTTCTGTAACTCAATTATAAATCTTCAGAGTTACAATCCAGATCAATTTAAATAAATTGTGGCACCTCCTGGAAAATGAGAAATCCAGTTCATAGTAGGATGGACTACTAACTGCCTTAAATGGCAGAATGTGGGTGAATGCCACTGGTTATTCATAGGAATGGGCAAGCAGGGAATAATTAGAAGGGAAGCTGTAGAGGGACTGTAGGAGTGTGATGTGAATGATAAAGCACACTTAGGAAAAGGCATATGAATGATATCTGCAGGGTAAGTATTTGTAGCCAGCTGAATTTCCCTGGTGTACAGTAGGAGTGGGAGGGAAAACAATGGGATCTGTTAATCTGAAGATTTCCTATGGAGGAGCTGCATCTCTTTTTTTCATTAACCATTTGGATATCTTATGCCCAGAGATTTTGCTATGTTCAGGTGTGAGCTTGGAGTTAAGGTAATTTCTGAGGCCCTGACATAGGAGTATGCATAATCAACAGCAGGCAGCCATTACGGCTCTCTAAGGTAAAGCATGTGCCCAAATGCATCCCTGCAGCTGTACACAGCTCTGCGACTATCATTCATGGCAGTGGGATGTAAAAGACTGAAACTCTTCTATGTTGGCTCCTGCTCAGTAAAACACTGTAAAAGAGATAGGAAAGAAAAAAAGTGTAAAATACAGCATTTTACAGTGGTTTCTAAGAGTACAGAAAGTACAAGAAATAAATATCTATAAGCTTAGAAAAGATTATAAAAATACCTATAGGTTTCTACAATTGCCACAGTAACCACAAGCATGAGACAAGTACACTCAATCAAAGCCTAGTAGTAGTTAATTCAGATTCTGTTGCTGATGATTAGACTCAGCTGCTCATCAATAGAGACTCCAGCTGATAATTATTAAGTTAAACTTCTGAGCAGTATTTGCATATGCAAAGCACGCTTTCCCTGCTGAAGCAACAATGGACGCTATAATGCATTTCCTGATTGTACAGCACTTGGATTTGGGGAACCTGGGCAAGAGAGTCTGTTTTGCATATCCTTCCTTACCCTCATCAGGCCAACCATTCAGAAGAAATGCACTTACATATACTGACATCTACAAGCTAGAGCAAAGAACAGTTCTAATCCTGCATAACAGGAAAAATGCAACCATTCATCTCAATGAGAATCTCTCTAGTAAGAAGAATACAAGAAAGTTTTGCATATTCCTCGAAACATTTACCTAAGCTTCCTTACAACCTGAAAAATATGTAACAACTGCTCTGTGACAAGACAGCCTCGTCACCTTAAAAGCCATGCAGAAACTCCAGTGGACAGATTCAGCCCATTAATTCCTAGTGACCTCCAGATGTGGCCCCCTCCTCCAAAGTGAGTATCATTATCTGGTTCTCTGTTTAGTCTTCTCTCATCTCACTTTCTCCAGATCAGAACTTCATTCCCTGAATGTGATTCTTGGTCATCAGCCAAGTCCCCCTGGTTAACCGTAGTATCCAAAATACAGATAAACACACACCATGTGTAGATTACATTTATACGTGCAATTCTCCATGTTTTTATATTTATATGACAGACAAGGCATGCCCAGATCTGCTTAATACCAGAGGAGTTCAAAGACACATTTGCTTTAGGGATAAGGAAACATGGAAAAGAATTGGGAAGATCTTTATGGAATCTGTAGCACAACGACCTGTCCCCATCTAGCTACCGTACCACTTTGGTCTACAAGTCCATTGTAGGCTTACTATTAACAGACCTGATTGAGTTTTTTATCAGATAGCAATGAATAGTAAAGCAACAGATGACTGAGTTTGGCTTTAGTTAAACATGGGAGATGGGTTGACAATAGGAGGTCTAAGGGAATGCATGTGGTCAGCCTCTCTGAAAGGCAGCAGTTAGGCTTTTAAGTGACAGTTTAAAATTCAGCTATAGCAAAATTTTTGTGTATTGCTAGAAGTCACCTGGTAGCACTGTTACACATAATCTGAAAAGCTGATTTTCAACACATCTACAGAAATGCTGCAGTATTAGTTCAGGCTGGTTGGTGCCGCTGAAACCTGCTGGAAAGCTTGTTATGTCCTTGAATATCCATTGGCACAGAGATGCCATCAGAGAACCATGCACTGGTATTTTGATTGAGGCTGCTGGAAAAGGAGATTGTCTGAAAACTGACTGACCATCAAGGATTGTTCAAAGATAAGTAACTCAATAAAAAAATCCAAATTCTGCACCACACCATTTCTTCCTTAGCAGGAACCAAATCTGTAAGAACCTTCAAATCTTATAGAGCTCTAGCCAACAACAGATATGAGCACATACACATATGTAAAGGCAAGTAGCAAAAAACCAAATTTTCAAAACAATGATTTCTCTTCTTTCTAAATGCATCTGAAGATTACACATGCAGATAGAAATATTGCAAGTTCATATTTCTAGTTTCATATGATGCTATGAAATAACATCAGTGTTATTTCACTGATGACATAGCAGTGCAGAAGTTATTAATATCCTTCAGTATTGAGTCTTCTATTTTCCCCACACATTCTCAGCACTTTTCATTTGCTGCACCTGTCATTTCAGCCACTTCAGTCCTGAAGAACAGTGAGGCAAAATGCAAATAACTGCACATTCAGAACACATGAAGGCTGATCAGTGTTATGACATTTATCTTCACTTATGACAAGAGATAAAATAGCTCCTGAGTTAGATTCCTGTCCTCCTCATGAAGAAAAATGTCATAACAGATCATCATGTACTATATACAGCAGAATTTTTAACACACTTTGCAGAGAAAAAACATCACAGCGGTGATGCAGATGGTAGGTTACGTCATGGCTATGACATCAGAAATGAAACACACAGCATTTTAAAACAGTAGATAAAAAAAAAAGTCAGTATATAAAAAACCCAACCCTAGAACAACAGTTCACGAATTAGATAGAGGCAATTAGTTAGATTATTTGCAAAAGTTATAATTGCATTAAACAGCAATGAGTTGTCCATACAGTTCAGTGGAATCCTAAATAGATTTTCACATGTTCTTATTTCTCCACATTTTCCAAACAGAAAGCCACAGCTGGCCAATATATTGTGTTTGATAAAATAATACTTTTCTACTTAAAATCTCCAAAACCCATTATATACACAAAAGGGAGTAATGAAATGAAATGAAAACAAACAAACTAGAAAACATACTCTTAATTCTCATTAGATCCTACGGAAATCAACAGTGGTTTCAGAATTAGCTTCAGTGTGGCCAGATGTCTACCCCAGGACTACAATCTATTTTTGGTGACCAGACTCCACTGACATGTAACATAGAACCTCTTTTTTGCACTGACTTACTTAACAATTACCTTTAAAAAAAAAAAATCAGCTTTAATCAATTAGAGATGCTCCTTCTACAAAGATATAATAACTATGTACAGAACTGATTTTATATCAGATATACCATATCAGGTAGATACAGATTTAATTTCAATCGGTGACCTAGGTTTCCTATAAAAGATGAGGAAATTACTCTTCTTTATGATATTCTTGTTTTGTTACAAAAGTGGAGACAGCGTATACGAAACATAATCCTATTTCAAGTGAGTCAAAGGCAAAACTCAGTGACTTTGATGAAAACAAGCATAGATCTAATATTTCATGATATTCTGCATGCATACAGCATGGCGTTGTTAGTCATTTTTATGTTGTACCGTAAATGTACACAGTGCTGTGCTGTGGTAGGTCAGAATGTGGGCCGCATCCCCTGTGCCCCATCACAAACCTGCAGAGCTTCCCGTGCAGCAAGCAAATGACAGTTTTCAGTTTTGAGGAGCCACAAGTTTATTAAGGTTAAATATCATCAACTAACAGCAAGACTTAGATGTTTGGCCTCCTAAGATTTTGTCTTGCAATAGATGAGGTATATCCTTGAGACTAATTCACATTTCTGCTCTGGTGCACAGAAGCATCTTAATGTATGTTTAGGATCCTAAATAAGGATCCTAAAGACTATGCCTGTTCTTGTGTAAGATGACACTGAGGTTAAGCCCCCCTGACATGCTTACTTACTATTCTAAAATAAAGTTGCTTTACTCAATCGGGCAGCAGTGTTCAATATTCACAGGATCTGCATGTATTTAAATAAACACTTTCTCTTTTTTTCTCATGTAGATCTCTTGTTTCCTAAGTTTTCATTATCTCCAGGAATTTCTATCCAAAGTCTTATATACTGTGAGAGACCTCTTTAATAAGTACAAATACTACAGTGTGGCATTTTTAATTAGATCACAGGCTTTTATTAGGTAGCCTGTCATGAGGGCTGATGGCCATAGGCTTTCTACAGTGATGTATACTATGAACTAATTGATGCCTATGGCCAGGATTTGTGTTGGGGTAAAGGAAAGATGAAGGTGGAGGCACTTACAAAAATTCTTGCATTGTGTTTAGGAGCAAATGGGTTGTGTGTAGTGGGCAATTACAGTCTTGCAATTGCCCTTTATTTCTGTTGATAGACTTTCAGTAAAATATTTATCCATCTTACTTTGTTAGTGTAATTATAGACTTATTCATTACCATAATTTGAAATATCTTTTGTTATCGTAAAGTCTAAGTGGAATAGATGGAGATTTGACCAAAATTGTTTCACGTTAAAAAACCCCAAATCAACACACCTTATGCCTAAAGAACAACCAGACATGGAAAAAAACAATAGGTCAGCTACATTAAAAAATACTGCTACTGTAAAAGTCCTTTAAAGGTCAAGCAAAAGAAGAAACAACAACAGCATAAAACCCCCAACCAACCAACCAACCAAAAAAAACCCAAACCCCAAAGACAAAAGAGCAGCTTCCCTTCCCATCTACTCTCATCTTGTTCTAGGAAAAGAGAAAGATCTTAATCATTATTTTAGTTACATATTCTGTATTGATTTGAACTAATCTAGACACAGGAATCAGCTGTTAAGAATTGACACAGGATAAGGTTGAGGAGTGAATCCTAGAAGGACACTGCTACTGCACCCTTCTTTTCCCTCTGGGAACAAGCTGCTGCAATACAAACCCTTACAGCAAATAAGAAAACACGGCCTTCTCCCTTCTAAATTATGACCATCTGCCCAGGAAAAACTGAGGCAGACAACAGAATAAGAATACTTTATTGTGGTATTACTATTAAGTTTACTTTTAAAATCATGCTGTCTTCTGGTCTTAACTATCACTAAAATACTACAGACATTGAGTTATACCAGCTCTGACTTCACATGCTCCTCTGAAGAAAATCCTACATTTCTGTCAGTATATAATGTGTATTTTGTCCATTATGGCAAAATTCCACTAAGCAAGATATTTGAATGTGATTTCTTACGTTTTGTCTTTCCTCTGTTGAGAAACTGTAACTTCGCCAGGTATGTCTTTAAAATTCATTGTAGTACCTTATACTAGCACCTTCTAGGGAAACGATTTAGTTTCTTATTTGGTGAGTGCAAATATTTACTGTAAATTCCATCAGACAATGCTCTTCTTTCCTTTCCTGAATAATCTGACTGAATCCAATAAACAGGGAAAGTAAAATTCCAGACTTGCCTAAAACCCATAGAAGTCTATTCTACTCTACTATTATGTGACAGTCATTAATTCTTGTTCCAACCTGGAACATTAAGAAGCACACAAGATGTAAGAGTGAGCAAAGAATTTGCTGCCTGTGTTCAGTATTTCCAGTTCTTAACGTTGTATTTAGAGTCTCACAATATTTTAGATTTATTGGAAAGTCAAATCTTGCAGTTACATGAGAAAATATCAGTGCTTTTTGCTTGTTTCCTTTGCAGTAAGATCTCATTTTCATCTCTGCAGGAGAAAGCTGAAAAAAACACATCCTGTCACGATGAAAAAATCAGGAGACAAAGCTCTTAAAAACTTATAATTTTAGATATAGTGAATTATGACTTTTGAACTAGCAATGCCAGTTTTTTATTATGACTGTTCAAATGCCTTGTGCTTTACTATGATGGGTACATTCTGTAACAGCAGACATGTCAACCAGGGTGGGTAAAAGGCAGGGCCAGCACTTGTGACCTGCTTGTGATAGCTGTGGTGCAGCCATCAATTCAGCCCAAAGAGCATTTACTGACACAATCATAAGTGCTGGGCGTTTAAAGGAGCGCTAAATATCCTGTGGTAATCCTCAGCAGAATTTTCAAGACAGAAGTATTATACTAGATAAATAAATACAAAAAAAACCCCCAACTATTTATCATGAATCATTTGAATTATTGCTTTTTTTTTGTTTATTTTTGTTGGAATGATCTTTGAGAGGGCTCTGCAGGCAAAGTTTTGTACCGAAAAACATGTTATTTTCACTGGTATCTCCCCAGTAATACAACAGGATTTCCTCCTTCTCCATGCTGGGCGCTCAAAACGTGTCCAGATCCCAGGAAAAAATGCTCAGATAAAAGTAAAGTGATATCAATTCCACTGTGTCACACTATAGCACTCAGAAAGCAGAAATTTAACTCTGCCAAGAATATAAACCTCCAAATCTGTTAGATATCAATTACTATGTATTTAATTTCACAGCTGTGCCTTTTCCCTTTTTGATTTTTTTTTGCCCTTTTCATGCTTCTCTTTGTTCAAGCATTTTGGATCTGGTTCTTAATCGGGTCCTGATGATCCTTAATGCCTTAATTTCAGAGCCCAGCATTCCCCAATTCCCTTCTTCATTTTGAAATTTTCTGCAAATTCTATATTCACCCTCTGTGCGGCTGTGCAGTCTGTAATCCCTCATAATAGGCTGATGCTGATCCTGCTCTATGGATTAACCAGTGTAAAATGCTTATGTAATGAATTTTCATCAATTCACGCCTTCCAAACTCAGCCCCGAGCAGCCCAGGTATATCTAATCTGACCGACTGGCTTTTATCAGCTGCACACAAGAGATGTGAAAATAAGCCTCATTTCAAGCCTTAATCGCATAGCTACAACCTTGTTATTATTTATTTTATTTAACAGAACGAGTATATGTGAGGAATTCTAAGGTATACTCTGTAGTTACACATCATTGGATTTGGTATGGTGCATGTTTCTTTGAAAATTGTGAAACGACAATATTTTCATGCCTGGTTTTGATTATTTCTCTTAAAAAGAGAGAGGAAAAAATATAGCTGAACTTCAAGTGTAATTCTGCTGCTTTCTTCTTGTGAAATCTATATTCCCATGCCAGATGGTGTCTGAGTTATCAAAGTTATTACCCTAAACTCAATTAGGGAAGAATGAAAGTAATTAAGTAGGGGATGAAGTGACAGAAGTATTCAAGATATAAAGCATCTAATATAGTGAGGATTCTCTAAATTAGATAGAAATTCATCTATAAATTCAGCCTAAAACATAACAGCTTGAGCCTTCACTTTCAAATATTCTAAGACATAGTGCAAAATTCAGTACTTGCTCAAGTGGGCACAATTCCCAGTGTAACAGCGGTCTGTAGAAGGTGGGAGTAATTTTTGTATTCTAGAAGGGCTATTACTAGCAATCAGCAAATGCACTCTGAGACAGTTATTGTTCAAATGTTCCTGTATCTGCTGTGGGATGGTTTTTCAGGCTGTTGTGTGACCTGAGGAATGCTTGTTTCCTTTCTTAATCCTGGCTGTTTCATACCTACCATGGCAAAAGACAATTACAATAAATACTTTTTACCAGAAAACCTGTAAAGTAGACACCACAAAGGTGCTGTTAACACTCAGCTTATTTTACATTTCTTTTTTCTTTCTCTGTTTGCTCTTCCTTTGGTAAAGTAAATCTAAACAAGTTGGCACTGAGCTACGGGCATGACTGAGAGCTACGGCTACAGGTTTTAAATGCAGTGGTGAAGCAGTCAAAAATTATTTTTTTAATCTACTAATGACAGTCTAGTTATGGGAGAAATATGTAAGAAAACCTAGTGCAAACAAATCTCTTTTACTTATGAAAACTATTGACAAGAATCGTGCACTTATAGATCAAACTAATCAGGATAATTTGTTAGTGCTCTGCAGGCTGTTCACTCATTTTCTCTTTAACAGGGGTATATATTCCCAAATTCTCATGGTGTGCATAGCTGAAGAAGGATGGTAAGGAAAATACCATTATGTTCTGGAATGCTCAGAATTGGTGCTGCATGACTGCACGAAAAGAAATATCTACTGGTTTAGAGCACAGGGATGTAACTTGTGCTACTGCTACAGGCAAAAGCCCTGCCCAGAAAGGGAAGACATTAAATCCTAAGAATGCATGCATCTCTTGTTCCCGCACTGGGGACAGAAGTGCTGGGATGGAAAGGGCCTTTAGGAACATATGCCAGTTATACCATACCATACCACACCACACCACACCACACCACACCACACCACACCACACCACACCACACCACACCACACCACACCATATATAACAGTACTATGTTTAAAGAATACAAGGATTTGAAGTATAAGCACTGAAAAGTTAGGAAATACCAGAAGTACTTCTGCCTTCGTTTGCCTCACTTGTGTACAGGACAAGCCAAAGCAAAAAGCACTCCTGCATGTACTAGCAGCTGGGATGCAAACACTAACGATGGTTCTGGTCTGCAGAGGCGATGGCTGACTAACTGCAGTACTGTGACACACGTGCCCAAGGAGCTCCCAAGCTCTTTTCTCCACCACCATAAAGAATGGGCTATTTTTAATGCAGACCACTTAAATCTTTTTAGCAGAGCCTCACAAAGGTTACAAACCTATGCAAGAAAGGAACAGTGGGACTGAGTAGTTTCTTAGGAGAAAGAGTAGAAGTACAGGCAGGGAGTATGAGCTTCCTAAATGAGCTGGGCCAGGGCCTCAGGGAAAGCCACCTTCAGTTACATCCTTTCAACAACAGTGGCACACACCTTTCCTGAGCAGGGCTGCTCTCGAGAGCTTTACCAGGACCAAAAGATACATTCAAAAGACTCAAATTTCTGCAGCTCAAGAAAGAGAAGGAAGGGTTGGAGCATGGCCACAGCAGAGCTACCACTCAGAAGTCTTAGAAAATATGATTCATGAGAAGTGAAGCTAATTTATTTAATCTTTGCTGACAATAGTAGTTTTTCAATTGTATTCTGAAACACAACGTTTGAACTGTACTCTGAAGCACATGGGTTTTGATTCGTTACTGAAGAATTTTGAAGGGATATCAAAAGGAATTAATTCTTCACTATGAGGGTGGTGAGGCACTGGAACAGGTTGCCCAGAGAAGCTGTGGATGTCCCCTTCCGGAAGGGTTCAAGGCCAGGTTGGATGGGGCTTTGGGCAACCTGGTCTAGTGGAGAGTGTGCCTGCCCATGGCAGGGGGGTTGGAATTAGATGATCTTTAAGGTCCCTTCCAACCCAAATCATTCTATGATTCTATGAAAAAGAAGCTACTGCTATGAGTTGGTGATACAGCAAGAACCAAGAAGAACTCATACAGATCCTTGTGGACAGGTAAGTTCAATAAAAAGATGGTGGCAAGGGCAACAGAGTTCTGCTTGACCAGGTAATATAATTTCCCACCCCTAATTCTCATACTGAGCACTGTTGTCTTACCTGGAAATGGAAAGATCTTCTGCTCAGGGGACTAAAACTTGCAGGGCCTCTGAAGGCTTATAGAGTCAGTGATCTCAATTTAAAATGGATCATGAAAAAACTGAGAAAAATTGACTACTGGAGACCTACTTATCTCTGGAGAACTGATCCACTACAGTCACACATGGGATGTTAGGGTATGTATGGGGCTGGTGCATGCATAAAATATGCATGTCTATTAAAGACTTCTAGACAAAAAAAAGTCCCATCTGGAATTATTATCAGTTCAGCTGTAACGTTACTGAAGATACAGTAACAATTCATGATATTTTCATGACTCTTGCAGGTCAGGAGAGTGAGACAATGGCACTTTCAAGCGGTACATGAACACTTTCATCCTATGCCACTTAGGTAGCATGAAGTGCAGACTGCAAATTATTCCCTTTTTTGGCCACTCCTACCATATCAATTGAAGCTACCAAGAAATCACAAGGAGTGTATCTTGCTGATTGAATTTCAGTACATGGATAATTTTGAACCTGGGGCACAGTACAATGATGGGCTTATATATGTCTTCAGGAAAAAGAGCTTAAACTATTAGGGCAATGGAGTATGCAAAGAGCAGTGAAGCACTGCTCTGAGAAACATGAAAATCAGTAACTTGAGGTCACATTTCATATATTGCTTCATAAAATGAAAACAGCAGAAGAGAGAGAGGCACAAAGCCAATTCAGAAGAGGGAACACATAAACCAGAAAAAAAGCGTAATGAAACCCCCAAAATGGAACTGTTAAGGTGAAGATGTCAAAAATATCTACCAAGTTTAAGATAAGCATAGCAGACGCTGATCTTAATTTAAGTTTTACTAAGGAAAAAGATATCTGGTAGACTTTTGGTTAATTTGTTGAAGAAAAAGAGATCACACACTCTTAAGACTACTCAGTTTTAGGGAAATGTAAATAGCACATATATTACTCTTACTAAATTCACCTATCCTAGTTTCAGGGGACAATGAAATCCAAGGGAACTAGTGTTTACTGGTTCCTAGTTCCTGAAGTTTTTGTAACGTTGACTTACTCAGAGCTATGAGAAACAAATCTAAACCAATGGATATATCTACATGAGAGAATTTTTCCATAAGCAGAGACATATCCACCAGTCCTTTCTTTGAAAGAAAAAGAAAATTACTAACTTCAGTAAAAGAAGCAGTGATTCCCTTTATAATTCAGATGAGGGTGAATCCTACCACTCATCTAGCAGTCCAAAATTATTAAGACAGTTGATTGAGAACTTTCCCAGAATAGCTTGCTGTATCAAACCTATTTTTTATCTTAATTTGAAATTAATTTATTCCCCAGCTGTCAAGAAATGTCTAGCAATCAAAAACTTTTTAATTTTCATTTCTCCCTGTTTCTCATTCCTATTTCCAATGTAGACTGCGGGATGGAAGAATAATGAGATAGGAATGCACCCATAATTACTGTTTTCATTTAGGTGATGATGATGATGAGTATTATTTAATTAAAAAAACCCCACCTTTATTGATAGTTTCCATAGAAAATCTATTCTCTGGATTTTTTGTATATCTTTCTACTGTTTTGACAAAAAATAAGGTCTTAAAGATCACTTAGATGAATTAGGAGCACATTCCATTAAAAGAAATAGTCGCTGAGGAGCCTGCAAGGCTTGAAAGGAGCAGATTTTCAAAGAAAAGCAGGTACAATGCAGGTAGCTGCACCTTTAGGCATCTATCCTTACTCAAATTGCTTAAATGACTTTAAAAAGAAAGTCCTAACTGACTAACTTTGCTCTTGAATATGAGACTTAAAATTCTTTTGAAAATGCTATCCTAGGACTAATTATAAATCCATTTTGACAGCCAGGTCCCTGCCAATGCTCTGCAAGCAGACAAGCCTCAGGAAATGCAAGGGATATTTGAAGGAGGAGAAGAAAACTCACAAACCTGAAACACGCTGTGTATGTCAATGGCTGTTCCTAGAGGGTTTGACCATGTCCAGTTCTAATTTCTATGGTGCACTGCAACAATTTGGCTTTGCAGATGTTAACTTCTGCTTCACATTTATTATCTTGGTAACCAAAATTCTGTTGAAATTGAAATTTGAACTCTCCTTCCTGTTTTAATAAATGAGAGAGGGTATTGCCTTGTCCTGCATAGTGATGATTGGCTTACATATGAGTTTTGATAAATGTAGCCTAGTTTTAGGCTGCTCAGTTCATCACAGTGACTCTGAGGCTGTCCGTGCTCAGAAGTTTCAGAATCAGAAGAGAACTTCTTGTGCTACTGATTCAAAGCCACCATGCAGCAGTTAAGCCCAATTTGAGAAAAGAACACCGAGCAGCCTCACAAAACTGTGTACAACAGACATTTTTATGTGGATATGCAATGTGGATATGGAACCTCAGAAGAAAGATTTTTGGAAGAACAGCACATTAATTTCTTCTTAAGTAAGATCGTATTAATTAAAATGAAAATGTTTCCCATTTGCTTCACCAGCTCCATGTACAATAGGAGGTCCTAAGAAAACCTTCTCCCCAGCAGAGATCAGGAAAATATATAATAAAAACAAAAACCCCAAACCAAAAACAATCTCTAATGATTTAATATTATTACATTAAAAGCCCTGTTACTTTGGTAACAAACTAACAACCAAACGGTTGTTCAGGGGATTTTTCAAGCTTTCAGGCAGTACACCTAAGCTTCTGAGGAGACTTCTTGAGCCATGAAATGGAGTATGAAAATGTTTAATCCCTGACTGAACTGTTATCATTGTGGAAGCACTGCGAGTACATACAATTACACCAGAAAAAAAGCTCGTGTTCACCAGTAGTACATTTCGTTGCTGGGAAGCAGCTTATTATATCAATACAGAGGTTTTTTACTGGTACAGTTGCCTCCATGCTAGAAATGCTTTACCAGTACAACATACAAATGATTGTACACTGGTGAAGTGCTCTTAGAAAAGACACTGGTTAGGCCACTGCAGTATTTTCCAATTCCTTTATCACTTTTCTTCCTTTACAACCCTATAAACAGCATTTTTTAATTGCCAGCAATTTAACATATATATAAAATTTGGGAGTTGGGAGTGGGATTTTTAGAATGATGTTCATTAGTTACAAGAACAAGTAGGCTGTGCTCATCTTCCTAAATATCTTGGGTACTTTTCAGCCTGTCATGTAGGCCTATTTCCCTTGCTCCTAAATCACTTAGGTACAATTGAAAAACATATTCCTAGCCAAAATAACTTGTCTCCAAGACTCTCAAAATGGGATAGCCAAGACTAAAAGTGCTGACATGTAAAAAGATTAAAAAAATTGTTTAGGTGGTTTAGCTTTCTAAACATTTCAAAACATAATAAATTTACTTTTGGTATTAAAAACATTTAGTACAAGACCTTACAAAAAATATTAGATAATCAAAATCATGGATTTGTTTTTTTCTTCAAATTATAAATTTTGCAAAATATTTACTTTTTAGAATTTTTTTCAAGCTTTCTTTTGGAAGTATGAGGACTAAATTTTTTACTTCAGTTGAAAACAGATTGGCCAACAATCATATTAATCCGTGAAGGTTTTTGTTGGTTTTTTTAAAGAAGGAAATATCAGAAAAAAATGGGTATACACTGATAGTCTGTCTGGCTTCAGGCAGTTGCACGAATGCTAGGGAGGAAGATCATTCTTGCCAGAAAAATAGCATGGCTTTCTGGCATTTCTTGTTAGTATTTAAATGAACCTATTTTATAAACAAAACTATGAACCTATTTTATAAACAAAACTATGAACTGTACAGAGATAACAGATTCTGTAAGGCTCAAGTTACCATTAAAACAGTATAAACTGGACATCTTCTATACCGTCCTTTTTTTTTTTTTTTTCCTCAGAAGTTCTGTGAAGACTAGCAGTTCAAATTCATACAAGAAATCTGCTTAAGGCATAGAAGAAAAGCTGGACGAGGGACTACATTAAGCACATGCTATTTTTCAGCAAAAATTGTATTTAAAAAGTTATCACAGATGTCATATACTTTTACTCAGACATTGCAATGTAATATTGTTTTGATGATGGATGGGATCAGGTGCCAAAATAAAGATATGGACGAGTAATTAGACAAAAAAACACATCAAGAAGTGCGAGTCTAAAATTTCCTCAGTTGCAATCCACTTAAAGTTCTCTTAGCAGCTATCTTCCTTTGATATCACTGAAAAAAAAACCCCAAACCTAACCCAATCTTTTCTCACTTTTGTATGGTCATGGCAGTGGGCTGTGGAGGGGGGGGTACATAATATTTGGATTCTCAGCTGTAATTGTGAAATACACTGCTTATAAAATCAGAGTACAAGGAGTCTCATTTTGTTGTAATGAATCAGCTACAAGTACAATACTCCATCTTTTTAGTTCAAATGAATTTCACGGCACAATTGGACAAAGCCATCTGCTGCCAATTGTCTTGGCAACTAATAGCATTGCTGCTGGCAGCTGCCAAAGAAGAGCACATTGCCGTACAGCTGTTACAGTTGCTATAAAACAGACAGCTAGCTTCATTGCTCCTCTCCATTGCTTCTTCCTCCCAAATCCCAGAAGGCCAGATCATGGCCAAAGTATCACTGGCGTGGCAGAGGAGAAAGGAAGAGGCCACACAGAGGCAGGAGACCTCATCCAGAATTCTGGCTGTACTGGCGAGCAGGCAGCATCCCTCTCCTAGCTTTGTCCATCCCTCTTGGCCGCTGTGAAGGCAGAGAAAAACTATGCTACTACGCCCAGGAGGCTCAGCCCCGCTTCCGACACTTACCATTTGTTGATGTGCTAAAAAGGCTACTGGTAGTCACAGGCTATCTCAGATTGCCAACTACAGTCTGCCGAATTTAGGTAGTGCATCTTCCTCCTTCTAGGAGCTGTACAAGAAACGGGTGTCAGGCGGCCCAGGCAGAAGATGATCTGAGTGTCCATCTCTCTCTTTAGCTTAGGTGTTGCAATTTAGGCACCTAGGCGGCTAATGTGAATTTAGCTCATGTTTTCAATGAGGATTTTGATCAGTACCTTTTGAAGCATGCTGAGAAGACCCTTGAAAGCTTCTTCAGGAAGAAATCCAGGAGATTTTAATTTGTGGTACAGTCGAGAGTGTGAAGATACATACTCAGTCCATGTGTCAACCACTCTCAATCATTCAGTAGTACCAGATTATAACGAACTGTCATAACAGGAAACAGTGGTGAAGCATCTAGACATTATAAGCAGTGACATGAAACTCATGAGTTTCAAAGTACTTGGTGATGTTCTCCAGTCTCTCACAACTGCCATAATGGAGTTATGTAGGATCTCAGGTTCTACATGAGTGCAAAAATACACTTAGCTAAAGGTACAAAAAGACTAAGAAGTAGTTCCCTAAAGTTGTAAAAATAAAAGAGTAAATAAACCTTCCCCCTCACCACCCATCAAGATTTTCTGAAAGAACTCCTAACCCTCTGATACCAATGATAAAACTTTCAATTTTCTCATACTGTCTCTTTCGGTCTTTGCTAAATCCCAAAAATAGATATTAAAAAAAAAAAAAAAAAAGCAACATTCAGTCACAGCTGCTTCTTAAATCATCACGTTTACTAAATATAGGCAAAGAGGCCAGACTACTTTCCCTGTATTTTGCTACTCTGGTGTTTTCTTAGAGATTTTGCAACAAAATAAGCATCAGCAGAAAGGTCACAAAAGACACAAGGAAATACCGATTTGTTCTCAGACCATGCATGTTTTAAAAAGGAGAAATAATTTCTTACTGGTTAGGCTGATTTGATGGATTAGAAGGAAATGGAAGTCAATTCAGTGTATTTGTAAACTGGCACACTAAACATGTCAGAAATGATCACAACAATATGCTTAACAGAGAATAAATCAATCAAGTGGACACAGATTATTTTATAATACATGCACTTTGAGCAACATAGGGATGAATGGTGAGTTAAGGAGAGAGTAAAAAACACAAAACCTATTACCTTTTACTACAATCCACTATGACTAGAGCCAACAACTGCTTTGCACATGTAATAGTAGGGTCATCAGCACTAGATCATCTACAGGCCATAAAGACTCATGGACAGCATTAAGTGAATTATCTTCTTTGCCAGTATTAACTATTAGCAAAAAGCAAAAATATCCAGTCAGAGAGAATCCTTGATCTCCTCTGCTGCTCAGGATGGGGACTTCAGGAAGCTGAAGCCAAACTGACAAACCAGCAAGAATCTTAATCTAGCTGCCTTGAGACAGAAAATGTGCTCCGAGAAGCAGGGGCAGAGGGAAGAAGGTAAGGCTACTGTCTTTCAAGAAAATGCACAGTGCCTTTCAAAGTCACTGGGAGGACAGCCTATATCTTTGCACCTTGCAAACAAACAGAGCTGGCTGGTGACCACAGAGATGGTCTTTAATCCCATGGGATCTTCCCTCCTTCCACCCACACACAAGGTGACTTGTACGACTATCTTGCTATAATCCGGTGCCCCTTCCCTCACGACGCCATGGAGCAATGACTCACGCTCTTTGCCTCGCAGTTTCACATCTAAGGGTACTTAAATTAGTTATCCTGGGAAAACACACTGCTCAAGACACATTTACCCAGTTCCAGACAAAACACCTGTGTTGCAACTTGTGTGTGCACAAGAATTTAAAAAATCTTCAATGCTAGGCCATTCTGCTCTACTTAGGGTCAATGGGGTTCTGTTAGATCCAAAGTTGGGTGATTCTGAAAATATACCAGCTTCCACTTTGCGTAACATTCGCATTTTCATTTCTTGGTTTACATTGTTTCTAGGACACCAGCAACTAAGCCTGGTAAAAACTTATATGCGTGTTAACCACATGAGGAAGAAGTTACAGCAGGCAGTGTGGTTACTTAGATGCTTGAATTTATGTAATCACTTAAGTTTATGCAGAATCAGGGCCTTGTATTTTAGAACAGGACATAATTCATTCTATACCTCACATAGTCAGTGGGAAAACAGCTGTGAGTGAGTGCAGTCTTGGGGTTCTGAATTTAAAGTCCAGAAATTCAAAGTCATACATGGTTCCCACAGCATCCATTACTCTCTCCACTGGCACATATGTAGTGCTTTGCATTGCTGTTTATGCTAAGAAATTTATGCCCTGAAGTGCATGTAAAACATTACCAACTTATGTTTCCCACAGCTGCTGTAACTCTAAAGTTCTTGGCTTCTGTGCATTTAAATTAACAGTTGTAACAATACACTAAAGCCTTTTCTTACACTGAAATTCCATTCTAGAGAATTTTTTTTTTATGGTATATAACCAAAACACTCATATTGATCTCCTGCTGAAATAGCTCTCCTTCTCAGTACATGCTGAAATAACAGTGGCAGGTCATTTACTGCTGCTCCTGCACAACATCTGATTTTCATATCTAACATTTTCTCAAATATGTGTCTTTTTTTTCCAATGTCATGGTCACTTGCCCTTGTGAAAGGTCGCATTCATAGAATGTGTGAAGTTTTCCAGTTAAGCCTTTTTGAAATCACTCACAGAAAGTAACATCAGATCAAGGCAGTTAACACACTGTTTTATTCCCTATCCTGTGTCAATCTGCACAGCATTTTAGTCAACTCCTTTGTACCTGTCCCCTCCTCACCATGAAATAAATAAATGTCTAAGCAAAGAAGTACTAGAAGCCTCAATTCAATGGGTAACTTCCTTAAAGTCAGAATTGGCAAAAATGGGGAAACTTCCTTAAAGGCAGAATTGGCAAAAATGGGGACAATGAAAGTACTTCCTGTTACTGTTAAACAGTGATTGAATACTTGCAAGGTAAACTATCTTCTCCTGGAAGGTAAGCCATTTTCTTCAAATAATTAAAAAAATCTTGCATAAGGCCTGCATCAAAAATGTAGAATTTTAGCCTGAACAGTCACCATCTTTGAAAGCCTCTTAAAAAGGACATTTAGAATGGAAACATTTTGACAATCTTAACTCTTGACACGTCAGTATTTTCCTGTATGTATTTATACAATATACATACATGAAGAATACAGAACACTGTTCTGTTCTGGTGATCCTTATTAAACAAGGAACTTGATAAGAAGAATTATGTGAAGAGCTGCAGAATGGCCCAAGTGCTCGAAAAATCTATTTCTGAATGAACTGTGAAGGACAGAAATATATTCAGATAAACAAAATAGGCAATTTTCTCTTATCCTTAAGTACCTATGAGAAATACTAAAATTTATTCCAAGAAGGCTCTTCCAATCATAAGAGAATGGTACAAGAACCAGTGGCTTATAAGTGAATTTTCAAACATGCAAGACAGAAACAAGGTACAAATTTTGAGCAGAGAAAGTAATTAAGCATTGAAATAACTAGCAAGAATCACCATCAATTTTCTGTCTCTGTACATTTTAAAATCAAGAACAAGTTTTTGTAAAAGGCAATTTAAAAAAATAATCCTGTGGCCTGTATCATGCAGAAGACTGCAACTGTGTCTTTTTGCTTGGAATACTAGAAATTCTCTTTGTATCAGTGATTTTGGTGAAGGACTGAGAGTGCTATCAGAGGTAAAGAATGTGCACCCCAGAGCTCAGTGATCTCCACTGCAGCTTAGCCCCTGCCTGGAGGACCCCACTTCTGAAATTTCAAAGAGGACGTTGGAAGTGTGAGAATTCAAAGGTTCAGGGCATGTGAACTAATGGAGTTCTACCACACTTCCATTGCGAAGCCAGCCAAAACCAAACTCTGCGTTAATCTGCTGCCATATTTCATGGCACCAAAATGGCCAGGTTTTGTTTCAAAAATCTACTAAATCATACAAACCTTACGCTTCATTATTATTAGCTGCAACCAAAGAAAGAAAGAAAGAAAGAAAGAAAGAAGCAATATAAATGTTAATGAGAAGATGTCTGTTTCACTTTATTTAAAAGCCAGACTAATCCCATAATCCTAACAAACAAAAATATTAGGCTCTCCACAATTACAACATAACAATGTCCAGATGGTGTCTGTCCGTGGCGAACAAGAAGAACAAGGGACTTTACAAGCTAAATTCCAATGAAAAAATCCAAGTCCCAAGGAAAACTAGGACATACCTACTAGTGAGGTGTCAGGTGTATATACTCCAATATTATAGAAGGAAAAACAGTTTGTGCAACATGGCTTAAAAATTATTCTGTTTTCCTTCCTAAAGTTATGTGGTTTGTTTATTTTAAAAGCTACAAAAATTATAAATCATCCATTGAGTTCTGAATGATAGCTGCAAGATTTAAAGGTAAGCATTAACAAAATATACATATGGAAAGCTAAAAACACAAAGAGAAGATTAGAAAGAGTTCATAATTTTTCCCTTGTGAAGCCCCATTGTGGTGCATAGTTGGAAGTGCCACTTTAGTCATACTAAAGCGGAATTATCGTGCAAAGATATACTCATTCAGTCCTTTGTGTAAACTCAGCCCATGATGCTCTAATACAGGCTTAAAATGGAGCTTCGGCAAAATTTCAAAAGAGGTCTTGAAGCTGGATGATTCAAGCTAGAAGGATATTCCCTCAAGCAAAGCTTTTGAAACTTCACTGACAAAAATGAAGGAATCTAATATGCTGATGGGAAAAGAAGAGAAATATGTCTACTCATCACACACCGAAGTCTTGAAAAGCACTACATGCTTGGAAAACTAAACGTAATTGAAGTCAAACTGAATGTGACCTTTATTTAGAAATTTTAGAAAATCTGTAAATTTTTGAACACAATAAGAACTGTGATTTTACATAATATAAAGAATTGTACTGCAGACGATTTTAAGACTTGACTTTTGTTAACAGGAATGTACACCAGGGTATCTTCTAACCAGTGGTCCACACTAAATAACCAGAGGAAGACAGTGTGCTCAAGAATAAAGGAGGGGATTTGTCCAGGGAACAGCCAAGAACACTACATAACCTATCAGAAAGGATGGGCTATTTTATTGACTTGAGTATTTATTCCGTGCCAGTACTCAAAAAGGGGAAATAAAATTATCACGATGACTCTTGGGCCTGTTACACTGACACCAAAGGCACTAAGTGCACTTAAAGTAATGAAAAAGTTAATCCAGAGATCAGTAGACAGAAAATTAATTGATAGGAATATAATTAAAGACACATGGCTTTTTTTTTTTTTTTTACTATTGATCAGACTGACTATCTTTTGATTAGATTTAAAATCAGCAAATAAAGATTATGCACAGATGTAATATATTACAGCATCTGCAAAGTCTCTGATCTAGTAACAAATTTTCATGTTGAAAAGATACAATACCAGGATATTCCATTTTATGAACTGAAAACTGCCTACACAGATTGCAAGCAACAAGTGTCAATTACTGAAACAGGAATATCTGCTGGGACCTCAAAGGAAACAGTATTCTCCTGGTTCCTATTTCATTGATGCTTTGGAAATAAAAAAAAAGAACTTTACATATGACACAAAGTTAACAGTGTAAATTAGGCTAAAGATAGGGCAATCCTGTCCCACTCAAACAAAATGCAGTTCAGTATGTCCAATTGCAAAGGTATACTTTGAGAACAAACAATGCAGACCATATCTATAAAATAGAATAATGTATTTTGGAAAATAAGGATCATGGAAGGGACTTAAAAGTCAAAGTAGATAAACAGGCAATTGAAAAAGAGCTTCAAGAGCTGAAGCTATAAAAGAAAGGAGGAGTGTAAGTACATCTTTGGATGTATAATTGGGGGAGTAAAGAGCAGAAGGAGATAAATATATGTAGTACCTCTTCGTATAGTATTGACAAGAATACTACTTCATGCCACTGTGACTTCTGTCACATGCATTTTTAAAAGGATGTTGAAAATCTGGAGAGGGTTCAGAAGAGAGCCAGAAGATTAGTTGAAGACTAGAGATAATGCCCCACAATTGAAAGAGATCAATCTGTTTAGCTTATAAAAAAGAAAACTGAGAAGTGAGTTGATTAAACTGTGTAAGTTCCCTCACAGGGAGAAAATAGCAGGTACTGAAGAGCTCTTTAATCTAGTGGAGAAGGATAGAGCAAGAACCAGCGACTGGAAGCCGTAGTTGAACAATTTCAAATTAGAAATGGGGTATACATTTTGTCATGGAACATGACTTATCATTGCACAAGCTTCCCATGGGGAGTGACAATTTTCTATGTTTTGAATTATTTTGAATTATTACTACATTTCTGAAGGATAGGCTTTAGCCTGACAGAAGTAACACCGCAGCAAAACCTAAGCAGTCTGCCTCATTACAATAACTTGTAAAATACAAAGACCAGCTCAGACAACGGGGAGGTGCTTAATGGCCTTTAACTCAATGAACATATGACTTCCATCAAGGTTTATAACTGGACCTGATAAGTGCACACTGACAAATCTCACTGAAGTTTTTGCTGCTGTCAGGATCGAGCCTTATGCTACCTACTCCAGCACTGCATACAAGGTCTAACCTTACACGTTCCCCAAGTGTCTCTCTTGCCCCACCTTGATTGGAAGGCAACCTATCAAGAGAGGAAGCAGATATTTCACAACCTTTTTGCTAAGTAAATAGGCAGGCAACGGCCACAAGTATCTGTGGCCAAGCTCCACAGAGCCTACAGAGCTGCCAGATGTCAGCACAAGCATTGGTAGCTGCACATCGCAGGGCAAATTGGCACAGATTAGCACAGAATTTCCTGAGAGCTGCCACTCCCTGGAACTTTCATCTGAAATCCAATGATTCCTAAGTCTATTTTGGAGTTAGAGACAGACACAGCACTCAGTACTCTCATGCTGTAGGTAGCAAGGACAGTGAACGGGAAAAAAGATGCACATCGCAAGTACTACTTGAGATGTCATAGTTCTTCAACAAATCTTCCTTAGGACTGTATGACAGATTAAAGAAGAAAACTGAGCAGTCATTTAGATGACAAGCCCGTGCCTTACAAGTACTGCTTAGATTATACAATCGCCATTAATGTGAACGCACATGTGGACTGTTACTCAAAGAGTCTTGAGTTTCTTTTTTATAGCAAGTATATTTCTTACTCCATAGAACGCCAAAGCAAGCTTGAAATTGTTATCTAGTTATAAAATCTGATCTAATAATTCATAACCCAAATGACAACTAATGAGGACTTTTATTTTTAGGAGAACAGATGCAGAGTTGCTTTAGAAACAAAACTAAAAATTCAGTGTCATGATTTTTGTGATCCAGAACTCATGATATTAGGACATTTGGCATTGGCAATACTGTAAATGATAGTTTTTTCTAGCCAAAGAGACACCATCAGTCAAATTAAATTCTATTAAAACTTTAGAAATGGAGAGTGTTTAAAATATTTAAAAGTTTGAGGAATTACATCCATTCTTTTTCTGCCTATTTTTGTGATTTTACTATTAGATTTTCTTATTTTACAGACTAAGAAAAGAGAAAGATTTTCTGTTCACACAGAGATAGATAGATACAATCTTTATTTATTTTTCTGATATTAAAAATGGGTATGTAATGAAGCTTTCCTATGGGTGAGTTTAATCCATTCATGACAGTTATGTATCACCTTGTCTTGCAAATTTTTTAACGTATCTCCATTTTTGAAAAACTCAATTAAAAGAAAACTCTTTAAATTGCCAGAGATAACATTTATCAGCTTCAGGTTGGGATTCACCAAGAAGCCTGAAGCTCAGTTAAGTATCCATCTTCTTATAATTAATCAGGGTTTTTCTTTTTTTTTTTTAAAAGGAAGAAAAATATCTACAAAATGGAAAGAATGGATAAGACTTAGAGAATAATTACCCTTGAAGGTTAAAGATTTTCAAATACTCGTTAAAGAAATGAATGGAACTGTTTAAAAAAAAAATAAAGTACTGAATTTTCTTTACTGATAAATTTCTAGAAAATTGAGAGGTCCACTTTGATTTATGTGGTAAAATGTATCTCAATGTCTTCCCTTCCTTGCCTCCAGTGAGCTGATAACTCATTCCCTTCCAGAAGTTTTACACTCATTTGATGCTACAGACTCGGAAATAAACAACAAAGTTACATTTTTACTGGTACTGACTTGTGAAAACCTTAATTACAAATACATAGATGTTGGTCATCTCTCTCTACAACCTGATGTCTTGCCACATGTCTGTTTTTGGGTTCAACATGCCGGAAAGAGACGCAGAAGAAAGCCAGCAGGTTCTGCGGGAAGGAGGGGGATCCTCTGTCAGGCTCTGCAGCGAAGTAGCTGCGTTTCACACCCCGCGGTGCAGCTGGCAGGGAGAATTCCCACTATAACCAATCCAGACCTCAAGCCAGGAGCAGACTACGTCCTTCTGCCATTTCTTGTGCAATACACTTAGGGTTGTTTTCTACCTGTACATAGTATCTCCCCGTTTGCAGCTGTGGCACAACATGCACACAGTTTTGCTTGCCATTTATCAAGCCCAAATTGCTCATTACTCCTCAGGTAAGATGCACTTCTGCTCTGGATAGACATTTGCCACACAGGCCTTATCTGCAATTCAAACCACTAGAGACTCAATGGAAAATATTAGGGATGAGGAGTAACATTTTCCCGCCTCTCAATCCCTGCTCCCAAAGTAAAATGCGCTTCAAACTCTGATGATGCATTTAAACATCCATCATTCAGAAAGATACTCTTTTTGTCACCATAGAAAAATGGACATATCTGTAGGTAAGTGTCTTCTACATCAGATTGCTTTTCAAACTTTCAAAGTTCTACTTTGACTTCAAACAGGTATCAAAATAATGCCCTATAATCACTAAGAGTAATTACCCCAATAATTACTAATTAATAATTTTGGAGTTCTGTTGAATCTTTTGCCCCAAGGCTTTGCAAACTTCTGACAGTAGGAACGAGGAGGTATGAGATGAGATAAATTGCCCTCTCTGTGCTTACCAGCAGTGGATCCAAACCTTCCTGGAAGCAAGCAGGTGCTGGCTGAGAGACACGACATAATTGTATGGATCAGTGGCTCGGATCACTTGGAAAGGCCTTTGTTCTCCTCCACTGTTTTTCTTAGTTCCTCTACTCTCAGGCTCCCTTCTTGCCCCCACTCCTATCACACTAACCATTGTGTCTGTAACTTTGGTGATGGCTCATGGCAGCTCTGAAGTGCAGACACACCAGAAATGTTTTCATTAACTAGTTCAGACACTGGCAACAGTGAGGTTGTATGAGCTCAGGCTGCACACAGAATCCCAAAATATCCATGCTGCCATGGTACCAAGAGCAGTGAACATGCTGGATATGTAACAGCTGTACTCCAACTGTGCTTTTAAAGGCAATGTAGACATACTTTTGAGTTTTGCTACCCTGTCAGAATGAATTAATTGCTTGCTTACTTCTATGCAACATCTAAACATCTCTTCTCCTCCTAGCACCTCTTCTCCCCAGCCCTTTCCAGCTCTGGGATGCTGTCATAAATGACTGAACAAGAGCGAGCTTCTTGCCTCTTATTTCATGTTTTGCCTCTTCCTAGTTTCTTCCTAGTTGCATTAGTTACAGTGAAATAATGCTAAAACCGTCTAGCAAGTAGCTGACTGTAAGTACAAACACCCTCCAATAACATCACCATTTCAGGGAGACATTAGCCCAACACACTAAATTATGAACACTACACAGAGAGAAGCAGGGCATGGATTTGTGAAGAAGCTTTCACCTATCTGAAAATCTTGAACTTTTCTAGTTACTCTTGGCTGGCCGTATGATTTCAAATCACATTTTCTTCAGTGGAAGCCCTAAATATTACTGCTCCTAACCAGCATTTAAGTCTGTGCTAATAAATCAGATGCAAGAAAACTATACACCAGAAAAGTATGTTACAAAAAAAAAGAACAGAAATTTGGTTAGGAGAAATTTACTCATAAAGAGGATAATTATCAGCTAAGAAGGACTGTAAGATACAATACAAACAATACAATAAGTACAATACAGTAAGAGAAACTGCAGTCAGTGGGGTTTTATGTTAAGCATAGCTAAGCAGGTACAGTAGACTATACAGCACTGGAAAGCAATAGACAGGTGAACTGTGCACAACTGATTTGCATGACTTCTCCATTCTGAAATGTCACAGTTGTATAGAAAGGAACGTCTAAGCCACATTGGATCTTGACTGTTATAACTGGGAGGATAACTCTTCTCTTTTAGCTCCATTTCCAGGCTCCTTGGGACTTTTGTACAGAACGCATTATAACTTTGCTGAATAATGTTGCTTGGTTTTGTACCTTTGAAACAAAATTTGGTTTGTAGTGAAAATCAATTTTAAAAAGAGGAAGCAAATAGGATTAGGTATTTAAAGAAAAAAAAAGAGAGGAAGAAAATTAATGATGTACATGTGGAAGGAAACTTGCAGTGCTTAAGATTTTCTGATCACATCATCATTGGTGCTGAACGCGGAACATAAAGACTATTAGAGAAGTACTAGAATAGCAGCCCTTATTCCCACTAGGCAGCACTGCAAATATACCCTCAGGAATTCTGTGATAAAGTAGAGAAAATTGAACATGTGTGACAGAGAGCCAGAGTGAAATGAAGCATGAAAAAGAAGTGCAACACAAAAGGCTTAAAAGGGCTCAAGGTGTGAAAACACTGAGGAAAGCAAAAGAGTGTGAGGGATGTGTGAACCAGTGCAAGTGCAAGAGGAAAACAGGAACAGGATTTTGACTGAGTGAGGCTGAAAGTGATAGAGGGTAACGAAGCATAAGCATGAAAGAAAAACCAGGAGTACGAATGAGCATGCAAGTGAGCAACAGAGCATGGCAGAGTAACAGGCTGTGATGCAGTAAGAGATGGCAAAGTAGGAAAAACAGATAGAAAAGATAGAAAAGAGTTTACCTTCATCATTTATGAGAAGAGAGACTGTTACATGAAAACAGACCACCAAGCAATGTAAGAAAGTAACAAGAGCCATAGTAACTACTAAGAATTCTCAGTAAAATAGACATTTGGAAATTGCCTTCAATTTTGTCCACCAAGCTGAGGTGGTCAGAGTGACCGTGCAGTGTGTCCTTTGGAAAACAACAAACTGGAAGAAAGGGGAACCAGTAACTTCAAAAGTGCAGCTGAGCGTTTAAATGTTTTTTCTCTTATGTGATGAGCTGTTCTTGTGACAGCCTACTGTGAAGCCAAACATATGTATAGTACCCCAATAAAAAGTCTTCAGCAAGGAATTAGGGGCAGAGAAATGAGAGACTACAGACGCTAGGTACAACTGTCTCTAAGAGATGACTAAATAGAAGTTCTACCACACAGCTGTAGTTACATAAAAATATGAAACCAGGAAATATTTCTCCATTCATGTAAAAGAAACTTGAAAGATCAACACAGGTATTCAAATACTTCTCTGGATAACAACAATTATGGTGCTCAAATTACTCTGCTTATTCTAGTAACAGCCTTGATGGATCTCCTGCACTCTATCTTTCATTTCTAGACTACAGGATGCCTTTTTCTAATCTAGTACTCTTTCCAAGAGTTTCAAGACTCTCTCCACATATATAAAGTGTCAAGCAGAAGAAAGAGTGATCTATTTAATTTTGTGTGGTTAGTGATAGAGAAACTGCCTTTTTTTGGTTTTTTGAAGACAGCCTCAAGTTTATTAAAGTGTAAGAGTATTAAAGCTGAAAGGTTGGATGGCTTCCCTGTGAACATTCAAAATCTCAAAAATACTGATTTCATTTAACCTTTCTACAGTCATTTTTATTTTATCAAAAAGAGTCAATTTGTCATATTCATGTCATAATCTTGAAAAAGTATAATAAAAGATTCATATAGTTTAATTTATATCTTGAAGGTTATTGAAGGTATACATGTGAATAAATACCTTATTTGTGCTTATCCAGTTTCAAATTTAGATCTCATGGATTAGATTTCATCAACAGCTTTCTAAAACACTACATACAGAATATGTTATAAATAATAATGAAGTAGACAATTAAAATAAAATTTTATTTACCCCAGTTTTAAATGGGAGTGACTTTTCTTTCAAAGACAACTTGGCAAACAGTAATACATCTTCACATTTTACATGTACATACTTACGTACATTTTACACGTACATACTTTTATAAATGCTTTTTGATCTTCAACTACCGTTTCAGCAATTTGGCTTACATACAAACTAGTTTCAGCAACTAGAAATACCCAAAACTCAACCTGCATCACAAAAGTAAAAGAATCTTTTTTTTTTTTTTCCCCAACAACAATAAAAAGAGTTGCTCATCAGCATGCTGCTAGTAATTCTGTTGATATTCAATTCAGAAGAGTTTCCAACTCATTCTCCTATACATGGAATAGCTTTGCAGTGCTAAAAAAGTCATTTGATGGGCAGGAGAAAAAGCATATGAAAAGGGAGATGAGTCCAAAAGGAAACTGATTCCATCTAATCATACATAATATATAATACATAATATAAAGTTATACTTCAAAGGGACTACCTTCTCTTTCTGTTAAAGATCTATAGAATTGGACAACATAAATTTAGTACCATGAGTGAAAAAATATGCAAGAAAAGATGGGCCTAAGTCTAGGCTTTAGGGCCACTTGACCATATGGAAACTACATCAGTGGACAGGTGACCTATATCTTACTAATGCCAGTTGGGATAAACAGGACACAATGCGATTCCACCTAAGAAAAGCTGCATGTACTATGTAAAGACCCAGTTAGCCACAGGCATGTTCAGTCACTATGAGTGAACGGGGTTTGGGCATGCTCTGAAGAGAGATCATAGCCACTTATTAACAATCATCTCACTGCTTTTTTTCGCTGGACTGAGGCCGTTTGCCCCTGTGTTTTGGTCAAATATGAATATAATAACCATACTCTTCTTTAAAATTCCTCCTTCTGTGTCAGTGTGTTACAGTGTTACTCCTCATACCCTAACCTCTCCTCTTGTGCAATGGTTCCAAAAGGCTTTTTGTGTTTGATAATGATGGACTTTAACTCCCCACAAATAAAATCTAAGTCATTGGGAGCTACAGGTTCTCAGCATCTCTCAGAATGAAGTCTGTATTTTGCAGAACACTTCTGTATCCTTCAGGACAGGAAGGAAAATCAATGTGCCAGGCAAAGAAATAACAGGTGGATCAGAGCTTTTTCAATATATGTTGTGCGTTTCTTTACAAATTGCACTCCCTGAACCACCCACTTTGAAAGAAATCCACTTTCCCACACAAGTGCTTTGAGTAGTTCAGGTTACACAGAGAGACTGTCACTCAAAAGAAGATTTACAAGCAGCGTTCCCCGAAGCTAAACAGCATTCCATTTTCTCCATCAACACTTCTGTGCCTAAAAAGGCTGGTGTAACTAATTAGTCCCCAATACTCCATTATAATAACAATAATATTACCTAGCCTATATAGTGGTTTTCATCAGTACATCAAAACGTACTTAGTAAAGAAGGTAAGTGTCATTACCTCATCAAGTAGTACCGACTAAACAATCAGCTCTGCTGCTTTAATCCTTAAAAATGGTGTTTTAAAACCACGAAGAAGCTAAAATATTGTCTCCAAATAATACACCTTCTCCAGCAAAGGAGATTATTGCCTGTTCAGTGGAACCCAAGAGGGTTCCATGAAGCAAAAAGGGAATATATTTGCAAAAATATCACATAGGAATAGAAGGGACCTTTTCAGTTATTGAGCTAAGGCCCAGTTGCGCCATGCTGATATATCGTATAAGCCCTTGCTTAAACAGCTCGAGTTTTGCCTTAGAACTAGTGAGATCTTTTTGCCTTTCATCAATCCCACCAAGAGGCTATGCCAGAAGTGTACAGATCTGATGAACAGATATTTTCCTCCAATTTCCATCCTAAAGGTATTGCCAATCTGATAAAAAACATTTGTCTTGGTATTAACAGTATATGTTCATCTGAAAAGCTCTGCCCTGCCTTGTGAATTTAGAAAGCTCTCAATTTGGTAAAGGAATGGAAAATACGATTAAGTCTCCCATTCTAGTAACTAGCAAGGTCTACCAAATTTTACCTGTGGCTACTGATATATATATATTATCTACTACCTTCCAGTGTTAAATTGAGCTTTCCTACGAATACTTATTAAAAATCCAAGATCTAGTTCCAGAGCAGCAGTAAACACCTAAGAGTCCACTATAGTATATTAAGATTATTCTTTCCCAAGGTGCCTTACTTCATGCTTACAAACACTGAACTTAATTTGCCATTGTATTGTCCTGCTTTAAAAAATCTCATGGTGGAGATTCCACAATTCCTGTTCGCAATCTATCAGGACACTTCACACTCCTTATGTTTAGAACTGCTCTTCCTCCCGTCAACCTCTACCTAAATCTCCCATTGCTGCAATTTAAGGTTGTAACTTGTTATGTTCAGATCAAATCCACTTCTGTATGCAATGAAAAGTCTAGTCAGCTTGCAGCATTGAATACAAATGTGCAGTCCTTATCTTCCTGAGAATTTCACTATTTATCAACCTTTCTCTCTTTAAACAGCTAGGGAAGAGGTTTGACCTTCCACCATATGCTTTAAGACAGTACTAAAATACACCTCCTTCTCAACAAACATCTTCAGAAAAAGTATTTCAGACATCTCACATTATTGCATTTGTGAAGTTCTGATCTTTTTTTACCCTATTTTTGCTATCTGAAGAAGCAGCAAAGTCCTCCTTTTTTCTCCTGTATCTTTGGCTGACATCTCCATCAACTTGGTAACGACATTCTGCTGTTTTCTTTGGAGACAAATAATCAATAGTATTAAGTAGGCATGTGGTTTTGCCTGTATTCTGGATTCTCACAGCTGTTATCTCATGTTCATGTTCAACCAGCCATCTTGAAATAACAACAATGTTGACTCTTTCAGTTCAGTCCCTTTTCTTCCTTAAGTTTCAGCATCCAGAAGTGTACCTGTCCTTTTATATACGCATAGAAAACAGTTATTTTGTGATACACTGGAACTGTTGATTATAGAAGCAGAATACAACTTCCTTATCAAGTTCCAGTCGCTGTCTTTCAGTTATTTTATTCTTCATATTATTTTTAACCACATAACCACAGTTGTCTTACTGGGGGGGTTGATGATGTAAAGCCTCTGCTCTTGAGCTAGAATGATAATAAAAAGCTGCTGGGAGGTCTAGAGAGACTTAAATTAGCCTTAAATAATCTTTGCACCATCACCAAAAATGCCTTACCTGCAGGATCACTTTGCTCTCTCTCTTCAATATATTGTTCATTCAATGTTGTATTTGCTCTTGAGAGGACTAAATAGGCAAGTTTTCTGTATTCCTTGTAACAGCAAATTCTCTCTTAACAATTCTTAATGATTTCCTTCAACTTCACAACACTGATTCAGTTAAATCCACAAACACTTGATGGACTACCACGTATCAGTTATCCATTTGTAAGTTCAACTGGTAGCTTTCATGTTTAAAGTGAATTTCAGATACAAAAATTCGCTGTAATGTCAAAAGATTGAAAGCTAAAAGAATAATTTGGAATGGATAATAACATACATGTTTCCATGATGCTGAGTCCTTTCACAGATATGTAAACAATGAGTTTAGTGTGAGGCACAGTGAGGCTGCTTTTAGTAATAGCACAAATGATGCTCTCATAATGGAACTCATATCCTCTCTTTTCCATGTGAATCCACTTTTTTACGATATCCCTCTACTGGGAATGCATGCACATCTTTCCCTTTGTCTTCTCTCCCCACTCAGATTGTTACAAAATATTTGTAATTCAGCTTCCTACCAAGAAAATGTTTATGACAAGTGACAATAACACCTGAGCTTGGTTCTTTCCTCACTCTCATTCAGTAGCTCCTCTATCCCTAGTCAAACCCTCACATCCTCAGTTTTCACCACACCATTAGAACATCTCTTCTGTGAGACCAACTAAAAATACAGCTCCCAATCTTCACCCATTCTTTTTGCAATTCCTACTCTCATGTGCTGAAAATCTGGTTCTTCCAACAAGCACTACTTAAAATTGCCATGGATAATCTTTCCACTAGAAGCTTTTCATTTCCTGTCTGCCTCTAAGCGGAGTCTCTATTCCACCACAGCTCTTAAATCAACTATGTAACTTTTGTGCAAGCAAACTGTAATTAGCACAAAAACATTCCCTGTTCAGAAATGGCTCAGATTTTTCCATTACTTCTCTGTAGCCAAACTATAACAAAATAGGACCAGGAACACCAGGACCTTGGTGCAATATTTCTAAGCAATATCCAAATAATGTAGTATCTTCCTATTACTCCTGGATATGTAAGGTAAAAGATCATTTAGTTATTAAAAACATAATAGTCTCTTTAAATACGCAAATGTTTTCCCAAACAATTTGTTTCCAAGGACAATACCTTACCCTTAAAAGAATACAAAGGAAATTACATGTCTCATCCTCCTTTGTCCACCAGATGTGTTCACAGACGGCAGTCCAGTACACTCTAAACATTTTTTCCCCAAAAAATACCATTATGCTTTGCTTCACACTGACAATATTATTCTAGAACTGGCTCCCTTGAGTCAATCTGCAAAATAAATTACCATGCCAATTAAAAGAAAAACAGTACTAATTGTTGTAGATTAGTTGGGGGAGGGGCTTCTGCCCTTTCTTTAGTGGTAGCAATTGCAATCATTAGTAGCAGGCTTTTTTAAGTTCATGTAATTTTGCCTTGATTTACTGGCCTATTGTGTTTTCAGTCCCCAAGGTGGAAAAGTGGCTATTGATAGCAAAAAAGTTCTTTTTAAAAGGCCATTTTTAATAAAGCTCAAGAAGGTTCCGTGACTAGAACACTTAGAGGCCTGCTGCAGTTACAAGGCTCATCCCAAGCAAGCAGGGTATATAGAGGCCTTCTTGGAAGCCAAAAAAAACAAAAAAATAAAAATGCAGTGATACAAGAGTCTTCCTGGCAAGAGGGAATAAATCAATCCCCCCAGTACACAAAGTATCAGGCTGGGGAGCCCTCTTTTCTGCAGGGATTTTAAAAAGTAATGACCGATTCTGATTTAAAGTTCTCGGGTGCTCAATTTGAGCCTCTTCAAATTTGAGGGGGCCTGTTTTTCAAACAGGAGAAACACTGGCTCAAAATCAGGCATCCAGAGCCAGTAAAGCAAGCACAGTAGCATCCACAATTACGAACTGCTTAAAATTTTACTTAAGTGTTTTCACAGCATGTGCTGTACAAATTAATCAGCTACATCCCTGTTCAATCAACAAATGCACTATCTAATAAATGAGGTCTATCTGACACACACAGAAGACTAACCATTTTGTTTTTCAGCTTCCTGTGTGGCTTTGTTTTAGTCTGATCTGTTCTTCTGATTGACAAATCTGTAATGTAACATGCTGCTCCTAATGGAGAGCTTCTGCTTTTAAAGCTACTTAGAAGCTGATAAAACAGCCCCCCAAATAAGTGGGATACCAAAATTGCACTTTAACATCTATACAGACAGTACTTCACTGCCTTATTGTAGTTAACAGGTGACAGTTGTAGCATCGTCTCAGAAAAGAATTTTGTTACCTTTAGGGCTTCTCTAAAGATAAGCTTGTGCCAGTCTAAGATGACATGCCATTTTAAAGAGCTATTGCTATGTCAACCAGCATAGTATCCCCCACAACTGCTTTTATTGGTACATATGTCATTTTGGAAGCTGTTTTAACTGAGCTGGCAAAAAACATTCTTACACTGCAATAATGCTATCCACGACAATGACCCAGGCCAGTATAATTGTACTGGTGTGATTTATGAAGTTTTCTGTGTGGATTCTTTCTTGTCATCCCCTGATTCAGTGTGCTCTGCATTCGTATTGCACCACAAAATGAACCATACTTCTGAGGCACAAATAAATAAATGCACAGAAACAGGAGCTAGGGACAGGGAGGAGATGACATTTTTGAAGGGAACAGGTAGTGAGTGAGTCACATACCAAAATGAAAACTCCCATAGTTTTCAATATCCTGATTTAATCCATCTTCTTCCCGACTACAATAAAAACCACGAGTCCCTGAACTAGCTTTGTTCAAGGAAGAATTTTCTTCTCTCCATCTCCTGACAGTGGTCTTCAATTAAAGCCTGCAATGATGAAACTCACTGAGATTGACGGAGGAAATAAAAGGAGAGAAACCACTGAAATGCATCTTCAGAAGCAGATTATTAAATGCCCCGCACACATCGGTGCGAGTGACAGCCGCCAGAGCTTAGTGAAAAAAGAGAAGCGGAAAATTAAACTTCTCATTGGGCCTGATGATGATTAATATCTCTTCTCTGATGAGCTGAAACTGCTTAATCTTTGCTATTAATATCAGATCACTGAGGTGCTAGTATGGTAGCTGACGAGAAAGGGGGCATATGAGAATATTTAACATTGGGGAGGGGAAAAAAAGACACAAATAACTGAGGTACGTTTTGCTCTTAAATCTCCTAAAGCAAGAAACTCAGAATGATGCTGAGAGTCACCATCAGTGGCTCCAAAGTCAGGTTACTATCAGGCAGCTCTTGGGCAAACAAAGTTGTACAATTTAAAGGAGATAAATAGTAGATTTCAATCGTTTGGTTAAAGTCATTTGCATTCTACAGGAAGGCTACTTAATTCATCACATCTCCATTCAAGTGTATGTGAACAAGCAACTAATACCTTCACCCAACTCAAATACGTTAGATAATTGTTATTTTCAGATTTACTTACCTCTGTGTATATTGGCAAAGCTTTAAAGAGAGTTAGTTGGAGTTCCTTGGAAACCAGTAATTACGTGTAGCTGTGCAGACAGATTTTTATACTTGGTTCCTATAAGAATGTTCTACAAAATGTAACCTCTCTGTTGAGATTTTTACCTTAAACCCTTGGGTTTGTAATGCACTGAAGCAAGAAGTGAAATAGATAAATCCATTACAGTTAATACTCCTAGAAAGCATTCTGTTTGCGTTACATTTTCAGACCAAAAGAAACCTCTGTTAAAGTCAGTGTAGATCACTTGAGATATACACATTGTAACAGTTTGATTAGTAGATAATAAAAAGCAGACTTTTATAGCACCGACTCATCTGAAAACATTATTCCTGCTAAAGGTACCAAGCAAAATCATGGAGTTAGGTTAAATTAAATCCAGTAACAGGCAGGAAATTTACTGATTGTGAAATACTAAAGCTGTGGTATTAGTTCAATACGATTCTAGAATGCAGAATGTCTTAATGCTATGAAAAAAATGGAAGACAAATCTTCCGCTTCTTAATGCTGTAAAGGTAACTTGTAAACACTGTACAGTGATTGCATGTTATATTTGGAGAAGCAAGATTACAAGATTAATAAAGTACAAGTTTATAAACATTGATCTCATGAATAATCAGTTGCCAAGTTAGTGCTTAAATAAATCCTGTTTCTTAAACTTAATAAACACTCTTAACTTGCAGTTGAAACTGTGTTTGATTTGATCACTTCTGAAGGGTTATTTTTCACAACTGAGAAGGTACAGCAACCTGGAGCCCAAAACAAAGAATCTGCTTGGGAAATCAGTTTTTCTGGCCTGGGATGGCAACTGATAATCCTGACAACTAGTTTCTATTAGCTATGGTAAGGTTAGTAATTATCCTATAAATTTATGTTTTTCTAAACAGTTGAATGTTTTGGTAACTGTAGCACTCTCATCTATAATTCTCAAGGTGATATTTCTTCCAGTGCATTTTATGTCCTGCAATATCTCTTAGTCATGATCGCTTATTTTACACGAAACTGAAACTGTTAAAATGATCCTTTTTAAATTATTTTTTCCTCATCTACTTTGCACATCTTTCACTTCCTACCTTCAAGCCAGCAAAATCTGGACAAAGATTAAAGCATGTATTTTTGAACAAGGTGGAATAATTTATCCAGAGATATGCTAGAATCTTCCACCAGCTTTAAAATCAAGTTCAGCAATCTGGGTAGAAGAAAAGCTTTGGTGTACCTAGAAGGCATGGATCAGATGCAGGAATTACCAGCCAGCATCATTCTATCAACTCTACAATATAATACAGTCTGCACTATGCAAGATATTAGAGACATTGATTGTTAACAGTCCCTCTGATGGTAAAAATCTACAAATCTTCACAAGCCAACAAAACATCAGTAATTGGTCTGTGTGATTTTTGGGAGAATCTGCTAATTTTGAAACACAATTTCCCATTTTGAAACAAATTAAAGAAAAGACTGCTGCAACTACTCTAGGAGAGATGTACTGACATGTGAGGAAGGAAAGATAAATGGGAAAGGAAGAAAGAAAATGGTGGGGAGGAACACAACTACTTTTGGATGTTGTGGTTTTTTACTCTACTTAATCACATAATAAACAGCTCTTTCATGTTTTTTATCCCAGCAATTTCTTCAAGCCCTTTCCAGCATATAAGAATATTTCTATCTTATCAGGTATGGCTTTATTTCAGCTCTAGAAATAATCCTCTATATATTACATGAATGCTATGCAACATTCTTTGATATTAAACTACACCATGACAACTTCAATCCCATGTCTAGAGAGCCAAACGAAGATGCTATTGTAGCATCAACAGCCGTAGATGCCCTGGTTTTAATCTGCTTAGGAAGAACAATAATCAGATGTAGGGGCCCAGGCTTTACAGCCTAGAAAACAGCATACAAGCTGACCAGGCTTCTTCTGCTTCTTATACTGGTCTATCTCTACCCCTAACAGTACCTGTGAGAGCTCAATTACAGCCAACACAAGCAGGTCTGACTGTACTACAATCACAGTTTCAGTTTATTTTGTAGATACACATTTTGGGTTTCCAGTTCAGGTCCTTAATGTGTTAAATCCAATCTTGTAAGCGGCTCCAGGTGAAAGTATAGGTTGGTGGTTTCATTGGACCTATAGAGAAGTTCAGGAGTAAGTACACAGAGCGCAGCTCATGCATCTCTTCTTAAGAACAGGTACAGACCTGTTATTTCAAGCTCACTGGAAAAGTATCTCATTAAGAAACACTTTAGACAGTAAAATAGTTTAAATAGGCTCATAAGTTATCTTTAACATATTTTTTTAAAGTATATATCCTAAACAGAAGCACGTTCTGTTATGGACTGTGAATTTAACTTATGAAAAGGTGATGAATCCAACATTTTTTGTAATTTTAACTTCACTACTTTGAGTTCTCCTCCCTAATTACTGATCTCTGCAAACTCTGACATCTACCAATTTCAAAGCTAAACAAAATAATAAAGACAAAAAAAAAAAAAAAGAAGGAGGTTTTAAGCCTTGATGTTTATATCCTGGATTTTGAGTCATGTTTCACAGAACTATGGAGAAGGACAGTCATGCTACAGGTTAGAAAAAATGATTACAGTAGGATACCTCAAACAGCTTGAACATTGTTAAATTGGAAGAGAATCTCAGGCTAAACACATATCATTCTCCAGGTCATCAACTTTTCCTGTTGTTGGTATCTACAAAGTTGAGTGAACCAAGATGACTGCTGTCAGCCCATGTTTCTGAAGTTAGCTGTGCATTTCACTCAATTCTCCAAGGATATCTAGATAGATTTTAAAAAAAAATCTCTTAGATTCAAGTCTCAAAACAAGAATTTCAGAAAGTAAAGCAACGCAAGAGAGGTAAAACTTCAAGGGAGGGAAATAACTACTCAACTGAACAATTCAATGGTTGTCATGAATGAAAAATGTTTGAAAAGGGTAAAGAGGGAATAAAGAGATGTGTTGAAGATACTGGTATTCTAAAGCTAAGCATACCTAAACCACATCCATCCAATATCAGGATAAAACCACTCAGTTGCTTTTCCTAAACCATGCCAGAGCATTATCTGCAAAACATAAGAATGACCATACATGTGTGAAATACTTCTTCAAATTTATTTTTAATTCGACTCTGTCTCCTTCTGGTATTACACACTTTTAAAGAACTATTCAAAATATAAGTTTCAGAAGTACTAGAAGACATTACAGATGTTTGTTGTCTAACAAGAAATATTCTGATTTCAAACTTTTTCCTGATCTGAAAAAAACCCACAGAATTTAAACACAACACCTTCACAAATATCAAATATCATAAGTTAATTGTTCAGTCATTCAGTTAATTGTTATCTGAAACATTCACCAGAATCAAAATACTAAATTTTCATTTCAATCTTTTAAAACATTTATATTTCAAGTATTTTTTTCATCCTGTATGTATAGATTTGTTGACCTGCTTGCCTTTTTGCCCCCAAAAGCTCATTGGCTAATTTCAATTACATTGTTAGAGGGAATGAAGTCAGAGATAATGACGCTTCTACAATTGTAAAGAACAGAGAGATAGATGAGAGATGCTATACATTTTACCATTGAGAAACACACTGCGGCATGACCTCAAGATTTATTTAGATACCAGGAGACCCATATGGGAACTAGATTTTATAAATGCCCTAATTGTGGGAAAAGCAACTTCAACATCAATCAGCTGCATGTCAGCAACCACAGCAAGTCAGGCTACATTAGTTCCAGCACTCAGAGAAGGTCTGGTGTACTTATAAACTACATATTTTATTTCAAAAGGCAAAGCACTACTTCTTAGGGGTTTGACTTTTTAAAAAAAAAAGACATTTGAGCTCATCTTGCTTTTCTGTTCTTCTGCACAAAAGTATTTTTTTACTATGAAGTTAGCAAGTACCTATCTTTGAAACAGAGAAAGAGGAATAATCAGGGAATAGTTCTCCTACTGCTAGTCTTCCGTGCAGCCCTAACAGGATCTAGGCATCTAGATGTCCCTTCTTCTTGGAAGGAATTTGTTCACCTTTGTGTAATTCAACTTTTATAGACTGCATTTTTCCCAGAAGTTTGCTCAAAGAATGAGGAAGACAAAGATGAAACAAAAACCTTGAGAAATCCCACAGACGATACTCAGTGTAAGCAGCTGTTCAAAGAAGCTGGCAACTTATTCTTCCTCAAAGAATTTCTTTTAATTCTGATCTTTATGTTTCTGCCAGAAATTACAAACTAAGAGCTGACTAGAAAAAGAAAGCCAAGACAAAACTGGTAGGCATGTGTTTAGAAACATAAAAAATTCCATCCAATCAAGAAATGTATAGAGAGGAAAGAAGGTAAGCCCACAGCCTGCTTTACTTTTATGAAAGAATAAACATGCATTTAAAAAAAATGAGTGTCAGAAGAGAACGTGTGTGTCCTGTACTGGAATTAAAAAGAGCAATGTGGACTTGCTTTCATTTGGCACAACACACTGACAAAAGAAGTGGCCACTGCAAGATTCATGGCATTTCCTGAGATGATAATCTATTGTTTTAAGGATGTGAATTCATGGCAAGCTAAGGAAGAAACAGCACTGACATCAGCATTTAGATGTTGAGCTATTTGGTGGAACTTATTAGTTAAGGATAAAATTGTATTCCAGGATGGTAAGTATTTAGCTTAATTGAAAGAGTGGTTGAGAAGAAAAAAACCCCCATGGTCCTCACTAACTCCACAGTTTGACCCCCAAAAGCTTGTCATGACCATTTATTTTGGCTCACATTCTTTCTCTAAGGCCATTCTCATGAAACTTCTTCAAATTTCCAGTCACTGCTTACAAGCAGACTGTTTCTTTATATAATGGGGAGTAAAATTCTATTTTTTTCACATTCACTTGTTAATTTTATTTTTTTAGATGATGGACAGATAAGGTTTCTCAAGTCTGTAAAACAAAAACTAATTGTGGAGATACTGACTTGCAAGCTACAGATGAGCAGAGAACCAGACTCAGCTTTCACAGCAGCGACCTTCTGGTCAACAGCATACTTCAACCAAACTTGGTCAGTACTCTGTATATCCAAATCACAAGGGTTTCATAGAAAGACAAGTTTTCCAGGATAAAGCAACAAAACTTGGGGTAAGCCTGAGGTTTTTACTATCATGACTGATTTTATTCTTCTAGGATCTCCAAGTAAAAACTGCAGACACACTTAAGAAGGCATCTTGATTGCAGCTGAGATAGAGGTGCTTAAGCAACAATTCTCAGCATATCTCCTAAGAAAGAAAATAACAAGAGAGGAGTGAACCACCACCATTTACTCCAGAATGGAAATGTACACAGAAGCAGCTTTATGAAGGGGTTGCTACGAGGCCAGTCTTAACTAAAACACATCTCCTGTAAACCTGCTCAGGTGCCCATCACAGTAACATCCTTATTATATGCAGAGGCACCCTTTCAGGACCTCTTTTCTCAGAACTTTATTAAAAATAGAGGATCAACAGAGAGGTTGAAACTCCCACTTTAAATGGACACTGGATTAAGTTTTCTTATTTAATCCTGTTGAGACACACAGAAGATAAAATTCAGGCAAACTAAGCGAATTGTAATGAGAAAAGCAATTTTAGATTTTGCCCCTTTGATTACATTGTGAAGGGTTTATTTTCTGATGTTTGCTCATCAGTTGCAAGTGTCTGATAGACATTTTAGCAATTAATTATTTGTTTGCCTCTTCCTATGAACAACTTATTGTAAGCATTAAATATTCAGGCAGTTTTCATCACACACATAGATCATGTGATAAACTTTTGGCACTTAACTGGATAAAGCTGAACTCCCAGAATCAGTTTTCTGATTCAAGTATTCACAAATATGATTTCAAAATCTGCTTCGCATGAATATTAAAACTGGATATTCATTGTTTCTGTAGACAGTCTTCCCAATTAACATATTCACTCGAATATTTATGGAAAGCATACACAAAAAGAGTGTGAACAGCATCAAAGTGAAGCCATTTAAATACTAAGATGAATATTTGCAGCCTTCCTTCATTTCACTTTATTGTATTTTATGAGGTGTTTGCCCAACTCTGGCTTCAATCATGTCTCTACAGATTACTTGGACTAAAATGTACTGTCAGAGAATGATGGTTGCCCAACACTGGAGTGAAAAGACAATCCAGGAAAGTAAGTCCCAGGAAAGAAGGCAGGCTCTGTTTTTAAAATCTTACCCTGGCAGTTAATAAAAAACAGTCAACTTTCTGCTCTCTCACAGACTACCCCCATGATCTCACACAACTTCTCAAGTTTTCATCTTAAGGGTACATTACTGACTCTTCCTTTCCTGTGAAATATGATCTACACAGGAGCCCTACACAGACACTTCAGGGCTTTCAACCTCAAGTGGATCCACCAGGCAGAAACTGGTAACTCAAGTGTATTTTCATCCTGTCAAAACAGAGGTCACTGTGAATCTGCTGAGGCCACACAGCCACAGTGGACAGTTTTTTGAGGAATCAGTAATGTAGAGAGCATGTGTCAAATTATAGTTCCAAGCCTCCACTTTACATGACCTTCATGGTAAAGGGGCTAGGAAACTGCTGCATACAGCTTGGAAAATGATGCTGTTTCTGGAGCTACTGTTGGTTAGTGAAATTGCTATTTTCTTTCTAATGAAAATTCATCATATATTATTTATTTCCTCTTCCCTGTTTTAAATGCACTCCACCCTTCCTATTCTATTTCCATGCCTCTTGAATGCAATTTAAGCATGTTGGAACAATTAGCTTTTTCATTCAAAGTAACTGATAACTGAAATTATGCTGTCCTTGTGCATTATTAAAAACAACAACAGTAACCAGGTATGTTCAAAGGCTATACAATATTCAAAATCCTCTTTAATATTCTAGTTCATAACCTTAATAGACATTTATACATGATTAATGAGGCTTTTAGTGGCTGTTGCTGTCACAGCTTGGGTAATGCCACCTCCAATGAATATTCCAAGGGAAGGGTCTTACTGGCAGAGTCTGAGTGACAGCTGTGAAGTAGCAGGCTGCAACAGACTTTATAACAAGAGAAACAAAACCCAAAATTAAACAAAATAGTGTCCTAAAGAACGGCAAAGTATTTGAAAAGCAGAACATCAGAACTTACTGCATTAGGTCATATTTTATCTTACAGATTCACTAACAAAAAGCTTTTAAAGGTTTTCTAAATGTGATCCCACTGCCATGCTATGGCAAATAAGTAACTTCAATTCTTAGATATAAAGATATGGATGAGTAATGTAATTCCTAATTAGATCAAGAACACATAATTTTAGGACACAGCACTGCAGATATCAGTACCAAAGAGAGATATTTGATTCTGGAGCCCTGAAATGTACAAACAAAAAAATCCAAAAGAATATAAAAAAAGAGCACAATATTTTTTGCTATGACAACTCAGCTGGCTCAACCTTTTTAGCTTAGTGAAAAAAAAACAACTGAGAAGTGATTTGACTACTATATGTAAATACCTTCAAACAGAAACATACCCAGGCCTGAGAGGGGAATAATTAGCACAGCTTCACCAAGGGTAAATCATGCTTGACCAACCTGACTTCCTTCAGTGATGAAATGACTAGATCTGTGAATAAGAGATGACCAGTAAATGAGATCTCCCTTGAATTTAACAAAGTTTTCAATGTGGTCTCCTGCAGCATGCTTGTATCCAAGTCGGAGTTTTGCAGTCTACATGGGTGGTCTACTAGATGGGTGAAAAACTAGCTGGAATGTTGGGCTCAAAGGGTGATGATTACTTGTTCATGATCTCTCTGGAATTCAGTTACATGCGGAGTTCCTCAGTGTCTATTCTGTGAACAGTCCTTTCAATATCAATGACTCAAAAGAGAAATCAGAATTCACCTGTATCAAGACTTCAAATGACAGCATGCCCATGTGTGGCAGTCAATAAACTCACAGGCAAGGGTGCCACGCAGGGGGACCTAGACATGCACAAAGCAAAGCCCTGTACCTGGAAAAGGACTAACTATCTTATAATGGCAAAGGCTGTGGACTAGTCCTGCTGGGAAGGACATGTAGTCCTGGTGGACATGAGCCAGCAGCATGACTGGATAGTTATGAAGGCCAGTGGCATCCTGGGCTGTATCAACAGGAACACAGCAAACAGAATGAGGGAAGTGACCATTCCCCTTTACCTGGTACTCATTAGACCATGTCTGGAGTCCTGTGTCCAGTTTAGGGTCCAAAACATAAGAATTTATGAAGTTCAGCATATGGCCATCAGGTTGCACAGTGGCTGATGTGCTTGCCCTTAGCTTGTTCAGCCTGGAGAAGAGAAGGCTCTGTGGGACTTAGCAGCAGCCCCCCAGTACCTACAAGCAAGCTACAAGAAGATGGAGCCAGGTCCTTCACAGCGATACATGGTAAGAGGATGAGTGGCATCAGACATAAATTGAAGCAAGGGAGGTTCAAACTAGGTATAAGGAGAAACTCTTACACCTGAGGACAGTCAAGCAGTGGCAAAAGTTGCCCAGGGAGGCCACCTAGTCTCTGTCCTTGGAGGTTTCCAAGACACAACTGGATAAATGCCTAAGAAATATCACCTGGCCCCAATGCCCACCCTGCTTTCAGCAGGAGTTTAACCAGAGAACTCCCAAGGTCCCTTCCACTCTGAATAATTGTGTCTATAAAGATACCAAGTATTGACAATTTCTTTAACTTGGTGGAGAAAAGCATAAGAACAACTGTTTACTTGAATCTGAAACCAGATGAACTGAAAAAAAAACTTCTAGCACTGCCTGTGATTAACCAAAGAAACCAGTGCAAGAAGACAGGGAGGACTCTCCACTCCTGCTGGTTTCAAATCAAGGTACAATGCTGTTGTGGGACATTTTTTACTCAAGTATACACAGAGAGCTAAAAACATAAGTAAATTGTGTGAACCATAGTGGAGTACAAAACAAGAAGTCAGATAAAATGACAAAATGGCTTTAACTTTCTGCTCATAAATTATACAAATTAAGGAAAATGCTAGCTATTATTCATTAAAATAAATATTTTAACTGACTTTAGTTTTTATCCAACAAAAATTATATCATACTCCATCCAAAAAATAAAAGAAAAAGAAAACAGATACCAAAAAAATAACAGAAAAATTTACTAACTTTAAATAATTTCCAGTGCAAGGCTTCTTAATAGGTAATAGGCTTTGCTCCCTGGTTTGCATTTATGATTAATTCACACTGAGAGCTTTAAGTCACTTCAAATACCATGTAGCAGCAAATTTCAAGATTTGTATTGAGCTCTCTGTAAAAACAAAGGATCCTACACACACAGGATTTTAAAGCAGCATGCCATTATCAATTGTGGACACAATTAAAATAGTCATTACGACAAGGCAGCATAATATTCTTCTAAAAGCAAAAAGGTGACGCCTGCATTTGCTCAGCTTTTAAAAATCAAACAAAATCAGTACTGTTCTGCCTGCCAGATCATTAGTTTTCAAGTATGCAGACAGCACCCCTTATATTTCCAATTTAACATGAATCCCATTAAGTGTTTCATTCTAGAATGAGCTCACAGAGTTACTGCCCATTAAGGCAGAATTTTAAGTAACCAAATAAATTTGCATAAGCAAATATTTGTACCTAGTATGTAAGTAATTCAGAAATACATGTAATACACACTGAAAATCTTTACATGTTCTTACTTGTAAATTAAATTGGAATCTAATTTTGTTTTGAAGCAAAGCACAAATTCATCAGCCAAGGTTACATGAAAGAAGCTTGACATTTTAAACAATGCCTTTTTAAAATGATCAGACTGTAAACTAGTGTTTGAACAGTTTTTAAAAGGCTGAAACACCTTTCCTCATGCTAAGATAACTACAAAGGCTGAACTACTCTTTTTACTCTTGCCAAAATAACACACCTATTGCCAAACATAAAATGTTCCATCTCAAAAAATAAAAATTAAAAAAAAAAAAAGTTAAAAGAAAGAAAAGCTACAAAGTAAAAAAAAATAAGAAAGCCAGCATTTTCTAACCTCACCTAACTGAAGTATCACTGCTGAACTCCTTCAAGGACAGAAAAAAAGTTCATCAGGTAAGACAATTGACAAGGCAAAGTAGTGGTTATTCCTAGTCTGATTATAAAAAGTGCTAGTTATATAGCTGCAAATCAATGTACCTATAAACCTGAGGATCTCCACCTGACAGAATGATATTCCAGCTACATCAACTCACCACCACCCAGAGGGATCTGTATTCAAACTGATTTTATATAAAGAGATTTTATATAGGTATTCATTGATTTTCTAGCACAACAACCGCAGAGGCAGTGGCAAGAACTAATAATCTTCACACCAAGGCAAGAAGAGAACCTCATGTGTTTGCAGGTTTGGGCCATGCAGGTGTTTATATAACTGAATCAGGCTACTACATTTACATTTCACAGAGCAGAGTCCTGCCACTGTCCGACATTGCACAAACTGGGTAGCACTGTGTGTTCCCTGGTCCAGTGAGCAGCGGCACACTGGACCACAGGACAAGAGAAAGCCTGCCAGCTGAGTGACCATGACCTAGCAAAGCCCACTATGCAAAGAACCATGCTGGAAACGCATTTCTCTGACTTGTACTGTAGGCCTTTCACGCTCCCGTAGTTAGATACACTTCCCGCTTCATGTCCCAAAATCAGACTCAATGGCCCATGTCATCCATACATATAACAAGTCCATAAAAACAAGCGTTGTGTAAAGAACACCCACAGATGCCTTTTTAAACACTTCTAAATAATATTAAGGGCAGATCTGAAATGAGATGTTAATTTTAATTAAAAGTACAATCTTACAGGGCATCGGATAGATCAACTTTTAAAAATTAGAAAACACAGAAAAGAAATGAGTAACGTGGAGGGGTTTTGTTGCACTTTTAAAAAGTTCAAAGATAAGAGGAAAATCAAATAAGAGGAGCCAGCAATTACCTCCTCCTCAGCAGTAAGAACAAGCTAAGGAAGGCCCTTTGTTGAAATCTGCACCTTGGGAACTGTTTCCTATGCAAGCCAAACCAGATTTATTTAAATAAAATCAATGGTGTCTGATCCGCATTTGTCCGCTCTAATACAAATCATTCAACATGCCCTCCCCCAGCCATTATTCCCCTCCTACCTTCAAAACTCCCAGCAAACAGATAAATCCACGTAATGGCTGGGACAAAAAGGACGGTCAGAGAGGCAGCCAGGAATTTCCGTCGCCCTCTGCAGATTCCCAGCATTCTCTCAGGAGTGCAGATTCCCAACCCAGTGCTGTTCCTATGTTGGAAGCAAATAGTCCACAGCCACCCACATATTACTCCCTAAAAAGGAAAGGAAAAATGTTTTAACAACTTATCTCTATGCCAGTGTTCCTAAAGAGTTAAAAGGACAAGGCTAAAAATGGGGTTACCGCAATTGCAAAGCAGTACTTATTTCAATATTATCCATGAATACTTAATAATAAAGCAAGATTTAGAAGTCAAAGACAGTAAGTCAATAAAACTCATCATATCACCTAAACACACGCAGAGCTAATCTTACAAAGAGACATCACCTTTATTTGTTTTGTCACCGTCCTTTTACACCACAGAAACTCTGGGTTCTTTGATGCCTACGCGTGGTGTTGCCCCTGGGCAGACAAGAAAAAGCCACCTGTATTTCTTCACCTGCTCCCAAAGAGCAAAAGTCACAGCAGTGGATCAATGAGCTGACTGCAGGTGGTCACACACTCAACAGAGTGAACTGTTTTATGAAAGGCAAAGTTTTGAGGCAGAAGGATGTCAATAAAATGACCCACTTAGTTAATCAAAAAGCAATGCTGATGGTCCGGTATATAAAGGGGGAGAAGGGAAAGAGCAAAATTGGCAAGGAAGTTTCCTTAGTCACAAAAGGGGATATCAGGAGCTTTAGACTGTGTGCTATGAGAAAAGAAGGGGATTCTGGAGAGCACCACTGTTTCTATGAGGAAAAAAAAAAAATCTGATCATAATTTGTTTAAAATAATTATTCCGCATTTCACAGAGGTCATGATGGCAAAATAATCTGATTATTTTTATTCATAGGAAAATTAATATTCCTGCACCAGTGCAGGCATGCAGGGCATAAAGATAATGTTTCACAGCTTTGGCTTTTTTCTTTTTTTTTTTTTTTTAAAGAGCGGAAAGGCATAGTGTTAGACTAGAAAAGCTGGAGAAAGAAAGTCCATGCAAATCTAGCTCAGGTTTTGTGTGAAAGGGCTCATGTTTTCTCATTTTAAAAAAAGAACATGCACAAGAGCGATAGGGAAAGAAACAGACTCTGGTAGTACAAGGTGTTTAATAACAAAGCCCTTTGACTTGTACTTAGACTAGCACTAGAGCTGAAATCAGCAATTAAAACATTTCTACACTGACATATTAACAATGGCTACTGTGTGTCTTGAAAATATATCGAAGCTCTACAACTCCTCGTATATTGCAGTGAAAGTCAATTCTGAAATCAAATTACAGGAAAAATGAGAATTATAGACAAGAGAAATGGGTTCAGACAAAGAACTCTGCTCCTGGAGATACCTGGCTGCAGTAATCAGGCAAACTTACAGCTGTTCCTCGAACATTCAATACAGCCCACTTTACTACGCTACAGTTTAAGAGCCACGACAGTACTCCTGACCTTAGAACTGATAAAATGGACTATAATTTGTCCGGAGCCAGCACAAAAAGCATTCCATTGTGTCAGCTTTTCAACGCAATGAATGCCTCACCACAGAGATTTTGCACAAAATATGTGGACAGACTTAATATTAACAACTGTGGTACCAGAGTCACTGTGTTAGACAGAGACCACACTTTTGGTAGATAAATTGTGGAGAACTCTTATCGTTATTCACTGTACTTGGATAACGATTACATTTCATTTCTTTTCCTTAAATCACATAGCTTGTACAACTACTCTGAACAGAGTCCTTTACATGCCTACTTGAAAAACACAGAAAATTTTCCTGGCTTCTGTGTTTTACACTTGTTATATGTGTGTATATTTTAAAGTGCACAGAATCACTTATTTTAAGTAGCAATTTTATTTTTTTTTCTTTAACATCATGGTGTACACCACTGACATCAATCTGTGCATGGAAAAATATATGCACATCTTTTATTTAACTAGGAAGACATTTGGGAAAATCCTAGACAGACAAGTCAGCTTGTGATGGATCACCCTAGGAAATGTTGAGGTATTTCTTTTAATGGTGTTTTAAAAGACGAAAGAGCCATAAACTATTTTAAAGGAAATTTCTACTATCTCTCCACCTCCCCAAAGTTGTGAATAGCTTCCCTTGAGTCTTAAATATTCATTTTCAGTGTATAGAATCACCACACCTGCTGAGTACTTTTTTCCAAACTAGACAAATAAATTGAAATAAGATATTGCAGTTCTTTGACTTGGTTCTCCTTTCAATTCAACAGGTGCCAGACTGATATAGTCATGAAAGGAAAGTGACTGACAATACTAGTTGGAGCAAGGGCTGGGCACAGAACAGGGTAGCACTGCACACATTCCTGCCATATGAGCTTGCCACCACCTTTCAGCCTTCTCCTACAGCCTCCCACTGCTCCTCAAGCCATAGTCCTACTGAATCAGATTTCACCTGCTTAAAAGGTCTTACAAAGCATTTTCATGGTACAGGCTAAAAATGAAGCTACTTCATAGAATCATAGAATCATAGAATCATAGAATCATAGAAT
>VXBL01002628.1:0-78820 GCA_013400195.1 Aramus guarauna
GGCTCTGCGGAAGCCCACAGTGATGCTCCTGCCAGCTCCTGCCAAACTGAGCAGAGGCAGGACTTGTAGTAGCAGGGATGGGCTCGTTTCTTCCTCGGTGCTCAGGACTGAGGTTTGGGGGGGCGTTCCTTCCAGACCCTGCATCGTGCCAGGTCTCAGAGCTCGTACAGCCCTTGCTCTCCCTTCCTCTTACATTGTGGAATACATATCTTGTTTCCATCGTATATTTTTATGGAAATAAATTTAAGGAAAATACCCCTGAAGGTAGCCTTTGATTTAGGTGTTCCCTCAGGGTTGATTGCTTAACTTTCTCCTTCCTGCAATTATTTAAAAAGAGAGGAGGATGGAGATAAATGTGAGGGGAAAGTAGTATTTTTCTAAGCGAAACCAAGGGAATTGAAAAAAATGTTAAAAGAGAATTTCTGATGCAGTCCAAGCTGTCTTTGCAATCTTGCATTTTCCCTTACCCTGTAAGGTTTCACTGCCCCGTATAGCTCCAGAGCAGGAGGCAGACTTTGCCTGTGTTTCCTCCGACAGATGTTCTTGGGGTGGTGGTGGTGGCAATCAATATTGAAGCACGCTGATATTTCCAGGTTCCAGCTTCTGACAGTCTCTGAATTTCACTGTCAGGTGCAAACACTAAAGAGGATGAAGGCACTTCATTATTGCCAGGTTGCAATATTGTTCAGAACGCGCTGTTTCTGGAGATGACTGGGCTCTTGTTCCTGGTTCCTCACAAATTAAAGGAAAGAGGACTGCCGCGGTCTTCCCTGCTACCTGAATTTTGCCAGCTGAGAATAGGCATGTAGAAAATTAAAGAGAAGTAACATGAGTTAAACACTGACATTTGTAAACTCATAGCAGGGGAAATTTGTATACTGAAAAGCTGTTAATTTAGTGTTTGTCTTTTCTTAATGTTTATTGGTTGATTTTAATTTTCAATATATTTAATCTTTTGAGCCTCTTGACCCAGGAAGAGGTCATTATTACTTTAACAAGAAAAATATTTTATTTATGGACATCTTTTCCCTTGCACCTTTCATCACACAAGAAGGGTGGAGTGGTAGGACAGGGGTATCACTAAAACCTTTGCTTCACTGAGAAGGAAATGCAGATGATGTCCTGGAGCTGTTCATCATTACTCATTGCCTTGACTTGTTAGCCATTGAAAATAGATGCAGGGTGGATGCTGGTGTCTAATGCAACGTTAGATGATGGAATAAAGATGTGCATGAAATGTCTTCCTCCCCTGGCAAGCTTACCATGAGGAAAGCACTGGGTGAAAAGCTCTGTGGGGCTTCTTTCCTTCTGGGTGTTCAAGCAACAAGGCATTTCCCTACTTACACCCCAGAAAGGGAGAGGTCTGAGAATCTCTAGCACATGCACACAGGATTAGATATAAATATATATTTATGTGTTTGCAAGACAACAAGTCCAGTGTCTAAAGGATCTAGAAGGCAGAGATAGGGGATCCTGGCAGCCTCAGCCCTGGGCATTGGGCACCTCCGTGGGGACAGGGACATGCCAAGGCTGGGCCAGGACACGGACCTGCAGGTTGGCACAGCTCAGCGGGGCTCATGGCAGGGCAGAGCAGGGCTGTGGGGAGCTGGAGACTGGCCTTGTTGCAGCATCACTGGGGCAGGGACGGATGGTCCAGGGAGGCTGACATGGGGTCCTGGGTTGTGGGTTGGTTGGGGGCAGCCCTGAGGGGGCTGGGCAGGGACAGGAAAGCCCATTAGTGCCCAGGACACTGGCAGTGTTTCGGTTAGCTAGCTGGAGGTCAAGCAGAAAGGGGAACCCATGAGCTTGAAGTCCAGCTTTCCTTTAGGTGGGGATGTTGGTTCAGGTCTCTTTCCTCTGTCAAGTCACCAACTTCTAGGTGGAACTGCATATATTTGAGACCACAGGTTGTCAGTTAAAATTGATTGGAATTGGTCAGGTTGAAACTTACTTGGCAACAAAGCTGGACAGATACTTCTGGGATGGAAGGTGCCTTTAGGTGCAACCCTGCTTGAGCAGGGTTTATGAAATTGCTATTTTGAACAACAGCATCTAGACTTACCTGGCTGATACCTTTGAGGTTTGAATCTGACTACAAAAGCACTTGGTTTTCAAAACAGTACATGTTTTCCCTGCATCTCCAAATACAGACACAGATTCCTCTCCCAACACAGAAATGCAATGATATATCCATTTGCTTTACAGTTCTCCTTAGCTGTCCTCTTCTAAAAATGGCCTTTGCTGTTTGTATGTATGTCAGACAGCTGCGTTGCCTGATCAGGGTTTACATTTCTAGACAGCACTCAGGACACAGGGAGGTGATGTTCTCTGTACATTTCCGTATCGGTAGGCTGTACTTTACCACTGGTTTTCTCATAAGAATTTTTTTGACCCCCATTTATTTTTCCTTACAATGAATTTTTATCTCAAATTACTGCATAACTAACAGTTTGCAGTAGCCTGCTTTAAAAAGAAGAAAAGAAAAAACCCCAACCTAACAACAAAGTAACTGCAATGATAATAATAAAAAACCCCTGTTCTTACTAGGTTGCAATCTCAAACCAATCCACTTTGACTGTAGCCGTGGCAAATTGCTGTTTGAAAATGACTGCCCTATTCATCTGTTAATATTGTTAGAAAGAAAGCTACAACTGTACCTATCAGTGTAACTAAATTAGAGCAGGTTCACATAAGGCAGGCACACATAAAAATGTACTTATGAAACAGATGTATCCCTCAACAGGAAAATGACAGCAATTCTGATAAAATGCTTTTATTATTTACTTTCAACAAGTATCTATAGCTGCAGCTTGACTATTGTTGAATCATTTCAATAATCTTGTTATAGGCCTGGCAATAAAAGGAAAAGCACTTCAGCGCAGTGAAATGGCCTAGCTCCTGACATGTTCAGTGGCATGTCAGTGATACGGTGGTATTTTTTTTAAGCTGTCGAAACAAACAGCAGCATTATTTATCCGGCCTGGAAGGAGAGAGAGCGCGTCCCTTGCGTGGAAGGCGGCGGCTGGCGCCGGTGGAGCCCTGCCCGCAGGGACGGCCGGCCGCTGGGCAAGGGAAGCCTTGTTGCACTCGTTGCACTCGTGTCTCTTGGAGGTGAACACAGCAGTGGGAAGGATTGCACTTGCAAATTAAAAAAAAAAAAAAATAATTGTGACCTTAAACTGAGCCAGTGCAGGTATCTCCAGACTTCTGTTTATTGCATACCCTAAAGTTTATGGTCTACTTACAAGTGCTCTAAAACTAGTGCCCGGAGCATCTCCTATTTCAAACCTAAAATTTTTTGGACATAGATTGTGGGAATTTTGAAAATGAATGCAAAAGGAAATGGATAGTTAACATTTTTGTATTCACTGTCTTTCCAGGTTTTCATAGATTTCAGAAGAACTGTGAGATGTTAACTAACTATATGCACAAAACATTGCGGTTGGCAAGTACAGAAGTATCTTTTGCTATGTATAGGAACACAGAAAAATAGACTCAGTGACTTGAATATAGTCATGTGGGATGTTTGTGGCAAAGGAATATCTTTAGAATATTTAATTTTAATCTGCTACAAAATAACATCGATTCCACTTCAAAAACGTGGAACAAATTATTTTTATTTGTTCTCAAACTCCAAGAAATATTCACATCTGAGCAGAGAATGAAGTTCAGAGCATTTCAGAGCTGAAAATGTCTCAAAATATTAAATAGTGGACAGTAGCTATGAGAAGTGATATGAAATTTAATGTCACAAAACTGTACTGATTCTTTGCGTAACTGTTCCAGGTGAATATAAAAACTTATTCTTTAGCAAAATATGTTTAATTACAAGCTCTGGTAACAAAAGAGTTAAGGTTTCTGTAGCAGCATTTCTTTACTCTTCTATTGTATATGTTATTCTATATAGTAAAAACTTTAAAATAAAGTTTCTGAATGTTCAGTGTAAGAACATTCTGTCACTGAAGTCTTAAACTTTTTAATCTTTACCGTATTTTGGGGATCTTGCAGTGAAATTGGCTACATAAGACTTGCTTTTCAGAATTCTTTAAATTTGTATTTTCTCTGTTATGTTCATAACTTTATTTTTAATATCTATTTATTTCTACAGTTTATTTTAGTATCTATTGACTGAAACAAATAACTATATTTGACAACTATTTCTGTTTAGAACTCATACATTTCTGAAACTTTCTGCCTTGCTCTGAAACACATTGTGATTAGATACCGCCCAAAGGAGAATAATTATTCTGAAAATTAGAAATAAATCCCATCCTCCTTTTCTTTTTGTTTTCTTTTCATTTCAGATAATGGGAAGTTAAAAACTGCCCCATGCATTAAAAATGTGAAATTTTAATCTCTGCTATTCCAAGAAACAAGATAAATTGTTGAATTTTAAGCTGTTGCCTTCAGTGAGGACCACGCACTTGGGTAGTTTGAGCAGAAGTTAAGTATCACAAACATAGGCAGTTGACTAATCTCTTCCCATGCATGCCTAATGAGTTTATGCCAAAATATTTCAGGCAGCAAATGAAATCGCTTCTCTTCTGAGAGCTCCCATTGCCTGCTTGCCCTGCTCAGCCTGAGAGCCCCAAAGGGGTGGTTTGAATGGGGAGATTATCAGTATCTCAGCAGAACAGACATAACACTCACAGTGAAAAGATGGTGGTAGGAGGAAGGACGGAGATGGCAAATTGGGGATTTTGCAGGGAAAGGTGTTTCTTCCACATGGATTTTCCTTTCAGCAGGTGCCTGCCTGGTCCTGACTCAGCTTAGCTAAGGTTTCCATCTAGATCTCGTTTGCTAAAACACATGTAAACTTCATCTGTAATTTTACCTGACTGGTAGTTCAAAATACTTTGAGTGCTATAAAGATGTTTTCTTTTAGTGACATGAAAATTGATTTCTGGTCAAACCAAATACTCTGAAATGCCTGTCCAAAGCCCATAAATGGAGAAGCTGATATTGTATCAGTGAAGGCTGGCAAGCACGGGGAAAAAAGTTTTATTCATTCTGACTACAAGAGCTATGTAAACACAAACAAAACATTCTTTCAGGAGAGAACATGAAGAACTGGCAAGGAAACAAAAGTGTAATGGAGAAGATTTCTAGGCCACCCAGCTGCCTAATTACTGGCAGCATCTCTGGATTTTTACAGCATGCCTCTCTAACACAGTCCTCTGGAAAACAAAATGCCGTATTATTGTGAAATAGTTACAAATCTAAAGCATTTTTTATCCTGTACGCTTCAGCTTTTACCTACAGTGGGATTTTTAAGAGACTTGTACTGCACGTTGAACTAAATAGAGCGACCTACTGTTATATTTTTGTAACACACTAAAATTTAATTTACCAAGATGAGCAAAGTGGAAGTCTAGTTTCATTTTCCAACTTGATCTGGAGGACAGTGGTGGCATTATTCACAATTTCCTAGGGATGATAATGAAAACCCTGGGTTTTGTACAGCCTTGCACTTACAGTGTCCATACTGTGCTGTTGTGGAATGATTTTGCCATTCCCATGAGTATTCTCAGCAATGTTTTATATCGGATTCTTTAACAGCATTATTAAGACTTGATGGGATGGAACTAGACTATTTTTGAGCTCTGCTAGCAAACTGTATTAGGATGAAGTACCAGAATTAGAAAAAAAAAAAAAAAAGGGCAAAACAACCAACCAACCAAAACCCAAACCAATAAGCCTGCAGGGACAGCAAATAGGTTTTATTCTGTTTCCTGAAACTGTGGCCCTGCTGGCTTATAGATAGAAAAGACGTCTGCTTGTTTTAATAATGCATTCCTAATCATAAACATCTGTATAAAACAATGCAGATGTATGTAATTATTAAAATATTTAAAGCTTGTTTAAGATTTCTGGTTTTGAATCTTTGCAGTCTTTCTAGGGTTAGAAAACAATGTCGAAAATACATTTCTTTATTAGGAAAAATATTTTCTTTCCAGATCGGAACAAAAAAACAGTACTTAATTTTTTCCTCAAGTTACTGCTCTCCCATGATGCATCGCTGATGCTGTTAATACTTTTTCTATGTATTAAACTTTGTTATCACGGTATTACTGGGGGAGTAATTGCAATCCATTTAGCACAAGCCAAAAAAAAAAAAAAAAAGGTGAGTTACTTAGTGCTGTCTCCAGTGACTAGTGTTAATTAACTCTGGCTTCATCTGCACTATAAAAATGAGCACTTTTAAAATCATTGTGAAATAATCTTGTGGCTCAAATATATTTATAAAATGTATTTCCATTTTTAATCCAAGAAACTATCCAGCAGTTTGGACATCTTGCAGATCGTGCCAGTTAAGAAAATAAATCATATTAGCCAGGTATGTTACATGTAATTCTGTTTACAAGAAAATATCAGTAACCTGTGCTACGAACGCAGAAGGATCAAATGACTCCAGGTTGTTTGGGGGGTTTAGTTTGTCTTCTCTTACTTGTATCTTTAAGCCTGGCTCAGACAGCACCCTCTGCTCGAGGTGGGTTTTTATGCAGAACCTCGCTGCAATCTTAATTCTGGTTCTAACCAAAGCTGTCTCCTCTGCCTCCAAGCACGTTCTTTCTCTCTCTCTCATCCTCATCCTCTCCTATACACAGGGATCAGCAAAGCTTTGGCATCCATGTAAGTCAGATTCCTGAGGGGATTTGCATATTTCTGTATTTTGGGTTAGGAAGCTCTTGCAGTCATCACCTGTTTGCCCAAGTACGCTTCTTGCCTCCCCCCAAACACCTGAACATCAGGTCAGTAGTTACATATGTCACTCTTAAAAATGCTTAGTCCAAACTCTAATGGTTTGAGTTTTTTCTCTGTTCCTTTACAGGTAAGACCATATATATTACTGCTTATAAAACCATATTTAAATCTTTTTAGATATCTAATTTCTGTGCATAGCAACTATATATCAGAGTCTGCAAAATGGTTATCATCTAGTCCCCATCCAATGCAACTAAGTTAGAGCAGCACAGGAAAAAATCTCTTACAAAGACGAAAAAAAAAATAGCCAAGTTAATGCAAAGTGTCCTACCACAGACTGTATCCTGCTAGTGTGAACTGTCTTGTCGTGTATCATTTTAAGACACAAGGCACAAAATCAAACCACTAGCAATGTGTATGCTGTGGTGAGCATCCCAATACATTGACAAGCTGAACTCTGGCAGTTCCCGTCATGCCCAGAGTATCCGAGAGATTTCAGGGCACAAGCTAAGTCTAGCGGGAGGGAAGTTTGATACTTTGACTGATGATACTCTTTTTTTTTTTTTTTCTGTACCTGATTGCCTAAATACATTATTCTGCCAAGGTCATGGCATGGTAATGACTGCATATTTCAGAGAAGGCACTCTGAACTCATTGTCTCAGGTGACTAAAAATGTCATTTTACTCTGCATGCACATATTGATTAGTTATTCTCACCAACTTCACTTATAAATAGTATTGCTGTGGTGGATGCCAGATAAACATATCCTAAGGTGATTGTCAGCCTTTAGCCTATTAATCTAAGACCTGACCCAGTTCAGATGTGATAGATACGTCATTGTTGCCCAGACATCTCATACCTATGTTCAAATAGATCAAATGCGACTAAGTGCATGGTGACATACACCAAACCTGTGAACTACACTGCGATGTATACTGCTCATACCTTTGCAATGCTGTAATTGTAGCCTTTAGTTATTCTAAACCTTTGGAATGTAATGGATAAAAATGCTTGCTTGCAATAAGTAGTGTTGGTTTGTTAATTGCTGCTCATTGTGTTAAATCTTTGGTATATGTGGATTGCTTGCATCGAGTGGGTAGCTGTATTCTGTCTCATTCAAAAACAAAACCCAGAAAATATTACACTGTTGCCCTACAGTACTTGTATTATCTTGGGTTGCTATGACATTGCCACACATAATACAACATAATGGTAACAGAAAGCAAAAAAGCATTCTGGCCTGTGAGAGTGTTGATGTAAATAGATAATGAAGCTTTCTATTGTATGCCATGATAATAGCATAGGAACAGAAACAGATCTTTATACGATAGCAGTTTTGATTTATACATTTACTGGGATTTATATAAGGCATTCATTGTGATTCTGTCTTCCTGCACAAATAATTACGTATAAATTCCTCATGCCAAGGTATCAGAGCCACTATCTACAGCAAGATCTTTTTCACTTGCCCAACCCATTTAGCTACTGAACAGGGTAAAGCTTTTTAACCACAAACCTCCTCATGATCCCAAACGTTTTGAGAAGCTGCCTTTTGGACACTTTTTAGTCAGGCGAGGGGATGATTTAATTCAGACTCTTTGCATTGCAAGTATGGTCTCTTTGCATGTGAAAACTACCGGTGGGCATTCTAGAAGCTGTGTGCTTTGTGGTGGTCATGCTGCAGCAGTATGACACCAGGAGAGAGATATTTTTGGAACTCAAGTTTAGGTCAATTTGAGAAGAATTTTAGCCCACACCAGCCAACCAGCAACACAGTCACCCCATCACTATGAGCTCTGGCTGCAGCATCAACCACGTACTGAAGGCTCCATGGATGCCATGAACATGCTGATAGACAGATGCACTTTTGTTTCCTGCAGGATGTTGAGAACAAACCTGATTCTCTGGGCTCAGACATGCAAGAGCAATACCACAAGTCCTCTTTCCTGACTTCTGGCAGCTCTGCATCTGTCACCTCTCTCTGCTATCCTAAGTCAGTGACATGCAGACTAATTCCTATAAGCTTCCTACGGCAAGAAAGAACCTGAGTTATACTTCAAGGTTACCTTTGAGAGTTCAGAATTGCAATGTGGGCAACTTTGCTGAAGGCTATAGGGCATGGTATAGATGGAGTTCTGTGTTAAGGGAGCTGTAAGGTTAAACCTATATATTGGAGTAGAAACCGTCTTAAGTCTGCCATCAACTCAAGTCAGAGGGGCTTGACAGCATGTTAAGTCTCCACAGGGAGCAAAAAGGTTGAAATAATTTGAATTGGGAGCCCTCCCCCTCCCTAACCAGTTACAATCTTAAATAGTTTAAGGCTCAATAGAGCAATAGGAATGCTTTGCATTGGCCTCCAAAACAAACTGTAAGCTGGTGCAACCTGAGAAGCTCTGCTGTGAGTATGTTCCCTGGGCTGCGGCAAATGAGTCCATGGGTATTCTACTCCCAGAATGGGAGTTTCAAATTCAGCAAGAGTTCTCCCCACCCCCACACTGCCAAAATATTGTGAATAATATAGTCAATGAGACGAGGAGAAAAAGTGTACAACCCCCTCCTACCACCATTCTAAAATGATTTTTTCCATGAACACCCCCTTCTCCTACACTCACTCTGACCACTGGACTGAAAATCTGTTATTTGATAAATTCAGGTTAGCAGCAAAGAGGAATGCGTCATATCAGCTGCCTGGTGCAGGGGACTTTGGAGGTGCTATGATACTGGGAAACAGCTTATTTGAGTCTGTTGCAGCTAGACTATGTCCCTCCAGAAACATTTTATATGTTAAACTGAGAAAAGACACTGATGCTTTAAGATTTCTTCTTGATTCATTTGACATAGGTCATCCAAAAAAAAAAAAAAAAANAAGTTCATGGTACAAAAAGGGAGGAGAAGAGACAGCTGCTGATAAAGACACTCAGGAGCCAAAGCTCTTGGTAACGTCCCGCTGGACCTTGGCAGTGCCTCGGGACTCTCTCAGGAGCTCCGAACCTGATGGGCACCTCTAATCTCCTGTACCACAAAGAAAAAAACTGGATGGGTTCATCAGGAGCTGTAAGGACAGTCTTACTCCATCATTCTTTGACAGTCTTTAATTACATAGGCTAATAACAAAATGCAGATAGTAAAAGAAATCAGAAAGAATTATCCCTTATAATCTTAAAAATGTTAGTATACATGTTTTCAGCCCTCATAAGCAGTCCGTATATTATGCATGTTAATATGTATCTTTGAGTGATATTAAAAATAGCATTCTGATCATATGACAAACCAGTTGCTATAGTAACTACATTTTTGCTGTAGAACAGCAAAGTAATAATGTGTAAAATGTGTAAATTATCAGTGTGTAAGAGCAACTGGTGCATCTTCGCTCTGCTATTCTGCTTTAAAATGAATCTTTCTATGAATATACATATCTCATTCATGTATTCTCATGACACTCCTGTTGCTGGCTCCGTCTCTTCAGTTGGCCACCCTTGTAGCGCTTAAGTGAGACGTGACATTTCAGCCAAAAGAAAAAGGAGCGAGAAAAGCAGAGATAGTGGACTCGATCCAAAGTAAAAAGGCTTATACCGATTTCAATGGACTTTGCCTCAGGCCTTATGCAAAAAAGGTGATTTATGAGGGACAGCATAGAAAAGGCAGAGTTGACTCATTTTTGCGTGCCTGTTACCACATTCTCCTGCCGAAATCTGAAGAGATGTTGCACTTGACATTGGGGAGAGGTAGGATCAAGCACTAACATGTTGGAGATTTCCATAGCAGGCTGAGAATATCTCGGTGAATGTGGAACCAATTTTCCAGACCCTGTCTCCCTTCACCCCAAATTCCAAGCTTCTAGATTTACATGCCTGTCAAATGGGTTTTTTAGCATTGAAATGTCTTAGGATAGAGAAGATAAGTGTTACTAAAATTTAAGAGTGGGTGAAACACATGGAATGAAGTTCTGGCTTAGCTGAAATCAATAGCAAAACTCTCCTTGACAGTATTTCACCTTTTTTGTTTAGTGTCACATTGAAGAGGGCAGTGACCTACTGGCCTGCAGGAGATTGTAACCCCCAAAAAAGCAACAGACATATTTATTTTTGACTCCAGAGAGAGAGACGATGTTTGTAGCAGTGCTGGCTACAGTTCAGATGTATTCCCATCCAGGGGAATTATACAGTTAACCAGTAAATCATTTGGCTCACTCGCTTTAATTATACTAGGTGACTGTGATATTTTATTTTATTGGGCTTTCTAGTTTTGCTATAGTCCACATTTTAAAACAAGTTGGTTGAACCTGAAGTCATTCCTAATTTTAAGATTTCGAGGCGCTGTGTTTTTCTTGTTGCAAGCACAGCGTAGATGTAATTATAATCTGCCTTGCAACAGCACCTGCCTAAGTGGAGCAGTTAGTTATTTACTAACACTCCAGGAGGGACTCCAGATTGAAGGAGATCAGCTGTGTCTCTGAGCTCATGGGTAGCCCAGTACTAAAACCTGAGTCCAGATTTACTGTGTCTGAACTTCATGATACAGCCCACCCCCTGTTCTGTATAACAAGCTGAAGGCTTTTTGTTCAAATGAGCCAAAGCCCATTTATGAAGCAACTGCATGTTCCAAAATAGAAAGTGATAGTTTAAAATCAGAATTTATTTATTATCTTAAGTGATTATCAAGAGCTTCTACCTTTCCCTTGGAACATTTGAAAAGCAGAGCTACTGCTGCCTTAAATTCTCTTGTAGAATTATGTTATGGGACTCTGTGATACTGGTCCAACCAAGAGTCCTTGCATTGCAGCCTTTTGGAACAAAGCTTTTTATAAAGTTGTGCTCTGAAATCTACATATGGAAACCCACAGACTTTATATCAGATTTGGTGTGTGCAAAATATTGTTGTTAATAGTTTTATGTGACACAAAACTAGTGTTTTTCCTGTTTCCTGTGTCATTGCTGCAGTATCAGCTCTATCATTCAATGTCAGATTTTTTGTATCTATACCACTAAATTGTGAAACAAAATTTTTTTGAAATAGTGGAAAATTTCAACTTTTGTCATATATCAGAAATTGTTTATTTGGAAATGATTCTTTGGTACCCTCATCCCTGTTCCTGCTCTATGGACTCGGTGTTCACACGGACTCTCACGATGCAGTGTCGAGGTAGCAAGAGCTATCGGAGGTGGCCCAGGCTCCAGAAAAAGTGTGGGACTCCCTCTGGATAATATGCTGTAAAGCTTCATTTCCTTGTACGTCAGTCTTGCTCAGGTATTTCTATGCTGTCCTACAATATAAGCTTGCTTCTTGTCTGTAGCGTGATGGAGGCAATATGGTGGTAGAGAATCCAGCCCAAACAAAAGACTGGCAGCATGAGGTGTCTGACTATAGTTCCTGTAATGTGCTGCAGTGGCATTTCCAAAGAAAAAACCACTGGCTGACTCCTTTTTTTTCAAAAAAGCCTTGAGGTAAGGGGTTTGTGTTCACCTGGAAAGCTTTTCCTTTGAAACTTGAGATCTTTAGGTGGAGATCCAGGTTTTTCTAAACAAAGGAAAATCCTTCTTTTTCTCTTGGTTTTTCAAACAAAAACACCAAAAGAGCACAGTATAAAGGAGTTGTTTTATGAGAAGTAAAGCAAGCAAAAATCTACATTAATAATCAACAAAATAAATATTCTGTAAATTATTTGTGGTAGGAAATAATTAGGAAAGGTAAATTCTGCAAAATGGTGACCAAGTGCGTTATTATTCACATTGCCACATTACTGTCATCTCCTCAAAGACTTCTTTTCCACCAACAATAAAGGATTAAGTAAAATAATATTTCTCTGCCTTTTTTAAGCAGAATGGTAAAGTGTTTTCAGCTATATGTCTTCCTACACTTCCTTGATATTGAAGTTATAGCACTTATTAGCACGTCACCTTTAACTTGATGAGTCATCTTGTAGAGTCAGAATTGAATCATTTAAACCACTTGTCCTTCCAGCAGTATGATCATTAGTGATGGTTATGAAATAAGGCTCGTAATTAGGAGCTGGTCATGAATTTCCTGACAAAATAGTTTTGTGAGAAAACAATTAATTGACCTTGAAGTTGTGAAGGTATGAAGTGGTTTATTCAGAAAAGATTTCTTTAGTCCGGTCCGGGATTCCTGTGGTAAACAAAGACATTTTTAGCTACTTTTAAGTAATCTCCTTCCCTCCTGCAGTTGTGTCCGTTTTGTGTGAGGGATCACAATTTTGCTCAGTGCATAGAGTATTCCTTGTCAATTCCTGGCGTATTGTAAGTACACCAGGATTTTTTCTTTTCTTCCCCTTTTCTTCCTCAAAGCCACACAAACTAATTTTGAACCATCATGGATTCATGTCAGCATGAAAGGGATCTTTTTTTTAATGGAAGAAATCTTTTTGAGATTGGAAAAACCATCCAAACCTTTTGCTTTGATCCCAAGGTTTGACCATCTGCATCAGCTTTTCAGGTATGGGACACTTTATTTTTCAAATTGGGAGTAGGCAGCTCCTGGATGCACCTATTTTATAAAACCCTTTACATGTAACTTACATTTGGTAGTTTAAGTTATGCGAAGCTGTAGAAATCTATAGAAATATTCAGGGAATAGTTCACAACTCAATGCAGGTAAAGACAGCAGAATCTAGCATTCAATTTGCCAAATATTCTGGACAGAAGCCAGAAGTCCATTTACATATAAATATATAATTTATAATGTGGAAATGCTTCAAGGCCTTGCATGCAAATGCTTTGGATTTTTCTGAAAAAAAGTTTCTTTTCATCCTCTTGTCTTTTGTTTCAATTAAATCATGTTTTATTGTTGCATGTATTACAATAAATTAAGAGGGCAACCTTTTCTGTCTTTGCATACAACTGGCATATAAATGACACTTCCTGCATGACACAAAAACTCAGATAATTGTTTTATAATTAATTTACCTAAATTAATTTAATAGGGGAAAAAGTATGATTGTATTATAAATGTGTCCAATTCATTTAGAGAAAATAACCAGAATATAGTTTCTAACTCCAGTCTCTTCAAAACATCATTCCTCCTGAACAGATTAGATGTTGAGGTATTTTTACTATTAATTTATTTTTTTTTCCTCATTACTCTTTCTGAGGGTCAGTGCATTCTGGATGTTGGCTGGATCATAAAAGATAAATGCAAAAATATCAGACCTGAGAAAATGCTTCTGAAAATATTTTCAATATTTTTAATTTTTTAACTAAAATGTTGATTCTTGTTTATGTTCAACTGCTGTTCTAGTGTATTTAGTTTGCTGGCAATACTAATGGCAAATAACTAATTCATCTGAGGAAAACAAATTCTATCTTTGGATCAAGAGCTTCTGATCACAGGAATTCATTTTTCAAACTATGGAACTGAATATCAAATGTGGAGACATTTTACTACAAATTGTGTTGTAGTCACTTATTCAAAACCCAAAGTCATTCAGCAAATACTTGATGAATGGATACATAAGAAAAATGTTTTGCTGATGGATCAACCCCAAATAGGAAAAAAAAAAAATCCCAATAGCTTCCTGTCATTTCTACAAGTTCAAAAATTAAGTACTTCTCATGGGCATATGTATCTCTCTTGAACGTATAGATAAAGAAACACCAGACTTTAGAAGAATGGACACTAAGGAAAAAAGGAGCATTTATGCAGATGATTTAGCTGGGGGCAATATGGCATTGTCTATTTGGCTAGGAAAATGTGTGCCTTTTATGAGAAATGATTATTTGACCATAAATGCAGGTACCTGGGCAGGAATCTTGAGAAACACATTTTCCTGGCACAGGCTGTGGAAGCAGACAATACGGAGATAAAGAAAACCTCATCAAAGAGAACTTGGCCTTGGAATGTGGTAATCCATGGGAGCGGATGGAAAATTGCTCAAGGAAAATTAAAAAAATAAAATAAAAATAAAGCTAGTGCAAGGCTTTGAATACTAACAATGTGTTAAACTGTTAGGAAAGAACAGAGTGCACAAAATAACACATTTGGAATAAATATGTTTTTGAGAAGGCTAATAAACACCTTATTTTCCACGTGGCAGTAATAGTAAAGGTGGCAATCAGCACACTTAGATTCAGAACGGTCAAACAGCGTACTGAATAGACCAAACGTTGCCGGGAACTGTAGCACTGAGCCCTTAAAGGAGACCTGAGCCGCAGCGGAAGGAGCCAGCCTGACGTGGGAGGTTTGCCTGGTGCAGCTCTTTCTGGATGTGGTAGCTGCCTGATTGCCACGTAATCGCTGGACCAACAAGATGTTATGAATTGGCGTGAGTAACGAGAATGTGACAAAAACGGTGATCTCGGAGAATAATCTTCTGTCCTGATCGGCAGTCTCTTCTTTTTAAGTTAAATGGAAACTAAATAAAAACAAGTGCTTAAGTAAGGTTTCTTGACTGTTAGGAAGGACATTAAGGAACCCAAGTTTTGGAGTCAGCTGGACTGAAAAGTTCAGAGCCTTGAATATGGATGAGCTCTGGAATATTTTAAAGTCAAAGCTGCAAAATCTCTCTAAAAATTTGAAGGAGAGAAGTGTAGAAAAGATATCAGGTCCAAATACGTTGAAAGCAAAAAAGACTCAAAAAGGACAGAAGGAATGAACAGCAAACCCAGAGGTAATGGAAAAAGGTATTGCTCAAGAAAGCAAGCTACTTGAAAGGTGAAAAACTGTGGGGAAAAAGAGAGAACTACCTTAAGTCAGGCTGAACTAGAAAATAAAAACAAATAAGGAAATAGCAGAAGGTTTATTGGTAATAAAGCTAACAAAAGAACAACGAAGGAAGCCATACTTCTAGGCAGGGGAGTTGGGTTAAGATGTAGCTATGGCTCAAAAGCAAAAGGAATTTTTTTAATTTTTATTTTTTTTTTTTCAGTTTTTGCCAAGGGTGAGGATGTTGAACAATGATTTGTCTTGCTAAACAGATCAAGATATCCAAGGGAAAAGAAGATAATCAGAAATCTCCATATTTGAGATAGAATCAAGATTCAAAAAGTTTGAATCACGCATAGGTAGAAAACATGCACATAATCAGTGCAACATAAAATAATCAGAGTTTCTTAGCTATTATTTTTATATATTATTTTAAAAGGTGGAAAATATGACTGAATAATAAGAAGTATAAACTCATATTAAGAAAGGAGAAAAAGTGTTCTGGGCAATTACAAGTTCATGAGTTTTACCTCAAAAGTGCATATAGTTTGGAATAAATTTGGAAGGAAAATATAAACAAAAATTTGAAGCTAAGTGAGCTAAAATGCAACTTGTATTTACCAGAACTAACCTGATATCCTTACTCACTAAAATAACTGACTTAACTAGGAAATAAAGTGGGTCAAATCTGCTTGGACTTCAGTAGGGCATGAATGTAGTGCTCCTCTGGAATTTACTAATTGCACTAGAGAGGATGGAGATTAGCAGGGAACTTATAAAACAGGTAAAGAGCTGACTCAGGGCAAGATAATCATGCAATGGCTTGTGCTAAAAGGGGATCATCTGGCTGGAAGGAAGTACCCTGAAGTCTTGAGGGATCATTAGGGACTGATTAAGGAGACGTAATCAATTGTCCTGACTGTCATGGGCTAGAGCGTGAGTTTACAGCTTAAGTGCAGTAGCTATTTCTCTGAAGACCATCACCCCTCAGTACCCCATGATAAATAGGAGACAGCTCCTCTCTTTCACTAAAGGTAGGAGGGTGCTCGTGGGCAGTTGGTGCACAGTAAATGATGTGTTCTGGCTTTCCCTCCGCTATCCAGTTCCTCTGCCCATACCTTTCCTTAATAGCTTTAGTAATGACAAAGGCGTAAAAAGTGGCAGTGTGGTAATGAGACAAAATTGGAGGTTTTGTCAATATGGAGAGGATCGAAGCATAGTGCAGGAAGATCTGGGTTACCTAAAGGACTGAAATAGTAGAAAAGAGCTGTAACTCAATAACAAAATGTGCAGGGTCAGTCACTTAGAGGGGCAACTAGAAAGAACTTCTCTGATAAGCTCAATGGCAGGAAATGGCAAAGGAGAAGAGGAGCCAAGGTACCCTCATACGTCCGAGCCATCCGAGGGATGCTTCTGAGAAGGTGCACGGCCACTCTCAGGTATGTCAGCTGAGTCTCATGTCTCAGCCTAAAGATATTAATACGAGCATACAGAGAAGGTTTTGCAGTTCCGATCACCCATTTTAAGAAAGGCGAATTTAAACTGGAATAATGGTTGTTGGAAGAAAGGATGGATTGTTTTTATGAGAAGAGATCAGAAGATCTTAGTGTGTGTACCTCATGGGGAAAAAGGTCTGGGAGGGAACATGTTACTGTCTAACAGGGGAATGAAAAAACAGCAAGCGAAAGGTCTTTTTGGGAATACTACAAAACTTGTTAAAGGCTAATAGTTATGAGCAGACCAGACCATACATGAAGGTAGAACTGGGAATGAAAAGTTGTCAAATAATTACGGAATAAAGTCTTGAAATTTCCTGGAACTTGAGAATCCTTGTGGAAGTATAACAGTTTAAAAAAAAAAAAAAAAGTTTTATTTTACAAAAAGTAAAAAAAGTTTTAAAGATTTTTAAAATGTTTTGGAGATTTAAAATTCACTTTATATGACATGGTTCTCAGTCATAGCAGTTGATAAGACCTGATGAGTTGGTAAGACGCCTTACAGACTTACAGAGGGCTTTTTATCACTGACTAAATGGAGAGAATGGTTTGTTTTAGTAGTCCCAAGGTCTTGTGCAGAGCGACTATCTGCTGGTTTCTTTTTGTTGTTATGTTATGTTGGATCTCAACCCTGATATCCATTCCTGTTCACTGAAATACTTGGCAATGGCCTACAGTTAATTGTGTGCTAAGGTGCTGTGCTTAGTGTGGAAGAGCTAAAGGACATGCTGATAAAGTTCGCAGAATTAAGACCACAGAGAAGTCTGGACTGCTATATTAGTTTTGCTTAACTGTCTAATTTTTGTGGTAATTTTGTTCTGCCTTGTCATTTCAAGATGCACAGCAAAATATTTTAATGCTATATTTTTATATGGTGCGTTTTAATTTTTTGTTGCTGTTTTTTACAGAATTTAACATAAAAATCAGGAAGATATAAGTCCTCTGTGTGGTGTGACCATACTTCTTTTCAGTTTCTGGCAGCACTGGCAAATCTGCTCCTTTAATTATGAGCAGATTAAGTGTGTCGGACGTCTATCTTCAAGTGATAATATGTAGATATTCTTGCTGTATAATTAGTGTAGGTAAATCTTTGCCCACTTTAGGTGTATTACTCAACGGAAATTATTATTCTGAATTTTTAACGCTTCTAGCCTTACAGTGAAGGAAAGCCATACAGACTTCCAGAAGTAACCAGAAGTAAAAATCCTGTTAATTCAGGTGATACAGGAGGGGATCCATAGTCCACTGGAACCTATCAATAAGTTGTAATCTTTAATGTTTGGAAATACACTTCTGTCCTTCCATCTCAAGGTTAGTGCCAAAAAATCCTTGATGACTTCAGCTGAAAGTTGCACAACCACAATGAGAAGTTAAATGTGAGATCTGAAGAAAACAAAAATTAAATGCATTTTCATGGTTGCTGGCCACAAATTACTGATGAGATCTCATGGATAATACAAGATTTCAGTGGGAGTCACCTGTGCTGGAAGGAAATTGCAGAGGAGGAGGGTGCATGTAGTTAACTAGTTGGAGACTTCAGGGTGTCTCATTACACCATAGAACACAATGATAAGTTTCAGAAATTGGAACACTGACATGTGAAGATTTAAAAATAACCCAACAACATCTGAAATGCTAGAAATTGCATGTAATCGATAGATCACATTGCATAGGGGCTGAGAATATGGTTTTCAGCAGACAAGAGCAACAAGATTAAAATCATGCAGTGATTCCTCAGTAAAAGTGTATAGTGGCCTTCCATGTGAATTAGTCTGAAGGTACAGAGCTGCCCCCACGTCTCAGGTAAGCGTGGCATAGACCAAGAGGTTACGGGACAGCAGGAACTGCAGGAGAGGCAAAATTTACCATAATAAGTCATTTGACAGAATGGAATGCTGGTAAGTGATAGGAGGAATTAGGCTTGTTGATGTAGGAAATGAGCTATTTGGAAAGATCCTTTAACTGGAAAATGTTGCTTTTCAGTGAAAACTGGAGAAGTTAAAAATGTGCAGTTGTGAAATTCCAGGGGTTTTGTGTAACTTAATCTGCCCTCAGATGTCTAAGCTGGCATCCAGTCTGCTGAATTTAGTTTTCAAAACTCTGCCTAGATTTTGGATGTCACATAGAGCACCGCTTCTGAAATAAACACCTAAATTACTGCTAAATTACAGCAACTACATTTAGGGCAGTAAGGACGCAGTGGACATCAGAAAAGTCTCCAAACAGAAAGAAGTGGATGTCTTTCAAAGTCACTGGAGAAATCTTACCGGCCTGTCTCATCAGGAGGGTTGGGAAAGCTGGGCCCTTGGAGGATAGCTGAGCCGAAGAGCTTTCGAACCAGAAGAGGTGGGAGGTGACAAACAGCAGATCTCGACCTGGCCTGAGGACGTTTAGCGCGGGACGGAAATGGCGGTGGTCTGGGGTGAAGAGCTCTGGTGCAGCGCGGGGGCACTGCAAAGATACCGGACACTGCGGAGGGCTGTTTTCACCCACGCTTCTACCCAGGACTGCACCTCCCTGCCACCCTACGTCCCTGCTCACACCGTGCCCTCGCTGCTGTCGGAATCGGGGTAGCTGTGCTCTCGTCCATCTGCAAGAAGCATCGCACTACGCAGCCCGTGGGGATGCCTGCCAACCAGGAGTGGGTGAAATTCACTGACCCCAAGTTTTTCTGACAAAGTGACTGTTTACATTCATTGCCCTTAACAGATGAAACTATTTTAAGCTTCAATGTGAATAAAGCTATTTTTGCTAGATGCATGGAGTGTTTGCCATTATTCTATGTACCTCGTCACATTTAGCGCGTAAAAATACTCTCTGTGGAAATACCTGGATCAAAACCAATGAGGAAGCTGCACACATACTCCAAACACCTGCATATCACAAAAATTTAACAGTGCCAGCACCAAATAGCTCTGGTTTATCTCAGAAGAATGTTTGCAGCTAATCCTCTCTTGTGGACATAGATAAACATACTGCAGCTAATACATACTTATCATAATTCAGCGGAGACATTTCAGAGTGCACCACTTAACCGCTTTTCAATTTCTTTTCCTGTTTTGTCATTATCATTGTTGTTGGTTGTTTTTTAAAAAAAGAAAAAAAAAATAATTTACAGGTGATTGTTTGGCCCTGTGTTGGAACTACACCCTCAATGTACTCAAACTTTCTCTTCCTCTCACTGCTGCTTCTCTTTGGATAGAAACGTACAGAGCTGTGGGAGAGGCTTGTGTAGAGCACCTAGCTGCATTGCGGGTGTCTCAGGCCCTGTGCCGGTAATCCTAGAGTCACTTTGGGGCTTGAAATTTAAATTGCAGGTATGTGATCTACATTTCTTCTTCTGTGAGACTGTCATTTTTTTTAGGCAAATTTCAATTTTCATTTCCTGAGTATTATATTTTCATTCAAACCAATGAAATACTATTTATTCTTTGCCTTTCTTTTAGAAGTAATATCAAGTTCAAATCCAGAGTTGGTATAGATAAATGCAGGTTTACCAATGTACTGGTTTGCACTAGCTCAGTCAGTACTTTCTTATCCTTGTTCCTGCTGTAATTTCAGCTATGCTTTTCGTCAATTCTCCTTCTTAAGATGGTATTCTTCTCCTGAATTTCTGTTCCACAGACTTCAGCTTGTCCTCAATGGTGTTGGCTCTCTGCTCATGTATCTTGTGTCCCAGACTTTTCATCGGCTCAGTCTTGCAGTTGTACTATCACTGCTACAAAGCTTCTGCTGTGAGGAACAGATATTTTTGTCTCCCACATCTTCTTCATACGGATATTGTAAGAGGTTAATGCAGACCTCCAGGTAGGTAGGTAGGTAGGACACAAGGCTGAATTTTGATGCCATCCCCCTAATGGGCCAAGCAGAGCAATTCCAGAGGTGTATTAAAGAGAGTGTGTTTGCCAACAGGTTTAGCATACATGAGTTTCCTCATTGTCTGGAGACTTCTGTGAGACGTAATTGCCCTGCTATGTTCCCACAGTGTCTCTCCTCCTTGCATTGAACAAGCTCTTACGTGCAATGCAGAGACTTCTCCTTGTCTGTGTGTTCTTTGAGACTATTCTGGAGTTCCAAAGTTGGGAAAGACAAAAGCAATTAAAAAAGGGCATTCATTGTTCAGTGTAGCAAACTTCTGATCGGAGGAAAAAAAAAAAAGTTATTGATTCCACTTCCATAATGTGTAGCTCTCTGTCTGGTCTGTTTCCACTCACATGGTTCACGATCCATGCAGACTGGATGTTATCCACCTTTGATTCCATCTTTTGAGCTCCGAGCATATTTGCATCCTAGGGGTGCGTAGAGTGATAGACCAGCTAGTTGTTGCCGCCATGTAAGGGTTACCACCATGCAGCAGGGGTTTTGACGTTGCGGTAGGAGAGAGTTTCCTTTCACTTGCCTCACCAGAGGTCATGAGGATGTAGCTTACAGGAAAAGAGGGAGGGTGTTAATTTGTCACAATACTTCAGCCATCTCCAAAAGCACTGTATCTCACCGTGGCCTCACCCCAAATCTTTCTCTGTTCGTGCACACCAGAAATCGGTCATTTGCCTCTGTGTAAACTCCTTCTACTGCTTGGCCTGACCTTTGCACATTTACTTATGTACCTCCATCTTCAAAGTTTGCCACACAACCTAGCCCTATGTGTGCTCCATGTGAGGCCAGAAATTAAATGCAAGCTTTTGTGTATTGTTCTTTGAAAGACGTGTGTTTGGGGGGATGGGAATCTACCTTGTATATAAATATGTTCTGTCTATGCTTTTCAGTGATTGTCTATAATAGTTTGGCAGTGCAACTGCACTTCTGAAACTCCACTTCCTTTGTGAGATGCATTCCTCACATCAAATAAATATTTTTCTGCTAATACTTTGTTTCCCAGGGTGGTTTGACAGCCATTATTCTTTTGGGGTGGGAACAGAGGACATGCCAGTGTGAGGCATGGTAATAATGTGAATAAGCAGGGACTGGTTTTGCCAACTAGGAATGATATAACAGCATAATCACACACTCTGATGAGATCAAGATATACCTGGTTGTCTAAAAATTGTCAGTAGTTAAACATCTCATGTGCTAGGACACTACAGCCTCTGCTGGTTTTCTGTTTCTCTTGTTTATTTTGCACTACCTTCCTTTTGCCTTTTGATTTACAGTGCTAGTATAAATTCTTTGAGAACAGATATTATATGTTTCTACAGTGGTTGGCAACTAATCCCATTCAGAGCTGGGATTCTACTCAGTAAAAATAAAGACTATACTTTAGATGCTGGTGGGTATTACTTCTCACAGATAGGCATAGCATGTAATATCTGAAAGAGGGCATGTATATGTGATTTTGCATATAAAGTGGGTTTGAAACATTCATAGGCTTTAGGGAAGTGCCTGTAAGCCTATTTCACCACCATGGTAGCCCCAGAGCAAATGCAATGCTAATACTCCTGCTTAGTGATTTTAAATAGTTTGTAAGCTGCTGTAAAAAATGTGTTGTCAAACTCTGCAACTAATTTACTTCTTCCAGTCTATAAAACAAGGAAAGGAAACATCTGTTTAAATGGGAATGTAATGGCAGCAGGGATTATACTTTTCTTGTCTCTGTTGTTGTTCATTGTGTTTAATCGGTTTAGACATACAAAAATGAATGTCACTGATTAATAAGTAGTAATATTTATTAGAGCTTGAGACCCTGTGCAGGCCTGTGTAGATGAACATTTTTGTGACACTGCTGGCATTTCTGAAATAAATTAAGCAGATGTGGGAACATTCCAGACATTGCTGAAGACATAGTTCACTCCTCATGGATGAAGTTATGGCAGAGTTAGCACAGATGACTGGAGCTATCAACACAACTTCTTTGTCCATAAATTCTCTGCAGAAAGGGTTAACATGTTGCAAAAGGCGTATGCTGCATGGGAATTTTCATATTCCTCTGTGTGATTCATTTATTTATATGTGCTCTGTGTCTGTCTCTCAGATTATTCAGCCCCTGGTACGCCAGAATAAATGCTTTAGAAAGGTCAGCCCTGCTTGCAGGGAGCCAGCCTCGCCGTCCTCCGAACTCGCAAAACCCAGAGACCATTTCTTGCGTGTGCTTTATAACGCCCTTGAAGAAAATGCACTAGAACAGCATTCAGTGGAGTGTGAAAAACACTAAAGGGTTTTACCCCGGCCATTGTTTACTGCAAAATGCCAGTCTGGTGCTCCAGCACAGCTTGGGCTGAGGGGCCTTTCCTCATCTGCTCTATTCTCCTTGGTTTCTATGGGGTTTTTTTTCATTTATAAGCTAAGACAACCCAAGGTTAAGCTGTTGCTGACAGAAAAGAAATAAATAATTTGATATGAATGTTTTGACGTAATCAAGTGAGATGAACAAAAACACTGGAGACATGTTCTATTGATCATTTCTCACCCCAGAGAGTGCAGCAGTCTGTTACTGAGCCTCGAGGACCCTGGAAGCAAACTGGCCAAGCCATGAGCGTTACTGTACAGGTTTAGATATAGACTGGTATTTTGATGGTGTAGATATGAGTATGTACGAATAAAACAGTGTACAAAAGCTTTTTCTTGATTCAAGTGCTTCACTGGTAAGTGTCAGAGCATCCAGAAGAAAGTTCAGGAGCAATGTCAGTAGAGCAAAGAACAGAGAAACCTCTCTAGAAAAAAACAACAGTTTGTTGGTGCCCAAAGTAAAATACTCTGGAGTGCAAGGAAAGGAGTGTGAAAGACATACTTAAACCTAAACGATAAATAAAAATGTCTTAGGCAGGGGGAAACACAAGCGTTTGAGGAGATGTTCCGTATATAGCAATGAGCAATCAGTATGAAGAGTTGTCAGCAGTTTGAGTTGGAGCTCCTTGAAGCATGAACAGAAACTTTTGCAGGATCTAGTTTTTAGAGTGACATGTAGTGCTAGGATCCCCCAGAGATATGGTCCGTCGTAGCTCAGGGTAGAGGCTCTCTGACTGTGCAATAGTGCACGTACATTTCATGTGGTAATTATTAGAAACAGAAGCAAATCCAGGCGCATTTATGTTTTTGGTCTCCACATAGAAATGCATAAGCTATCATAGTTCCTTTCAATTTGCCTTGGGTACCTGGAGAGGGCAACCAGAGCTTCGTAAACTGCATAAATGGGTCAAAATTTGGGTATTTAATTTCTAGTTTCCTTAACTATATTTTGTCTCTAATCAACAATTTCTCTTCATCAAAATTGTATGCTCCACCATTCCTAATACTTGACTTGTGAAGTGTTATTCCTCTTCCACAGTGACTGACAGAATAAAATCAATGCTGGAGCATGTCTAGTGGGCAGTGAAGTAAGCAATGAGTAACACGCTAATGTTAAACTCTTAGTGAAACCTCAGGGCATTAAATTTAAGACTTAAATATGCACAAGGCACACCTACGAGCCTAATTAACATTCTGGTGAAAAACAAATATCAGGTAAGAGATATGGCTGGATTTTCACAAACTTGGATTTTCTGAATGAGGACTCAGGCGGCATTTCTTGGGGTTAAAATGGATTTTCTAAGGCCAGTTGTCTCTTTTGCGCTGGGCAGAAAAAGGCAGCTTAACAGCCCTTTGGATTAAAGTACATGAATTATGTACTTAATTTTTATTTTTTAGATATTTACATGCATTTTAGTCAATCTTCTGTAAAATCTAAGGCAGGTGGTGTATTGTTAACCTCATAAGGTCCAGCAGTTACCCTTGGTCAATGGGTGAAATTCAAGGTTGAAGGAATTTATGTTAAAAAAATATATTTTTTTTTTAACTCAGTGAAGACACTAAGATGAAAAAAAGGAACTTTGTTGTTGTTGTTTTAAATGCTCCTTTATTTCCTTGAAGACGGATCAACCTATGCAATTTTAAAATATTGTCTTATCAACTGGGAAGGAGAAACGAATATGTCCTTTTAAATATGTCCTCTGCACATGACTAATGAAATGAAATATGAAGTTCAGCATATGCAATGCCTCATCAGGAGATGAATGAGCCTTTTTTTAATGTCTCTGAAAGGCAACCATCACTTTTACAAGACCAAATAATGGAAGGGCTTAAAAAACCTTCATGCAGGCTATTTGTAACACTTGAACAATGTCAGTCAGAAAGATTTGAACCAGTGGGAAATGATTCCATTGGTTTTCTAGCTTTGATCACAAGAGGGAGTATTTGCAAGTAATCTTTCCTTGTAAAAACAAAAATGCTGTTTAACAGTGCAAGCAGTGGATTTGGGCAATTAACTGTTTTCTGCAATGCACCAGCAGCATCCGTCTTGCAACAGGTGCGAATTTTTTCTTGTTTGTCTGCTTGTGGAACTGCACATGATGAGGACACCTCAGAAATTTCATGCAGATTGTATACCAATCATGGTGAACTGTTTTAGAGGAAGAAATTGTAGTCTAACACTCAGAGCCAGATTACTGTGGCATAATTTCTTTGTTAATATATTAGAGGAATAAATAAATCTCTCTTCTACTTGTATCTTTCTGCCCAAAAGGGACTGGCCTTTCCATAAAGGAAGCTTTAATTTCTATTAATTATAATCTTTAATTATAATTTTTTGAAAGATAGAATGTCAAGGAAAAGAACATGTCAAGTGTACAAATTAAAAAAAAGGCAGTTTTGGACTAGAGTGATTTAAAGGTCACAGTTTAAAGCTATCTACAAGTTCATAACAGCAACAAAAAAGTCTTCATTCATTACCAGTGACATGACTTGCAGCTGTATTTGTTATCTTACACTAAAGAAAGGGAAGACAACCCAGCTGATAGAATTAAAATTCAAAAAACTTATATTGGCATAGTTTGTCTATCCAAACATCTTGAAATTAAGCCATGAATTAGTGAAAATTCAAAACTTTCCTGCAAATTAAGAATAATTTTTGCCCCCTCTTTGACCTATAAGCAGAGTTTGACCCAGCTGTACTGCTCGCGCAGTGGGAGGGCAATGGCACCGAAGGGGAAGGAGAAGGGAGCCCATGTTATTGTAAGAATAGAGGATTGCTTGAGGTTTCAAAGGAAAATGGCAGCAGGCTTCATAATTCCCGAACTGCAGGGTTAACCTTTTCCTTATTCAAAAATGTTACAGAACTTTTGGGGAATCAGAGGAACATTGAGCAAGGGAAGAAGGATTTGCTTTAAAGGCACACTGTCAGGTAGAGTTATGCTCTATATAAATGTGATTTTTTTGAAGACTGCTAGATCAATAGAAAATTTCCGTGAAATCAAATGTGGAAAATTATTCCACTGAAAAAAACCCTTTTGTTTGTATTTAACTATTCCACCCCAGCATCTGCAATCCAAAGAAAGCGGCTTTGTTCAAACTCTTCAGTGCAAAATTTTCTGGCCTTCTGTGAGAGCGATTAATCATTTTGCAGGGAGGAGACCTGCTCTTTGTGGTCAACATGTACTTTTCCTGACCGCACGGAGGTGTTTTGATGATGGTTGGCAGAGCAGCGTGTCAGGATCTTGCTTACTGACATCGGTGATAGGTGGTAACGTACCAGAGCCAGTGGGAATGTCTGAGTGGCCAAATTATGAAGGAGTGGAAAATGCCGAGCCAATACTCAGAGGTGTGAGCAAGGATGGTGCCCCTCTGCCCTTCCCCTCCGAACTGCCACGCACACCTGCCAGCTCTGCAAAGCGCGTGCAAAGCCTGCGCTCTCGAGGATGGCACGTCGGCAGGCAGGGGAGAGGGAAGGAGGAAGCATCGGCTGGCCGTGGCCCCATGCGCTCCCCCGTCCTTGCACTTGGAAGGAGGTATTGCTGCTGTCTAACAAAGAGAAGCTTAAATTGGAGAGCTCAAAGTGAGTTTTAATGTCTCTGGGCTTGCTTATCGTTGCACATAGGTTTATCGTTTCATGGCCCACTCTGTGGCAGTAGCCATTCTCATAATGCCTGGAATAAGCACCAAAATAGCTGTTCTGGAGCCAGCCTCTATCTACCCTCTTCCTCTGACCTGTACTCTGCTAGATGGTACCGCTTCATGTGATAGGATGGCATCCATTCCTGCCAAGTGGAAGTGTCCATGTCTTGGGGTGACTGCTGGGTAATGAACCCATTTCATAGAAACAAGAGCCAAGATGCAGTGATTTTTTGGCTTTAACTACACCGGGGAAGCTTTCAGGCAATGAGCTAAGAGTGTTTCCACAAAATCATCTTTTTTTCCCAACTGTTACTTGATTTCCCCCAGTTCCCATGCCTGATTTCTAAACTGCTTCCTCTTTAAAAGCTACATGTTCCCTTCATCCTGGAATTGCCCTTAAGAACAGGAGCAAAGAGGAAGAGAATATCCCTTCAGCTTGATGTGAATTGCAAAGCAGGGCTCTCTCCTTCCATTCTTAAACGCGAAGGGTGGTACGAGTAGCAATGCTGACAGTGTACATTTGCAGATGCCACCATATGGGTCTTGAAAAACTAGTTGCACCGATGATTCCCTGCACATGTAGGAGACAGTTTGCATTGTTGGCATCGTCCCTGCACAGAAACAAGCACAGCTTAGCAAAGCTAAGCAGATGGCACTAGATCTGGTGCCAGGGAAGCACTGAATTAAAGGTTATACCCACCAGGTTTGATGCGGTGCCAGTTTGAATTGGTACAGAAGCTTCGGCCCACCTGCTTATTGGCCCCGTGACATCTGGCATCTTTTTTTTTTTTTTTTCCCCCTTGGACTAAGCTAAATGCAGCAAGGAAAAGTGTCATTTTAAAAGCTAGTTACCAATAAATGGGATTAAAAATCTCTATGAAAAAAGAAAGCTTTACAAATACATTGTGTTTAACACCACTATATTGGAGATTTTGGGATGGCTTTGGGAAGATTATATGGTGGAAAATAAGGGTCTGGGTAAAACCACGTTTTACGGAACCACGTAATGGTCAGGGCGGCATACTAATGAACACGCATAACTGTTAGGAGTTTACAGCTATCAGCAGCCTGCACATAACGGCTCACTGTCTCGGACTGTCACCATACATATGTTGTCACTCAGAGCAGGAGAGAGATTTTACGCTACGCCACCTGAGTGTGGCCGGTGTAGGTGCCTAATGATGCAATGCACCCTGCTAAACTTACTGCCCTGCTCCATTTAGGTTTCTCCCTCACTCATTTCTTTCATCCTACATGTTGCATCATTCACCTTGTGAAGATTATTATTATTTTTTTAAACCAGTCCCTCCTTCCTCTCCACATGTTCACATGCTGTATACACAAATATGCTGCCATGGGGACTGTGCTTGTTGCAGAGACTAAAACTGTTTATATGTCTTCTCCATTAGGGATTTAATCCTTGCTCCCTTGGTGTGAAATGAAAGCATGCAGCTGTATGGCACTCTGGAGATGATTACCATTAGAGCTAAGCCTGAGTTTATACACACCATGAGCCAGATTAATCAACAATTTATTGACTCAAAATTGAATCCATACAGCATTGTTTTTGACTTTCTTTTTTCTTTTCTTTTTTTTTTTTTTTAAAGGAAGGACTCAGGCTGCCTGAATAATTTTGGTGGAGAATTGTCAGAAAATCATTGAACCAGATTTATTAAATATCTGAAAAATAGTGACAGGTATTGTGTGATTTGTAAGCCTCCATCACAGAATGTCAGGGAAGTCGATTTGCTTATAAACCGTAGACATAGAGTTTTAAATCGTCAGTGCTGTTTTGGAGTCTTCATTACAAAGAGAAAGAAAAAAAGATCAGCTTTGGAAACTGTCTTGAATTTTCTTGGCTTCTGTGTAGTCAGCACCAATGTTTAGAAAAAACAAATGAAAAGCTGATAGGAATGGATAAATAAGGCAATATATATCTTAAGAGATAAATGTACTGAGGAACCAGTTATAACGTAAGTGCATTTCACAGCAAAAGGCTGTTGGTCTCCTCCACACAGCAACAAGAAAAGCACTGTACGCTTGGAAACCTTTAGCTCGAGAATATTTTTTTTTTTAAAAAGAGAGGGAGAGAATGATATTAAACATCAAAATTTTACACTGCTGACCTTTGAGATAGAAAGCATTTGTAAGAGACCTGATCCAAAACTCACTGAAGTCAGTGGAAAGACTGTTGGCTCATGCCTGTCTTGTCTTGACCTTCTTACTGGTATCTCTGCTTCTCTCTTTCTCCAGTGCAGACACCTGCACGGTCCTCTCTGCTGCAGGAGACTGCCTCACAAGTCCTTTCCCAGCATAGACATGCGCTGAGTTTCAAGTTGGCCACTGGCTTTTTAAACTTTCCTACAGCACAGCTTTGGGATGTGCCTCGGCTATTGATTTCCAGGGGCAGAAGTTCATGGCTTTCAGCTCTAACCTTTTAGATTTGCTGCTTGTAGACAACAGCCTCATTGCAGTAAGTGAAGAGAAAAGAGCTGGAACTCTTCTGGCAAGGTACACATGAGGATCACAGCCTTGGAGGTAACTTCCTTCTCCAGATGTCTCTGTAGCAGCCTGACCTGTGAACATGTCTAGGGTTCTCCAGATCTTCATATTTTCAGAGATGGAGGTGTGCAAGGGCAGCTCTGTTGGTTTTGGGGTTGAGTGGGTAGAGGTAGACTGGCTTGCTTTTTTGTGTCTTACTTTAATTGTTGCCAAAGCAATATTTGGGTTATATTCTTGGGTTTTGCTGAATGTCAACACTGAAATAAAAACAATGGGCCAGACTTTGAAACCTTATTCACAACAGATCCTCCTCCTTGTCTTCTCTGAGCTTGGGGAATTTATCATTCAGACCAGTAGCAGTACAAATTGAAAAGTGGTTTGTTTGTTGTTGGCTTCTTCTTCTTCTTTTTTTTTTTTTTTTTTTTTTTTTTTTTTTTTTTTTTTATGATTTGACAAATGTTCTATTTACATAACAGATTGGTAAATAGTTTGGAGAGAAATTGCTTTCGCTAGCTCCTCAGATTTCCTCTTCTAATACTGCTTTCTCAGAATATTGTCTACTAAAATTATTCCCTAGAATTTTCAAGTTATAGAACATATCTCGTATTTCCCAGGGACAATGATGCTGAATTTAAAATAACATCCCCAACGAAAAAGGTTATAAACGAGGAAGTTTATTACATATCTATAACCAACAGACAATAAGGATAGAAACTTTTCACTAATGATTAGCCTGAATTTAGTCTATTTTCTTCTGTTATGGTTTATTACTACTGCAGTTTCGATTTTTCATCTGGCACCATAATTTCCATCACTGTCACTCTTTTCACCTTCTTCAATTTCTTCCCGACTTTTAGTGTCTTCACCACTCTCAGCTGCTTCTTTGAACTCAAATCATCATTGGCTCCTCTCATGGAATGTGAAATCCAGTATTTCCTGAACCATTCAGTGACAACTTCTGGATTTATCTGATCCCATGCTGTCTTAATCCAATGACAAAGCAGTGCTGCACTAGGACTTCTTTATCTTCCCTGTAGGAGTTACAGCAGGATCCCCTGCCAAGAGCCATAAGGGCTACAAACGCTCTTTAAAGGGCTTGTTCTCTACTACATCAGGCACCTGCGGCTGTGACATTCCTCCTGGTACAACTGCAAGAGCGGCATTCATTTCTCCAATGATATTCTTCATTGCTGGTGTTAGATACCCTCTGAATGTACCTAGGACAAGCATTCGCCTTTTGTGTACCAGCACACCTGGTCTCCTGTTCCAAACGATGTTCAGCCAATCCTTCATTAAGTCTGTAGACATCCATCCTTGGTTTTGACACCTAACAATTATTCCAGTAGGCAGCTGGTCCTTCAGCATTGTTTTCCGCTTCAAGATCACATACGGTGGCAATTTTATACCATCTGCTAACACTGCCAGCATTACTGTAATGCACATTTTTTCATTCCCCAAAGTTTTGATGATGACGGATTTTGTGCCTATTTCTTCAATGATGTTATTGGATGGCTCATCAAAGGAAACTTGTGTCTCATCTGCATTTCCCATTTGGCTCAGCAGATAATCATGACCTTCATGCAATCCCATCACATACTGCTGGAATGCAATGAAGTTTTTGGTGAAGTTGGAAGGGAGATGTTGGCAAAGCGAAGTGCTTCTCTGTAGGCAAAAACCATTATGACATATCATCTGTACTGGTCTTGAATTTTTGCCATGTAATTTGACATGCTTGTGCTATTCCTTGAGATTTCCATTTAATGATTTCCTGTGTAACTAGTTGGTTTTTTTTGTTTGTTTGTTTGTTTGTTTTTGTTTGTTTGTTTTTGGGTAGGTCCCTTCCAACCTCAACTAGCAACTTATTCTTCTACTTGAGCAGGAGGACTGGACTAGATGACCTCCAGAGGTCCCTTCCAACCTCAACTATTCTGTGGTTCGGTCATTCTGTGATAGTTCATGGAAGTGCCCCTTTTCAGGCAATGAATAATTTCTGCATTGAGTTAGTGCATAGCAGCTTCTGTTTTGATTATTTCCATCTTGGCACATTTGCCTCAGTAACATTATATTTCCTCTTGGCCTCACAATTGATAGTTTTTTCTGCATACAGTATCACCATGAGTTTAAAATCTGCATTGTAACTCCTATTTATACTGTTTGGTATGTTCCCTCTTGCACTTGTCCCTCTGATCTCCATATGCTTTGCTATTTCACAATTCACCTAAAACTATTTTAAAAAGTCACAGTGGTATTCTCTGATCCCACCCACGCTTATTCTCTAGTGAGTGAGAAAACCGACAGTAAATCGCTATGTTGTCTTGTTCAAACTTTGGGCTGCTTTGGGCATACTTGTGCACATAATTAAGGAACCTTCCACAGTCCACAGTCATGGTATCATAATCATGCAAATGAAAGACAACCTACAATTTGTAAATTAAATGTCTGGACAAAACTCCCTAATTTTGCTTTTGGGTAAACCGAGTGTTGCTTTATGTTGCTGGAATTGTAGTCAGATTTAGTCAGCAGGTTTTGGTAGTCAGGAAACCATCAACACATTCTGTGTATCCACTCAAGGATAGCTAATTTTATTTATTAAACTCCTTAAACCAGGTCTGCATAGCACATGACCTGTGAAATCATCTTTTTTGGCCAGCTAGTCCCACAGACACAGTGTGTGCACTCTGGCATGGGCAGAGGTTGGCTGAGCAATGACCCTTGGCTATGGCCAGGCTTGATGCCCCATCGTTGAGTACATATCTCTGGTGTGCTGGCCAGCCATCCAGTTAGTGTTTGCGCACCTAGGGAGAGATATCACGTCTCTTGCCTGGAATTCCCTTGCTGTAGACTATATGACAGTTATACTGGTCCTCTACATAGACATTTCACCTGAGTAGTAGACAATAACTACCGCATACACTAATCATGTCATGTGGGATGATAAGTAAAATACTGCTCATAACAACCCAAATACAAGGTGTTTTCAATACATACAAGAAACTATTCAGAAATAGCATTTTAATAATGAAACATAGTGACGTGAAACATTTTACCATATTTTTGTATTTTGAAATACATACAAGAAATACAATGAAATGATCAACATTAACAAAAAATTCAAGCAAGCAGCTCCATGTCTTTGCTTATAATTACTCAAAACTAATCACTAACATGGTTTAAAAATAACAACAAAATAAATTGGTAGCATTCTACACTTCTACTACCTTAATCCATAACAGTAAGCATTGAACTTAAATTATTTTTTTTTACCCAGTGACTAATTCCAGATAATAAATTGTGTGTTGCTGTGAAGTGCCTCATAGCAATGTATTTAATTTCTTTAATTAAGCTACAACCGGATCTATTTTTAAAATAGCGTTGTTCCTTAATTATTTTGGTGAGTTGGATTTAACTTCACAAGTTACAGAGTAGAACTATTTTATAGACTTTCTTTACTATTTGAACAGTAGACAAATAAAAGTGGACATAAAAAAGGTCGTTTGTTTTTGAAAGTTTTATTGCCCCAGTTACAGATAGTACATATAAGTTTAAAAAGACTGTGGCCCATATTAGTTCCGCTATGTATTTCTGGTTTTGCTCTTTAAATTAAAAAAGTGTGACGGCATGAAAAACAGATGCTTTCAACCCATTTTCCTCCAAAGTGAGAAAAAATATATGGTTGTTTTGAGGTGCTAGGAAAATTGTATATAGGGACGGATCATTCCGAAAAGATTCTCTACTTCCTAAACAATTTCTTTGGATTTGGCATAGACCACATTGCAGTTCACAGGCTCAGGTCTGAATTTTGGAGATGATGCCTAAGAAAATATAGGGGGGGGGATTTGGTGCAAAATCTGCCCCACAATGTAAAACCTCAAAACAAGACTGTATGTACATCTGTTGTATCTTGCTTTCTGGGAGAAATCTTGAAGCTGGAGGCCACTGAACGGCTGCAGATCTGCTCTATGCTGAGTACTTCTGTGGTATAAGAATGGATGTGCTGTGAAGACAGAAATGACTGGAAGCCTTCACTTGGCAGGTCTGCATAATCTGGCTGCTTATGATTTTAGTCATATAGCAGTACAAGTAGATTTAAATTTTTGTCTTCATTTTTCATCAGATATTATCTGTATATTCATAATAGCAAAACAAACCTAGGACAGCTTGCAAACTCCTCTGTGGGTGTTCCGATTCCTCTTCTTGATTAGCTTCTTATTCATTTGTATTAATATCATCTCTTTTCTGTGGGATAATTTGCTAGTTTTCCCCTGGTTATTTCTTAAAATGTTAATACTTATTGATTCTTTTCTAATTTGATGTTGCACTAAGATTATTTCATTTTCAATTTTATTTCAAGAGACTTTAGTAATGCAGTACTGAAAATGAGTATAAGTGTTAAGGGTATCAACTAGAGTAAATGTTAGATTATCAGCAGAACATCAGGCTTCTTGTTTAATGTGGTTTTGCACTGGCACATCATGTACATATGTCATTTTTAAGCACTGACACAAGCAGAGAGTCTATAAAGTATCCAGATACAAAACCTGTTCGATTTGTGCTGGATTTGCATGTAAAAATGGGTTTTCACCTGTAAAAATACCCTAGTTTTCATACAACTGACATTATCATACTCAAGTCTCATTTCTGCCAAAATCAGAAGGATCGTAATTTTAAAATTTGGGCTTCAGGGTCAAGTTCAGCAAGGTCCATATTGCCTCCACTGATATCAGTGGTGGGGTTTCCAAGGGCATCTTTTGTCTTTGCATTTTATAAATCATGCTCTTAATTTTGAAAACAAGAACATTTTAATGGGAGAGACATATAGAGAAAGAACTTAAAGAGCTGCATCTTAAATACGCCAGGTGAATAATTAGAAGATAATGCCACAATGCAACGTGCAAGAAAGAGAATCAATGCAGCAGTTGGTATTAAAAATCAGTCTCCCTCCCAGAATGGTCATACTATGGTATGACATCCACATCCATTCTGCTTTGAGTATACAGAAGCATCCCCTGAGGAGGAGCAGCACTTGTCTTTGAGATAATTTAAAGCAAACAAATAGCTGTTTGGAAAATCAAGATGGAAAAAATATTGAAATCACCAAAATTTAAATAAACAGATAGCAGTAGTTACGTTTCATAAGAAAGTTGTTAAAAGAAAGACTGAAAATCAGGTTTTTTTCCTCACATGTCTTTTACAATTCAAAAAGAAACATAAAATTGTCCTCAGCAAAGATTGCCTACAGCGAAAAAAAATTATTCTGCTACATCCAACTCAGTGCTTGAAGGGAAATACCAGCCCCTACGATGTGTAGGATCAGTAATGAAGTCCAACTGTAGAGCTGGGAACCTGGGACAAGGGCCAGTCTTCATATAATGAGTTCCAAGATGATTTGGACAGGAATATGGAACATTTACTCATAGAATCAATAGTTTATTACAGTATGAAAGACAGACATATCAAAGACATCAAAGAAAATCATTTGGGGGCGGGTGAATTTTTGTTATTATTTCTTCTGCACTGAGAAATTTCATATAACCAGAGAAGGGATTTGCATTGATTACCTGGTCCTGGGGTGAAATGACTTCAAGGTGATGAGTCTTGATGCAGATTTGAATTAGGACATAAATTCCTTGCTGGTGTGTATTTATGGAGATTTAGGGAAAAGAAACTTTTGTAATATTCAGATAAATATACAGTAATGACAATACTGCAAAATCTCCTTTGATGCAAATATTTAAACTCTCTCACTTAGACCATATATAGCTTCTTTTCTTCTCTAAATATTCTGGTGATATAATAGCTGGAAAAGGATTAGTTTTTAAAGACATGTAGAGGAATGTCTCTTAAAAGCAGTTTCCGTTTCCAGTATAACATTTTGCTCAAAAAACCTGAAGGAACATTAAGAGCCATGATAGCTTCTTCTTGTACTCATCAGTCAATAAGTGAGCAGAAATTTGCTGTTTGAACTGTATCCATACACAGCTTACATGTTGCTTATTAAATACATGCAACACAGTGGCTATAAAGAGCTACAAAATTATAATGAGAAATTTTATGACAAATGCTTTTGGAAAGAATGATTCTTTGCAAAAACATGCAAACAGAATTATATGCTTAACTATTCACTTAGCTTTAATAAGGATAACAATTCAAAATCCAGAGGAAATGCCTACAGTATTTGAACAGTAAGATTAAGAAGCATCTATAAAATATGGAAATGGCTGTAGCTATAATCAGCTCCTACTTTAATTTGATATTGAAGTGGTTCTAAGGACCCAGGACTTGGTCTGTAGTGAGCAACAGCAACTTTTCCATGGTTCTTTGTGTGACAGTCAAAGCACCTAGTAGAAGTGACCACCCCAAAATGTTTTTGTCATAACTACAGGTAAGAGATAACTAAGCAATGACTGCCATTATCAGAGTTTTCCATGCAAAAGATTCAGCATACTCTAAAAAAGTATCTGTCGTGTGACTACAATGTCGCTAAGTTATGACAAGGAAATATCTGTGATATGACAGTGGCATCGCACAACTGTCAATATAAAGTAAGTGCGATGGGATTGCTCTGTACTCTAAAGCAACTGTCATGTAATGAGGGCTGTGACTAGGCTGTAATAGCAATGTGACTGCAACGTGCCAGCAGAGTGACTGATAAGTAACTCCTAGAAGAGATGACTCCCCAGTAAAATTGGCTCTAATAGTTTTGAAGTGCTGTGGACCCTATTTGCAGTGACAGCACTGCCCATCAACTTTGGCGGGCTTTTAGTTGGCACCTCATGAGAGACCAAGCCAACTTATTGCTGTGCGTCTGGCAGCCTTTAAGGCCATCCTGGATAAAATATTTTGATACCAAACCAGAGTCATACTACAGTAAGGGATCTGATGCTAGATATAGATGCATAAGCAAATATTCCCCAAGCGAAAGGCAGGCAACACTGGTGGGTGGCCAAAACATGGGGCTGGCCTGGGGTCCCTGGATGTCACAGCAAGAGGACTCATCCTCAGGACTCCCTTGGATGGCGTTGCCAGATGGTAAGGAGGACAGAGACCTCACTCTTGGGGAGGTCCCCACTGTCTGTGAACACTTTGGACCAGACCTCTGTCTGTGGGTTCATGGCCTCTGTGCTGGTCAGCCCCTCCGGCTCCCTGGAATTAGTCCTCAACGATGAATGCTATGGGCACTTGGCAAGTAAGGAGAGAGAATATTACGAATTAATTAAGAAAAGGGGAAGAATTATTATATTCATATCACAGATGGAGATATTGATGTTCAGATTAATTGATTTGCCCTGAAGCTATGCAGCATGTCATTAGCAGCCTTGTGATTACAGTAGTGTTGGTTGAAAAATGGTTTTTGCAGATAGTCTTCAATTTTCCAATATATCAATGGAGAAACCTAATTCTCTGAAGGAGAAATATATCTTTTGCAAAAAGAAAGCTGTTAGGGATATTCCATTATTTTTAGCTTTTGAGATTCAATGTCTCCTCCTCTCCTTCAGATTTCCTTATCTTTTGGTTTGCCTCAAATAGTATTTGGAACATTACAACTAAAATGAGGGGGGGGAGGAAAGCAAACCATAAAAAAAAAGAAGAAAGGTTAAGCGTATTTTTCATTTTCTTTTATCTTTTGGAAGTGCAATGGCCATCTTTGCTTTGGAAGAAGTTCCAGATGGAAAATTAAAAACTGCTTTAGAACGCCAAGTTTGCCTTATTTAAGATGAAGGCATGGACATTTTTACATCAGTGAGACTGAAGAAAAAGTCAATGATGCTATGAAAGGCCAGATGACTAATTTGAATCCTCCTCTTGCTAGTTACTGTTTAACATATAAGGATCAAACTTATTCTTGTTTTATATTGTAGCAATTAAGAAAAGAAAAATCATCTGTATTAAAGGTAATAGTCATTAGCCCAAAATAATCTTTCAGTATGAATTACAAACTATATTTTGTGTGCCATTTACCTCGGATTTGGCCAATATCCCAAGTAAATACTTTTATTAAATTTGCATACTGTTGTATTTAGTGTTCTGACAATGTGTTTTCAAGCCTACTATTTGCTGTCTTTTGTTCTACATTCTACCTATATTCTGGTTTGCCTAATACTCACTGGATGGACCCCAACAGTTCTGTTGGAGTGTGGTTTGTAGCTTAGCAGGTATTTTAGAAAACATGTTAATTTGGAGAATATTCTCTGCTTGGGAGATTGTGCAAAGTGGACTTTGGACCCAGCAGACTGTAAAGGCTCGGGAGGAACTGTTACAGTCTTGTGCTAATCCTTCTTACAGCCTTTTGGGTCAATAATCTGAGCACTAATGTTTCCTTAGATCTATTGTGTCAGTCCAGTTGCCTTGTATTCATGTGAAATTTATGTACTTAATATCTTTATGAAATTTTAGGGGGGGNCCGAAATTCAAAGAAATAATGTAATCAGATTGCTGTCCCCTTGCACTCCCACCTTCAAGAATCCCAGATATGTTAGTTCATGTAATGGATCATTGGTATGTGTGTCATTGTATTCAGGTCACAAATCAAACCAACTGTGTTGGAAAGGAATGCAAACATCACTCAAGTGGAGAATAATATTTCATACTAAACAAAGGAGGATGGGAATAGAAGTTTATCCTATCTGAAAATGGTTCTGTTTCTGCATACCAATGCCTTCTATCAGCAGAAACACCTGCAGCCACCATAAGGTCCACCTTTCAAAGGGAACATTTTCATCTTTTCCTTTTTTCTTTAATATAAAGGAGCAAAATAAGTATACTGATGTGCAATTAATTGTAAAGGCTCACTGCTGAAAAGATTTACTTGTGGTTCAGCAGTGTAATCATCTGTTGGGCATTTGCTATAAATCATGGGTGTCTGCTGTTGTCTCCACTAATTAGTACACTAACTTATTATTAAGTCCCTTAAACATTATACGAGATCTGGGCTGTGCTCAGAATTACTGGGGGAATGAGAACACTTGAAGTTTTATTGCACAGCTACAAAGTGTACAGTAAATGTCTGGGTGGTGGGCAGTTGTAATGCCTAAGACAAGATGGAATATATATCCTTTAGTAACTGCTCTACCCATCCATAATTATAAAAGCCCTTTATTTTGCAGCCTTCAGTGTGTCAGTTCAGTCACTCAGGCACCAAATAAGGGTCTCAAGCACAATAATTCAAAGCAACTGGTACAGTAGTAAGTGAAGTTTTAAACAACAGTAGACAAGTTGATTAGAGCCTTTGGAGATGCATGCCCTGAATAAAGGTTAACCTTTGTGAACTTTGAATACAAAGCTTTCAGATGAATTTTATATGAAATCTGGTGACAAAGAAAAGCACTATTCAGCAAGGGCTGATTAATTGAGTTACACTTCATTGTAAACCCCTGACAATGATGGAAAATAAATTTAGCAATGCGCTTTGTAGCCATACAAGTTGACGGGATCTCAGTAAAAAGCAAGAATCAGACCACATAAAGACCCTGTTGAATACCTCTGAAGATAGTCTGGTGAGTGAAATGTAAAGCCAGGATTTACAAATATTACATAAGTGAACACTGTTACTGCACTCAGGCTGAAAAATCCTGTTCAAATCCAATAAGTGGTTTAAGATGTGCAAATAGAGGTTTCTGCAGGGAGTCAGGCATTAGAAGCCACCTGGAGCATGTGGTAAAGATTGTATCCATCAATACAGCAGCTGGGCTGAAATTATAAAGAGAGCTGCTTTCCATCACGCTTGTTTTAATGCATACATTTCTCCTGTCACTAGCACCCCAGGAAAACTACTAACTACAAAAATGAATGGTACCCATTACCTGATATTCATACTTGTGACAACAGAGACAACAATCACAACACAACAGTAAGCAAAAAAACTGATATCCAAATTATTTTTAAGTTGTTGCAGTGGAAAGATCTTGAGAACCAGTTGGTAATATTTTAATAACACTGTAGGTTAGAAGAATGAAGCAGGCATCTGGCATTCAATCCCAAGTTTCCTTCTGCTCCACACATTCCATCAAATCGGGCACCAAAGCAGCTTAAACAAAGCAAGATCAGTAAAAAATTGTTCCAAGAAGGGGAACCCCACGTAACGTTCAGCTGCACACCAGCAACGAGGAAAATGTGACAGTGGTTTTCATTGTGATTGTTTAAAACCCGCATGGATTTACCATAAGTGTGTTCCCTATGCACGAAGAGTGCTTTTTAACCCTGTTAGTGTGGGACTGGCTGTAGCGGCAGGTAAAGCAGGCAGCTGCTTGCCAGAGGTAGTAGCTCAGGGCAGCAAAAAATCGTCTGCGGTTTCCTTCCTAAACTGTCAAGAGTGATGGGTCAGAGAAAGGTGGTCCTCAAATTACAAAAAGCTACCATGAAAGCAGTGTGCAAGCACCACTCAGAGACAGGAGAGGAAACTGTTAAATTGCTCGTTGTAAAGTCGTGTTAAAAAATAATAATAAAAAACAAGCGAGCCATATTGCATGTGTAGGGACAGACTGTGCCACCAAGTCAGAGGCCCAAGCCGTGGGTGGTGTGGAGTAGCATTGTTCCCCGGCAATTAAAATGAACATGCTCGCCACACAAAACTGCAATGTGTTCCTTCCTTTGCGGGTTGTGCCCTCCTCCTGCTCGCGCTTATGCTCCCTGACACGACCAGCCATCGCAGCGAGCAGCAGCGCTTGCCGGTGTTTCAGGGGATTTGAGGGATCACAAGTGTCACTGATGGCTCTTTGCAAAAAAAAGGAAGGTGAACTGGGTTCCCTGAGTGCTTTCTGTCCCTTCTCTTGTGCGTCAGTTCAAGCGTCAGGAAGTCCCTGTCCTGTATTTAGGTTATTATTTTATTCCATGTGGCTTTTGAAGGAATACATTAATACTGATGCTGAGTGTTTGGCAAGCAGCAGGTTGTGCGGCTGGATGGATGAGATGTAGGTTTTGCGGTGGTTCCTGTGCAGACCCCACACGCAGGGTCAGGCGGTGGGGCATCAGCCCACCATCCCAGATCTCACATAGGTGAGCACCAGCTGCCTCGGAAGAGAGGACCACATCGATTCCTTACCTTTTTTCTTGCCTGACTTCTGAATATTTATGTTTTTCTTTAATTATCTATGAAGAGAACAACAAGTCTGCATTCAAACTTTACCAGAGTGTAGCTGTTCTATCAATTAATACCTCTTGCATATGAGGAGAGCTGATAACAGCCCAAATTCTTTCACTGTTTGCTTTGCTGCGCAGCTTATTTTCTCAGTAGCCAGCCTGATTTAAATGTGTTAATGAGGGTGCCACAACTTTGCCCTGGGTGATTAGTGGACCAAACCAGCCAAGATGTTTTAGCTGTTCTCCAACGTACCTGAGCTAACAGCAGCGACAGGGATCTCAGGCAGCAGGTTGCTACGTGGGTAATCAATTCCCCACCATGTCCTGCGTGTGCACACAGATACCGATAAACTTCCCCCGGGCTCCCTCCGAGCCCAACGCCTTTGTTCGATGGCTCTCGCTTACCCCAACCGCAACGATACAGCTTTCAGTCTCCCGTTATTTTCTAGGACTGCTTTCTGAAGTATTGATGGAGGAGGGGAGGGAAGAGGAGGTTTTTTCCCTGTGTCCTTGCCTCCAATCTGTAGATCCTTTCACTCAGCGAAATCTGTATCTCTTTCTGCTGCCATGGTGATTCAATGAGTTTGAGATTATTTTGCTAAACCTGCCTCTCCCAAGAGACAGTGGTTTGATTCTCGGCGTTCTTAGACAGGTCAAGAATCGCATTAGCTCGGGTCAGAAATGCTCACAGTACAAGGAGGTGAGTTTCAAGATCTTGGCAGCGCAGCAAAAAGGACTTGCTCTCGATTCTTGCTGTAGACCTTACAACGCTGCCAAATAAAAGCACTTTTGCTGAAGGAAAACTCACAGTGGTACCGCTGCAGTCAGAGACAAACCAGAAGTGGTGCAAACAGTCCACCCATAGAGGAGGATTAGGAAGAATACGATATGATAGCATCAGGCATAATAAAGGAAGAGATGGCAGGTGAATGACATGCTTATTTCACGTCTTTGAAGCCATTTAATTTGAGACGAATTGTTGTGCGATAGCTACTCAGTAGCCCAAAGGCAGAAGCACGTTTATGCTTTGCATATCTGTGACTTGTGTTGCGCAAATGGCAGTATAAAAGGCCACTGTTCCTGGTTTGCATGTGCACACGATTAGATCCATTCACAAATCCACTTTATTCTGCACTGTTATTTATATATACACCAGTCAGCTACACAATGCAGCACATGGCTCTTTCTGAGCATGCAGTTGGAAAGTCTTAACCTTCTTATCTTGAAACAGAGCTGGGTAAAAAGCAGAATTTTTAACCACATAGCAAAAAATGTTCAAAAACAGAGTGTTCTATTTTGAAATGTAAATGATTGGGAAGATACCATAAATTGAATCTTCTTCCTAAAAATTATTAAAGGGGAGTTTGTAATAGTTATGTCATAGCTATGTCTAATACTGGAAATAGTATATAAATATATATATATATTCAGGATGATGACTTATTTCCTTTTAGGGAAGAGATACTAAGTGGAAGATTCCGCAGAACTGGCACTTGTAAATCTTTGTCTCCCACTATCAAAAGTCCAGTAAAAAATGTTTTACCCATATCTATCTTGAAATGTTCTCAATACGCAAACTTCATGTTATGGCCTATTTATGTTTTAATATCTTACACATCAAGTTTTATCTAAAAACTTCAAAGCACTTTGCAAGCAATAGATTATCCTACAGTCTAGTGGTGATTATTATCATATCAATTTTATGGAGAGTTGGAAGAACCCGGGTTGTATCAACTGATTTCTAAATCTCTCTTCAATCTCACTCTGAACATTTAATAAGCCTTGGCTCATTCTAAGTAAATTTGGGTGCCTTTATTCGTGACAGTGGTTTTCCACACCTTCATCAGTATCTTCAAATTCTGCCACCAGTCCAGTACAAATCCAGGACACCCTTGCCATGACCAGGGGCACCGTGCAGGATATATAAAAAAGTGCTCAGCTGCTCAGCTTTACTTACATTGTTGTACTTGCATGCTGCTGTGGAAAGAACATTTTGGGGTAGGCTGTGTTTCAATTTACAGCCATAGTTAGCATACTGCATACTGTAAGCCTGCTTACAGGCTTTTTCCTCTGTGACCATGAACTTTAACTTTTTCTGTATGAGTGCAGAATATTGCAAGGAATTTTATTTCTTAATGTTTGTGTCGTGCCCTGACTTGTTCCACATGACTTCTTTCTTCATGCGTTATTTTTAGCTGGCAGCCTTGTAAATGCAGACTTGCCAGTAAGTCGAGTTCAAGTTCAGTCTCAAAAAAGCAAGGCTTTTTAAAAATAAATATATTGTCTAAATATTCACTTCAGGAAAGAAAACATTCTCGGATGAAGCAATGTCAGAGCTTTTGATTTCTGTGATTTAGAAGAAGCAGGGGAAGGAAAGAAATGAGTTGAATTCTTTTCATGGAAGTTTGCAATTTTCTTAAAACACCAACAGTTAAAGTCATTAATTTGTGAGTCTTTTTGAGCTGCAAACCAGATTTACCTATATATGACAATATATACCTGAAGTCTCAAAGGTAATGGGGCTCTGGGTTGTTTGTCTTGGAAAGACCTTTTTTTGTCATAATTTTTAATATGTACATATATTTTTACAGGAAATTTTGTCTGTTTCTGCCATTCTCAAGGAAAGCTAACAAGGAAAAACTGACACTGCCGTCTAGCCCTGGGAAAGTTATTAAGGGATTAGATTCCCTTGTCTAGGAGCACGGACCAGCTCTCACTCTGCAGCAGGGACTGGGGTGGTGTGTCCTGCTGCAGAGGGGGAACATCATGGGTCCCTTCTCCTGAAATCTTCTGCTGCCCAGCACTAACTGTGGTTGATATCCACTCCAACACAGCTTGGCATTCAGCTGGGATGAAGGAGAAATCCACAGTTGTATTTCACAGTGGAAAAGACAATTCAGAGGTATGTAAATGTGCTTGATGGCTCCAGCTTACTCGCAGGGAGGAGGACCCCAAGCACCCAGGTCCAGATGTCCAGACTCACAGTCCTGGATTCCAGAAAACCTGCCAAAGTGGAGGTAAAATATGAAAAGTTAAAACTTTAGTCTAAAGATGGAGATTTGTGGCTAGAATTTTTGCTATACCTAAAAGTCAGCTTTCATCATGCAAATCATACTAATTCTAAATATCAAACTATGTGGCAAAAAAGATTGTCAGAGAGAATCTTTATTTTCCAGTATATGAATAGCCCGTTGGCTGAAAATTGAATGCAACCAGATATTTCCTTTCCTCGCCTACTTTGCACTATTCCTTTCCCTCCCTCACTTGTGTAAGTGTCTAGATTAGGCTACATGTGAGCAATTGATGGATGGTTCAAAAGCTTGGCCAGAAATAAATCTTTTCCACACATTTCTTGTCACCTTTTCTTGTGCTTCCACTTTAGGAAGCCCTTGGGGGGTAAAAAAAGGACTGTAGACTCTTCTCAGAAAGGCCCTGATCTCCTGCCTTGCTTGAATGGGTTTGACCAGAATTTTTGTTATTCTTCTGTAAAAGTTGAAGCTGGATATACATAGCCTTGTCTATCATAGAGGAATTTGTATAAAATCTGCTGTGCCTGGACCAGTTCTAAAGTTGTTATCTCTAGATTAATGGTCCCACCTGATCTGAACACAGTGCTTAAAATGCCAGCAACGTAGGAGTTGGATCAGTGTGAACTGTAGCATCAGTAGTCCACCATCCCCATGTCTGCAGGTAGCAGTAGACACCTTAACACTTGTGCCTCCGACTGTCCATGAAAGTGTTCTTTGAGAACATGAATCAACAGCTTGATGTACATTTGAATTCAGGAGGTACTCCATAAATAGCCAAGGGCCTGATTCTGTTCAGTAAGAAAAGTTTTGAGCCTTCTTACTGACTTCAGTAACAGCTGGATTTTAATTGTTTTTCAGTCTTTACTTTTTAACTCATTTCCAAATGAGCATAACCCATGTGGATAAGTGCCTTCTAAAATCTGTAGCATCTAGATGATGGGAGGGATTCTGGTTTTTGGGTTTGGTGGTTTTGGGTTTTTGCCTGTTTGTTTGTTTGTTTGTTTGTTTGTTTGTTGTTGGTTTGGTTTTTGTTTTGGTGTTTGCTCTTTTTCCAAACATTATGCCATGTTAACTTCCATTAAAAAGCTCTGATTCAGTTTGGACACTGGTGTTGAAAGTCAACAGATGTATTTGAACCATTTGAACCACTAATGGAATCCTGACTTCTCAAAACTAATATTTTTTCTTACTCTGAATATGTTCCCATGGCAGAAAAAGTCACTATGAGTGGACTTTCTGTAAGGATCACTCTAACATTAAAAAGTCACAGTTTGTTGGATCTTGCTTTTTGTATTGCAGGATTTTACACAAGTTTTTATATGTTGAATTGACTAGAAATGTAATTCTGCTTGCTTTTATATGTATGTTTCACCAGAACAAATATCCTCTCTGCATCTCAAAGCTCAAGATATTTATAAGCTATGTGGTTGGCTTTGTTAGTAAAAACTTTCCCTTCTGCCTGGTCTCCCTAGTCACTCATAAATAATGCAGACCATAGTACATTTCCATTTTTCCAACAATACCTCCTTTTTGAATTTATCTATTTTTATTTTTAGTGTTCACATTGAATTGGTAAAAGTTTAAACTACAATAAATACTTCCTTTAATGAGGAGCATAATTTTTTAGGAAAAAATGGAACTAGGACTGACTAATTTCAATTAAAGTTGCATATTTGATACATACGCTTTGGTTCTATATTAAACTGACAGCTTAATTGGCGGTTGTGGCTAGATCTAATTAAATCTAATAAGGACGATCAGCCTTTTTAGGTTGGCACGTAGATACCGGCAAGTTACATGTGTATGTTACTGTATTGTGTATTAGATATCTCGAAGCAGAGGAAATATAAACATGTCTTTACTGTGCATCTGGTACTAATGTAAGAAAACAATACCCTAAAACATGACAAACATGGAGAAAAAAAAAACCCTTTTGTTATATTTATAAATTAAATTTTATTAGCCTAAATATCAGCTTCCGATTCTCAAATGGGGTTCAGCCAATTTTACTTATTTTGAATAAAAACTAGTCCAAACAGATGAGGAAGATTCACTTAAATTTCTTTAATTACAACAATGTTTTGCCTCTAACAAGGAAGATTCTGTCAGGGTGACTCACGGAAGCCCCTGGAATAGCACATTTTCTGTCTACAGCACTGAATCCATTGAGGTTATCCATGTATTTACATTGGTTTTCTATTTACTTATTTATCTGGGAAAGATGCAGACCTTATTCACTGATGATAAGTACTGCAAAGTGCTTGTTGCTATCTATTGCTGAATTTGCTTCTTCCTCCATCTAATCTGATCCTTTTGTTCACTTATGTATTCACAGGGTATAAATGCCTCAAGGAGGACAAAGTCAGCTGAAAAAAATAAGGGATACGTTCCAAGAAAGCTATACTGGTATGTTAAAAGAGACAAATAGAATCAGGGAAAAACTTTGTAATGTAAAATTAGCCCAAAGCAAGAGTAAATTATGCCAAACGTTGTGCAATTTTTGGGTGGTAAATCCTTGCCATCCTTGTTTTCTATTATTCAGTACTTATTATGTCCTTCCTTTTAAAAACCAATTGATAAATGAAATGAATGTGTAGTCATATATTTATGTATACGCAGGTGGGTATCAATGCACTAGTATCTACATACTCGTGTAAAGAAGCAGATTCTCTACTCGTCTCGAGCAGACATCCCCAGGTGATCCTGGAGAAGATACACTAAGCAGAGCTTCTGCACTAATTTGCCTTTCAAGGGGTTTGATCCGAGACAGATTTTTCACGCGTGCTCAGAACTCATTGCTCCAACTGACATCAACGATAGTTTTGTTTTGAATGTACAAAGAGCAAGATAATGCTAACTAATCAAAAAAAGAGGTCTCACAGGTCTCAGGTTGGGTACTCTGCATCAGCAGACACTTTTAGGATTGCTATCTATGCCTCATGTCCCCAGCTGAAACATAAAGAGTAGCCGCTCCATCATTTCACAAGGTTGTTATGAAGATAAGTGTGATTAAATAAGATTTGGATAACGTTGTGATGAGCACTGGAGAAACATTAATCATTCTGATTTTAGAAGGTTGTTTGAATAGTATGCATCAGGGGGCTGCAAATGGGACAGGAGAAAGAAGAATGGATAGTTGTTCATTAATTGAGTAAGCACGGTCTGCTTTGTGCCCTAAGTGAAATAAGGATAGCATGCAAAAATGGCTTGTGATGAGGTTATCAGAAACTGTATTACTAAACATATTTACAGAAAATTGCATTTTCTAACTTATAAGTGCTTGACTTTCTCACCAAAATTATGGTCTTGAACTGTTTTTTAAAATATTTTGTTTGTATTAGAGACAGGCAATTAAACTGCAATTTCACTTTCGCAGCTTTGTGATTTGTACGTGAGTCAATAAACATTGTTATAAGTATCTTGTCACTCACACTTGATAGTTTTGCTCAGCATCAGCTCTGCACATTGTATTTGCTAAGATATCCCAGTCAGGCATTTCTTGCCTCATATATTAACACAGGTTATCACTGGGGCAATTTTTTTCAATCTGTTTTTGAAGTTTATTCCTTCTTTTTGACGACAAAAGAAAGACTTGTTTCCCAAAGTTTGTCTCTGTTTCCTAAGTATCAGTAAGGGTATTAATAGAGACTCACTCTCTCTGCAAATCTTTCCCTACTGCCTTAGAGCACCGCCGCTACGGCATTGCCTCTCCCATCACCCATCACTTGATGCACCCCTGCTACTCCGCATGCACGCCATCTCTCTTACGGTCTACAAAGGCTTTGAGAAATGAATAGTATTCCCTGGTGAAACTGCTTAGCTTATTTTCCTTCTGACCCAGTCTGGGATTAAATAAAACGCTACCTAGCTGTACGCTAAAGAGGATAGAGAACAAGCAATTTCTCTTTGTAGGACATTTCATGCAAATGAGTTAGGGAAAACAAGATCCTTTATAGCTTTATCATTAGCTGAAAACTCATCCAATGTGACTAAACTTTATTCCAGCCTGGGGTGTTTTCCTCGACCCTGTTTTACCAGCACTGTACTTGGAATTCTGACGGGCAGCAACTGGTGCACGCTGCAGACTACAGCTCTGTGAGTGCATTTAGTAATGTGCACACCACCACAGGAGAAAATTGGGCCAGAAATCATAGTCTGGAGGCAAAGAGATTTCCCTTTCATTAAACTAACAGCAGAAGCTCTACTGAGCTTTTCTCTGCAAGCTGTCACTCTTGGATGTTTCTATAGACTTTCCAAACTGCTAAGTTGCAGTAAATAGCAAATAAAATAATTTGGCCCAGTCACCATTTGGATCTATAAAGTTTTAAATCTCAGAAAGCTCCTAACAATCAGACAAGCTCAACAGATTTTTAAGAAAGTGTAATCAAAAGCCTGGAGGATGTGTTAGAAGTATGAGTTCTGCCTGACTGAGTGAAGATGAAGCCAACTGACAGTGCATTATAAAGAATATATGTCTCTGTAGCAATGCCTTTCATGGAAGAGCACTTGATACTTTCTGATGATGAGCAAAGGAATTGAACTGTGTGGGTTCAGTACAGCAGTCATGCACTCCCAGCTATGTGAACTGAACTCAGAGAGGTAATGGACAGCTGAAATTTTTGACTGATGTTTGATGGTTGCTGTTAGCCAAAGATGAGTAATTTTTGCACCTTAGTAGCTAATTTGTTTTTTTTCTGTAACAGGTGGGTCATTAGAACAGGTGAATCATTTGTTAATAAGTTTGTTCTCTAGAGATAAACGTTTGTCATTGCATATTTGGGAGTTTTTAATTCATTTTTGTTAAGCATGGTATAAAGCAGTAATATGGACTTGTACTGTACAGGATGGGTTTATTCCAGGGATTAATTTGCATGAGTCAATGCTGATCCTGTACAGCATGTTTCAAAACTGTTCAGTTGGACTTACCATCAGAGAAGACAGAGTTGCTGCATGGCAAGGGTGTCTTTGCTGTGTTGCATGTATAGTTCCAAAATCACAGCTTGCTCTTTGGATCATCCAGAGAGACAGAGGGAGAGAAACTGCTGGGTATATAGACTGTGATTGCTTATTTTAACTCAATATAAAACATAAGAATACAAGACTTCTGACAGCTTTAAAGCTCAGCAATCTCCAATATGTTGATTCTGCTATTCTATACATTTAATTTTCTTTTTAAAATGTATCATATTTCTCCAAGCAGTGATTTGCTTTTCAAATTATCGTTGCCTAGCTAAGACTTGTGTACCAGGTGCCATGTAAAAGCATGTTAAAAGTAGATAAAAGCAATTTATCCTGCCCTCTAATTAGAGATGTCTTGTCTTTACCACTGACAATAGCAGTATGCAGCTGTGGCAGAGGAGAGATAATAGCACCAGAGCAGAGAGAAATTAAAGATAGGTTATCATATGTTGGCTGATGTAGAGTGTCATCTCTCCATTGCATAGCTAAGATGGTCCTTAGGAAGAATACTAACTTAGCTCTTGGCCTGACTCAAGCAGATTTATTTTAGTTATTAAATCCAAGGTAGGATTTTATTATAATGAGGCAAAGGGGGCAGAATAATAATGTCTCCATTAAATACACAGAAAGAGAATGTGACTTGCCGTGATTACTGTATCAATAAATACATGCACACCACGTCCCAGGATGTGCTGGATCTTTATGAGGGTGGGACTGAGATTCATTTTTGCTCTGCATAGAGTTCCTCTTCAGATGAAGTGAATGAGTGTCGGGGGGGTCATATAATGGGATAGATGACTCGGTGACATGTCTCCTGGATGATATAAAGGGTACCTTTAGTTCAGCAAGAGGCTCGAAATGAATGGGAAAGGGGTGGCATAAGCCTGCACAGATATTATCTTTTTAAATCTGGTACTTCAATATGTTGCATACAGGGAGTCTGGACTGGAAAGATGAAGTGGTAAAAAGAAATTACCATCAGGGTTAGGACATTGTCTCAGGAACTATGAATAGGCTTGATGTGGGGGACCCAGCAGGGAAAAACTGAGTAAGAGTGGCGCTACATAGACAATCTGTGTTGGCTTTTAGAATCATAGAATCATAGAATGGTTTGGGTTGAAGGGACCTCAAGATCATCTGGTTCCAACCCCCCTGCCATGGGCAGGGACACCCTCCACTAGACCAGGTTGCCCAAAGCCTCATCCAACCTGGCCTTGAACACTTCCAGGGAGGGGGCAGCCACCACCTCTCTGGGCAATCTGTTCCACTGCCTCACCACTCTAACAGTAAAGAATTTCTTTCTACCATCTAATCTAAATCTAACCTCTATTAGTTTAAAGCCATTACCCCTCCTCCTATCACTACAAAGCAAACTTTGAAAAAGCATATCTGAAAGCAATTTTCCTCATGCTGTATCAATACTACTGCGGAAAGACTCCTAAGTCCTTACCACAAAACCATGGCTGCCAAACTGTTCAGGAGTTAAAGAACTTGTCCTTTGTCTTCAGGAAGAGGCTAAATGGTAAGTCATCATCCATGCACTTTGTATAGGTCAGAAGAGATCTAAGACCAAGGCCAAGACTCATTTCTGAGGGAAAGTGTGCTGCTGATGGGGAGAGGTTGTGTTCAAGACCATGGTGGGGAATGAGATCATGACCAGGAAATGTGCTAAATCACAATGCTCTGTACTCACACAGTTATTGACATATGTCTGTGCTTTGGAGTTAAATCATAGTCAGATCTCCTGGACAGTATGACATGGAACATTGTACTGAACAAGCCTTTCACGTCCTAGATTCTGATTGTATGACATGGCACATTATGTATCTTTCCAGTGTTCCAGATATATGTGCAGATATAATAAAACTGAAAGAATGCATACTGAGGCACAAAAAGAAAATCAATTTTAGTGTATAGCATTCAGAATCAACAATGACTTTTGCAAATCTAAACAGACCTGCAGAATGAGCAATGTTTGCATTAGCGTTACTGAAGTTGGGAAATAAAATATTTGTTTAGAACATAATACGTATAAAATCATAGGTCTCCCTCTATCACAGAACAGTGCTTATCTCTCACCTCCTCATGCTGTGATATTGCAGGCACTCCACACCATTTGAGAAGCAGAAAGTTTTTTTCGGCTCTGACCTCTCTAGCTCCTTATTTAAGGGAAAAGAGATCAAGACATACTCGTCTACTTCTCTTGTTATATCAGATATAGACATAGTATAAGGTCTGTTAACTTGTTTTGTTCTGTTAACACATTTCACTGATACCACTTGCAGTACCTGAAATTTTCTCCAAAGGTCTAATGACTGGTATTTTAGTACTACCAGGCAGAGATGGAGGGGAGGGTGCTGAGGAAAATCAGTTTAACTGGTTTGAAATAGACCAGTACGTTTCTCCAGATCTTTCACCTGACTAGATCCCATCAGGGACTGACAGAGATCAGACTCATTCTATATTAAATTAAATGCTGATGTTACCTATAAGTGTAAGCAATTCCTGTGTCTCACACAGGGATATTGTCACTGGAGAGGACTGGAGATAGATCTAGTATACATACTCTGAACTGTGGTACTCACAGCAACAGACAATGATCTCCTTAGATTAAATCTGAGCTTTGTTTTCTGTTTTCAGAAAACATGAATTGAAGCGCTGAAATCAATGAGTTCATCCATTCCCATGTTGTCAGTGTAATGCAGAGAGTAGGTTTGAAGGTCTTAAAATTGTATTTATGTAGTATCTGAAGTATTGTAAAATTTCACCCTGTAATTTTAGATTTATATCCTGTGGTTCTAAGCTTTTCAAATCCTTTTCTGACTTTATATGATTTTACATGATGCCTAGTGGGATTACAATGTGTACTGCAGGACCATAGCTAGGCTTTCAATTAATGGCCTCATGCTGCTGCTCACTATTGCCGGGGAATTGTTCAATTTCTCCAGGACCACAGCATCTTCATAGTTTAAATAGCAGAGTTAGGTCACTGATACTGCTATACCTGTTAGATTATATTGCTTAATGGACGTTTCTGGGTTTTTTTTAGGCAGTTGTTATTTCCTTTTGTTTGCTGAATAAATCTGTGTTTGTAAAAGTTTATGATACTGGCAGCATTAGGAATAAAATTCTAATGTATCTAAGTCACTGTGAATTGCTGTGACCTTCTGAGATATCATGCTTTCCATAGAATCCCTGCCTCCTAAAATTAGTTGAGCACATGAGATAATTGCAGTTCATCCTCTCACCCAACCAATTAAATGACTGCTGGTGTCACAGCCAACACATCTCTACAATGCAGGTCAAATGCTGCAGTAGCAGGGGAAGAAGAAGGAAAGCGGTGGGGGATGTATCATGAGAACTAAGTGAATGGCAACACATACAGTTGCCTCTAGCACAGAGGTGGCTTCTGGAAAAGGTGTCTTTGGTACTGAGCTTTCAGGGAGAAGATAAAGGGAGGGTGAATAGGGAACCTCAGGTGAGGGAAAAGATCGCAGCAAGAGAAAAAGCGGACAGACAAGCCCAAGTCTGAAACCAAGCAGAAAAGCCAAGTAAGCAAAGCCTGCCACTCGCTCAGCACTCACCACCTGGGAGGGTCGAAACCCCATGAAGCAGATGGAGAGTGGATGAGTGAGCTCGCAGGGCACTGGGGGACAGTGGCCAGAGGCAGGGACGTGACATGGAGGCCCAGTTGGAGACCAAAAACATGGAGGTGAAGAGAGGAAAATAGACCTGTGATGGAGTGGTGGCACAACGGTAGAGCAAAGGCAGAAAGTGAAAGACAGGGAAGAAAGGGAAAAAAGTATCCAACCCAGTGGCTGAGAAAGGGAAGGGAAAATAGGACTATATTCTTGGTCTGGGACAAATGATCCTTGGTGCACAACAAGGACAATGATAGCTTTATACCACCTCTACAATTATTTAATCCCTGGACTATCAGCGTGTTACTCAAGTACAAACTGACTTCTGAAGATGTCAGTAGATGTCCATCTGAAGCTATATCAACTTCTGTTCACACCAAACTTGCCAAAGAAACACAGTAGGTAACTGCCTACAGTTTGCTGCTGAGGCAGTAAAATAGCTATGACTTTCCTTATTCCTTTTCTAGACCTGCCATGAGCACTGCCACCAGGAAAGGGCCTGGATGTGTGGGGCTGTGGTGACTACTGAAGGGGCTGAAGGCAAGTGGATCCTTCTAGTACCAATCCCTACTCCTACATTCCCCTTGTTCATAGTAATGACAGGAATGGCAAATTTTCTTCCACATTGGTGCCACTCTGCAGCTTCCAGACCTAGGATTTTTGGTTAGCCCCAAGGATCCCCCTTTTCCTACACTCTGAGAAGACATAATCCAGTTTCTGCCCATTTCTGTCCTCCTTACATTGGCTGTGAGAAGATGCTCCTCAGTCTGGGGGAGGAACCTTCCCTGAGCAGCGAAGCTGCCTTTGCAGTTATTTCATGTCACTGAAGAGACACAAACAGAAGGAGCGGAGCTAGTTCAAAGGGGCCATCATCAACAGAGTCCAGAGTTTTGTAATTGCCAGCAATTTACTTTCTGCTGTCTAGAATTCAAAAGCAGATAATTTTGGATGTGAGAGAAGTTGACACGCCAGTATCATGTATATATTTACATTTTTAATGTATATATTGAATCTGGCAACGAGGAGTCCAAACTGGTGACTCCAGCTCCAGCCTTGGCACGTGTTCTGAGTTTGCATTAATCTCTGAAGTCTAGTCTTTAAAATGGAGTGTGTGCAAATTGCAGACACCTTTGCGGGGCTAATTTGGGGCTAATATAAATGGGATAACAGCTGACCAGAGCTGGTTGGTTTCATGCACAAGTAACTAACTAACTTGTATTTGCAATTCCAGCAACTGCACGCTTACCAGGTCTAAGACTTCATTTTTTGTAAGTGGGAGGCATGACTTTCAAAATTGGATGCTTAATACCATGGATTAAAAGTACTGAGAAAATAAAGTAGCAACTAATTTGCTGCAGTGCTGGGCTTTGAGGTTAAAATAATTCATATTCATAAAATATTTTAGATCTTTGAATAGAAGTGTAAATTTTACAGAGCGAAGATATATACGTAATAGGTGAAATGCAGTATTTTTGTGCACAGAATTTTTTATTGACCTCTCTAATGGACTAGGTAAATGGATTGCCCCATAAAATTTTACCAAGGCAATAAAAAGATCAAAGACATTTTTCACATTGCATCTCAAAACATCTAAACCACTGAAGTTTAAGAGTTGCAATGCGACCTTCCAGCCTTGGAAAACTTGTTACAATAACTAATTGTCCTGCTTTGCTCTTTCAAAAGGTGATGACTGTATAGAAGTTGAGATCTAAAGAAGAATAGGAGTGAACTGTGTGTGTGAAAGAGAGACAGAAAACCAATTCTGTAAACAGCCGAAGGCAGAAAGTTATAGACACAGGCTATAATTAAGGCCTAATGAAAGAAGAATGGGCATGACATAAACAAAAGGCAGAAGAGTTGATTACAGCAGGAGGGTGGAGGACATGACAATGAAAGGCAATGTCCTAATACAAATGGAATAAAGAGCACATATAGAACAGTGGAAGAAGTGGAATATTGTGAAGAAAGCAAAATATGTGTGCAGCTCATTTACATTGCAGGAACTGTAATCAGTACTTGCTTGAGATCACATATATATTTTGCTCATGGCTTCATCATCTAGGAGATTTGCTAGCAAATAATGTTTTTATCATATGCATCAGAACATTACTTTGTCCTTCTGCCCCGTATTTTTACATGTCCATATCAAGTGAGCACACGAGCTGCCATTACATGCAGTGAAGGACACGACTGTGCAGCCGTATAGAGGAACAGAGCTTTAGGATGGGACAGCTCAGAGATCAGCGGATTTCCTCTGCCATGTCTTAGGAAGGAAGCCACCTGCGTCAGGGTGCTCCATCACCAGTATGGACCATACCTTCCTGGAATGCAGTGACATGTCAGGAGACACTGACACAGGCCGTGAGGCTGCTCGGAAGTAGCTCATGTCAGGCCAAGGTGATGGGATGGGACTCGGCAGAAGGGAGCAGATCACTGCACAACACCGACCGATGACACCACAGAGGAAGCCATGAGGACAGAGAGGCTCATGGGACTCTTCTTGTCACGCTCTCTTTTTCCTCCACAGCAAACAGCCAAGCAGCAGTATGGGCACAGAAGGGAATTTAAGCTGCTCCTGGACACCATGGGAAAAGTGAAACTATTTTTCTTACGGTTCCCAGGAAGAGATTGGCATCACCCAAAGTTTGGTCCACAGTTCCCAGAGCTGTTAAATGCTGAGCATCTTCTGCAAAGCTCTGCGCATCTTCTGCAAGCTCTGAGCCTCCTCATCTCCCCAGGGTTTCAGTGAGATCCAAGAGTGCTCGGTACTTCTTAACACAAAGCACCCTGAAAAGTCAGGCTCCTGGATGCAGTAAGTGCCTCTCGGGCAGTCGTAGGTGTTCCTTCTGTCTGCTCAAGCATGCTTGTGTGTTCAACAAATCATACATAATCATGTCAAATTATTAATATCTTGTGAAATTTCTGGAGTGCTTTGGGAATATTTTCCTAATGTTTTATGCAAACTACTTTACTTGTTTCTTTGAGAGCCTTTGTTTGCTTATTGAACCACTGATCATTTTCAGGACAAAATTAACCTATTTAATATATAAAATCTATTACTCCATGCAGTAGGAGTTGTAATTTTTTTTAAAAAAATGGAGTGTATTTCTTTGTCCTGGAGGAAAGACCACACAGGCTTTAACCAAGTGAAAACAGCTGTCTACAGTCTCTGGTACTTGCCTTGCAAGATCACATCTGTGTGGTCAGCATGTGCTGCAATACTGTGAGCAGACTATTTATAGATCAGCTGTTTCGATGTGGTGATCTGTCTGAAAATGTCAGTAGCTGTTCTGTTTGTTCACTTGATCATCTCATTATATTTGGTCAAATTGTCAAAAAAAGAAAGCTTGAAATGCAGATATGGGTTTGTTTTTTTTTATTCTCTGTCTCTCAGTGTTCACTAATTGCTTGTTGGCCAGAATATTTTCCAACTTTCCAGTCCTACTCCAGGAACGATGTGAAGGGTGCACACTCTGCTTTCCTTGTGAAATTCAGTATACCAGAAGGTCTGTATAATGCCTGCTTCCTACTTCATTTCCATTTAGACTGTAAGTGTCAGGAGTTTTGTGTTGCACAGGCTCTGTGTTCCTGCGGGGGATAATGCTTAGCACGTGTATCCAAGGTGAGTTTCCATTGTACTCTATCAGATTGCATCAGACTTTCAAACAAATTCAGTTCTGGGACTGAGTATTTCCAGAGCTTTGGCTGCCTCCTCGTATCTAATGAGAATACCTCATGTACTTTATTAGATAACTGCCTTGAGAAATATATAATTTTGCAGGATCTCATTTTTGAAAAGGCATTATACTGCTGAGGTTGTGCGATAAAAAGTTTTAAATGGATAGTGAATAGGATAGACTTGTGAAATTGCCCCTGAAAAAACGTTAGTTTTTCAGGTCCATTCAGTGGAGAAATATTTAGTGTAGAGACATCTGGTTTTCTGTCCTCATTTTAACACAGATGAGAAAAGGCCAAGTGGAAGAGTTGCACCATTACTATAGTTTGCAAATTGATGTGGTCACTCTGTTGCTTCCCGCGATGTAGTTCGAAGGTGAACACACAGAGGAGTGTCACACAGGATGAAGGAAGTCACACGTCAGGAATGTGCATAGATGTGCTGAGAACTAGCTTGGTAGACCAGTATAACGTTAATTGATAGACCAGTATAACGTGAGGATGAAATAATGAAGGTATCCTAGCAACTATATTTTCATAACAACCACTGTAATATTGCAGTGAATGCCAGCCACATTTTATTAATTCAAGAGGGTGAGAGCAGATAATTTTAATTAATAAAACCTAGCAGCAAACTCCTAATGCAGAAATTTGATAAGCCTTCTATTGTGGCACCATCGCTACAGTTTCATAGAGCTTTCAGAGTTTCCTAAACCTGAAATTATGAACCAGTCCTAGCCATGTTAAGGTGATTCTTACGCTATTCTTATTTTGTAACATAAGCATGTTTTTAGACCAGGACCTCCTGTTCTTGCTACGAATAACAGGGGGAAAAAAAAACAAGCATCAGGGAGGAATGTTTCCTGTTTGGGGGAACTCTTCAGTGACCCTGTTACCTCCTAAGCATCCCACGGCCCCGCTCCCCGGGAGCGAGGTGCCGGGGCAGGGCAGGGGCTGACCGGGAGCGGGTAGGGCAGCGTGGAGCTGGGGATTTCTGGTGCTGTGCCAGCAGCACACACGTGTGTTGCACAGTGGCAGCCGAACTTGTTCCTGGGCCAAGCAGCTGTCATTTAAAGAGCAACAAATGGTTTACTGTAGAGCAGATGGAATGGAGAATTGACCCTTTAATTTATTTGCATGTCTGTGTACATAAAGACAAGATTCATATAAAAAGTTAAAAAAAACTGCAAGAAAGGCTTAAGATACACAGGTTATTTCGTGTGCACAATAGCAGAAAAAATAAACTAAGTGAGCCTTTCAGCTGGCGTAATTCAGGTTAGCTTTGCTAAACTTATGTTGCTACAGTGGATTTCTGCCAACTTATACCAGCTGATGATCTGGCTGATTATGTCTGTTAATTTGTTTGTGACGTCTGTAATGCCTTCTTAGACATTTTAACTCTGGAGATGATTTGTTGGATTCCACATGCTCTGGGATGACTATGAATTTTTATGTTCTGAGTGAGCCAGGTCAAACCACCGCTGCAGGCTTTCCCCGTCGGTGCGTTCAATCAAGACATTTCCATTTGCAGTTCAGCCAGAGTGTACTGGCATGCAAGTGCCAGCCAAATTCAGAGGAGGCACATCCCTCAGGTCTCTGGAAAAAATCTTCCTGGGATGAAACCCAGCACTGCATCTGGTGTGGGTCCCTTAGATCCATTCATCAGCACAGACAGGGGGACTGCTTTTTGCAGGAGAGCAGGGGTGGAGGGATCCTGGACCCATGCCAATACCACATCTTTTCCACAGACCATCATGCGCGCTTATCGTCGTTACTTATTCAAAAACATGACAAACGTGGCATCACTCTGTGGACCAGATCACCAAATGTGAGACTCTGATGGGCTGTGGACCACAACTTAGGAGCTACTGTTGTAAACTTAGTTATGAACCAGCGGAAAGCTGGGGAATTGTCTCCAGGGCAAGTTTTCTGTATTGGATTCTCTCAGAATTTGCATGATTTGTAAATACTTAGCAAAGATAATTTAATTGTGGGAGGTACATATGGGCCAGTGTGTTTGAAACTGATTTGTGGATGAGGCAGATATATGGAGACACCCCATATAGTCCCATTGGGGTCCCACACACGTCATATACCCATCACAGAGAGCCTGTAGAAAGGGTCACAACACGCACAAGGAATCCTTGGTCAGAAACACGGGTCTCTCTTAGTCTATGCACAGCTCACGTGCTCGTTGGCATGCTATTGCCACTGTCATGGGCAATTTAAGAGTTATGAAGAAGAAGATAAAGGGAGATATGATTCTCTTCTTTTCCCAAAACATCTATGATAGTTTTTTTGGTGTGCTGTATGAGTACTGGAGACAGCTTTCCCACACTGCCGAGAGAATACTGGTGCAAATGTTCTCACAAGTCTATATTTAAATGAACATTCACAGCACTTTCGCTTCTTTTGCTTTCCACAAGTATTTCCTCAACATAAAACATAGTTCACATAGAAGTATACAAAGGGGGGCGGGGGGGGGGGGTTTGAACCCAGCCTAACAGTGAGGTTCTACCACATGGAGTGGGTGAGATGGGATTTCATAGACCTGAAGCTCCTACAACGTACGTCTTGCATTGTGTAAGAGCAGGTGTGTCGAGTGGAGCAGGCTCAAAATGCTATCCTGTGAAACTGGACATGCTAAAATTGGTGTTAGGGATTTCTGGTTAATTAAAGAACCCAAAGCAACACTTACCTAAGTTAAAATAAATGTCTTCTGTATGGACATTACTCATTCTCAATGCGGAATTGCTAACTATGACAATTTTCACAGACAAGACTTCTTAAATTTGCTTCTGGTTTTTTTCACATCTTCCCGCAAACACACAGAAATTTGGAAGTCTTGCAAGCTAAATCATGGAAAACCTACTAGGCTTAACAATTTCATTTTACATCATTGTACTTTGATGTAACTTACTTTCCTGATTTACTTTCTATATGCTTTGCTATAATGAAAAATGTATTATCACATGTATTTTGGGAGTTGAACCATGTATTCTGAGAACTCCTTCTTTACTTGTATTTCTGTACATTCTGGGGGCACAGCTTTTGTTTTAGCCAAACTATATTATGCATTGGAATATTTACCTTATAAACAATTTTGTCCAACTTTTTTTTAAGCTTCTACCCCTTCTGCAGGAAAACTACAGAGTGCAACTATGGTTTTTACCCTATTTTGGGCTTGATGGAATCCAGTCAGCAGTGCTTGGACCGTTGGCTGTGGTGATGGCTGATCCCTTAGAGATGATGGCTGAGGACCTGTGGAGAATGAGTGACTTCCAGGCACAGGAACAGGGCCAGGTCTGACCCTGGGAGATTAGACCCATCAACATAACTTCGTGTCTTAGAAAAAATGCTCATGACTACATGAAAGAAAATGTAAGGACTGATGTGCTAGATTATTGGTTTTTAAAGGCAGTGGTCATTTTATTTGAATAAATTGTCTTGAAGTATATTTGATTATTTTATTTTTAGCTTTTTTTGGTGTGGTGTTTTCTTTCAGTCTTTTTTTGGCGGGGGGAGAGGAGGAGAAACACTGGGGAGAACAGCTGATTTGTCTTTCTCTTCTTAAAGCAGATTACTGGAGCCCTTGGCCCCAGCTCAGATGTAATTGTTTAAAATTTGTTGTGCTACAGTGATAGTCAAACATGCATTTTATAATACAAAAATTATCAACACAAGAGATCCCTTCCCAAACTGCTGTTCCAATTAAGTAACTCTGCAGTTAGTTTTAACGTCAGAAAGCTTCCAGTCTTAATGGTTGGGCTAAAAAAGGAACCCTCCTTCTCCCCACAGTATTTGTGATACTTTAGTTTGTTAAAGAATATATTTTTTATTATTTTTATTATGTACAAATACAGAAACATTTTATTTGGAAATTAATTATAGTGGAAATATGTAACACTTATGCTTTATGCTTACAAGGTTGTGTTTTGTGGCTGTTAGACTGTTTCCTAAACATAATTGTTAATGCTAGATCAACCGACCAAATGTTTTCTGTGAGGCTGAGCATCCTTATCTCTTAATCTGAAAGATTTTATAAGCCATTTTTATTTTGTTGATTTGCAAAATGGGAAAAAGGTTATTAGCACTTAAAAATGTGAATGAAATAATAACTTTGATCTGTTTACAATACATTTCATCACACGGTGCTTAACAGAAAGAGAAAATAAGAAGTTACAGAAAAAGATTGTGTATATTCTAACAAGTGTAGTTTATTCCTCCTTGTTTTATCCAGTCTGTTTTTTAAAGTTCCACATATTTTGGTATTTATTAACATGATTTAAATGGCTAACAGGTCCATTGCCAAAGAACTGTATAGATTTGGGGATGAAACTCTAGCCAATGCCAATTTTTGCTAAAAGTGTAATCAGTGAAGATGTTGCACTTGCTGAGAGACACTGTCTCCATGAAAACCAGTCTTAATAGAAAAAGGAAATTGCTAGAAATAAAACTGAAAGCACAGAGATTAAATTATTTGCTCACAGCTTTGAAGGCATCAGCTGAGTCAAAAAGCAAAAGCTGATCTGCCTGCTGCAATTTAGCGCAGTGCCCTATGCAGTTTTGCTCTTTACAGCCCCTTTAGAGGGACCCTTGGCACCCAGTGAGAGATGGTTGAGGAGCCGACAGGTTAATTCCTGCAACAACGCTGTGAATGAAGTGGTTTTGCTTCAGAAGTCTTCTGCAACTTGTGGAAGGACTGATCCATGCAGCCCCTTTTAAGCAAAGCCATGTATGAACACGAACTCCTTAATTTGTTGATTTGTGGCTAAACTGAAGAACTGGAAAAATACTTCTGCAGGTGGCAGTGGTTTCTCACCTCTGTCTGTCCCCACTTTGAAGACAGTTTCAAACAACAATGTGGACAGAGAGAGACAGGGGCCCAGTGAGATGGCTGCACTCAGGCGCTTGCTATAGCCACTATATTTATTTCCCAGAGAAACGGGAAATACTGTAACGTGAAATGCAGTTGTGTCAATAGCAGGGAGGGAAGCGTTTTGCCCTTGGATGGCTGCAGTATAAGGCAGAGGGCCTTCTCCTGGCAGGGGTGGTGGGTGCTGGGACCAGCCCCAGGAAGGGCAGGGAAATGAACCCGAGGCCCCTGCGCTGCCTTGAGCCATCGGGCTCGGGGCAGCTCCCCAGAGAGGACGTACCAGAGCTGCTACTGATGCTCTAACGCGGATGAGACAAACACTATTGTTGATAAAGTCATCAGAAAACAAGACAAAATGCTGGTATGTTTTATCTGCTTCCCAAATCTCTCATGCCTGTTTGGGATAGGTTGCACGCTTGTTATTTCTTCTAAAGAGGCACCTGGCTTGTTTGGACACTGGAAGTGTAATAATTATGACATGAAGTCTTGACATTCCCGTATTGCTCAGCTGCTGGTGGATATCCCTTTGTAAATCGTCCAAATCATGAGGCCTTGAAATTAATTTATATCTTGAGCTGTAACTGCTGTGTAACATGATACACTTCAGCTGGCAGATGCAGAAGATGCTGCTGTGCCTCTAAGTAGCATCTGAATGCACAGAGAAAGCCCAGGTTGGGTTGTCATCGTTCCAGTGTTCGTGAGTTTTAAAAGGACCTCTGCTTTTTAGTGTTGCCTTTAATGACACAAGCTATATGTCTCAGAGGTGCACTTCTCCCTTCCTCCTTCCATGATCTTCCTGTGTGATCTAGGGCATGTTTCTGGGTGGCTAGGATTATGTTTCCTTCACTTCATTCTTTACAATTGCTCTGTTTTGCAATGTTTGATGCTGAGAGGAAAGGGGAAAAAAAAGACAGAGCAAAACTGGAAGTGACTGATCAGATTCCAAACTGGGAAACAATCTGGCAGCCGGTAAATTTTTTTTTTTTTTTTTTTTTTTTTTTTTCCCCTCACACTTTTCTATAGTCTTTGCTTTAGATATAGTATTAATAATAAAAATTATAATAGGAGCACAACTCTGGAGGTTTTGATTGCATTCAACTTTTTTCAATGCACATTGGCAGTACAAACATCTTTTGACTTCTGACTTAGGAATGAACTTTTTAGGATATAATATCTTTGCCATGCTGTATTTGAATCTACACCATATTATCAAGCCTCTCAAAAGGCAATAAGACGTAAGGTTTGGTGGATTGACTGGTGTCTTTTTTTCAGCTGTTTATGATATTGCAAAATCCAGTGTGCCATTTGAATGCTTACACTGGGAATAAACATTTGAGTAAGTGTAATGGTTTGTTGTGGGGTTTTTTTTGGTGTTTTGTTTGTTTGTTTGTTTGTTTTTTCAAAATATCCAGACCATATGCTGTAGTACAAAGACTATTGAATAAGATTTCCAAACAGTTGGGGCACCCAAATCCCATTAAAAGTAATTCACCTTAAAAAACTTTTGTAACACCATCCCAGCTTGTGGCAGAATTATGATAGATTGAAATGAAAAAATACAAATTTCTGAAAAAATCTTGGAAGAATTCTGAGATTTTTGATGCTGGAACTGCACACATGTTTAAGTTATTGTTTTCTTTCACTGTCCTATAAGATGCTAAATACAGCAGTACAGCACCTTGCTTTAGCCCAAAATCCCTTCAGTGTCTTCCTGCTGTCTGTGGGCTTTGACCTTAAACTAATTTTCGAGTGCTGTTGCAGTGCTGGAAGAGCCATGGGTGAGTTTTCCGCAGAGCCCCAGCGGGTCCTGGATAAGACTTCAGTGAAGTCCTTGAGAGACATTTCTGTCTCAAATCTCTGAGAGCTTTTGCTTATGAATTCACAAAACTCAAGAATTGATATTGTCACTGATATGGTTTCTTTATTTGGTTTTGTACCTCTCCAAATTTACCTACCTCTGCAATTTTTGCCAAAACACCTTTCCAGCAATAAAACAAGTTTTTGGTGGGGTTTTTTTGTTTTGTTTTGTTTTGTTCGTTTGTTTGTGTTTGTTTGGGGTTTTTTTCCTTGGAATACTTAGTTTTACACTGCAACCCATGGGTTCCTTTGTCTATCACTGTAAGTGTGACACATTGTCCTTGCGGTTTTATCTCTGGTGACGTGAAACATGAACAGGAAAAATAGGAGGATGGGAACAAAAAACAGGACGCATTCTAGGTGCAATTGCATGTACCCTTAGAAGAAAAGAGATTAGTACCAGCCTCATGGTTGGCAAAAAGACGCATAAAACCGAGTTCCAACAACACATTAAAATTTCTGCCAGTTTAAAGATGGAAAAGTATTGCATTAAAAGAATCAAAGATAGATACAGTAGTGTAGAATAATTTGCCAAGTGTTCCATTGCTGTATAGCAGAGTTTTGGTTTGTTTTGCAGAATTTGTGATTGGTATAGTTTTTGAAGAGCACCTAATCAAGTGAGCTGCCTCCTCATTTGCTTATGGATACATTTATCAGGCACCAAAATCAAGCTCATAATCACAAGTTCTTGCTTTACACAAAATATAAACACTGCTAAAGGAAGTATATTAGGAATCACAATTAGGATTCTGGAATAATTGTTTTTGGCTCAGTGGCTTGATTTAAATGAATGGTGGAAATTGTGGCATCCTGTTAATTAAATTAAATTTTTAAGGTTTTTTTGGCAAGAGACTCCCATCCCCCAAATCATCCGAAACCCTAGCAAGTCTTAGCTATTTCCAGTGCTTTGTTCCAGCGGACAGGAACTTTCTCTTTTAAGAACTTCTCTCTCCGAGAGAACTCAGATAACTGCCTTTCTCTTTAAGAAAACTATAATTGTCTATGAAGCAGATAGCTTCAGTAATTCCTCAGAAAAAAAATAAATTCATTAACACTTGGAACATGAAAAATGCTATAGAAATGCCAAGTATTATTAACAAAATGCCAAGTATTATCAAAAAACCAAGCAGATGTGCAAAGCAAAGGTGTAGAGAGATTACGAACAATAGCAGCAGCTGAACCCAGGTAAGAGATTGTTTCAATGGTACGTTATTATTATATGTTAATACATTACTTAGTAAAATCTCATTTTTATCCCTTGCTGAAAGTGCCTACAGTAGGCACTGTAGTTTTGCCATTAAATTCAGCAGTTTGCCTGTGCTCAGAGAAGTGCAAATATGAGCTACGCTGAATTGCCATCACAGGAAAGCAGCAGGAAGAAGTGGCTTAGATTCAGTTTTCTGGGCTGGGAAAAGACTGAAAGTGGCAGTGCACCTACCTGGCTAAAAGCCGACTCAAGATTCTCTGTATAATCCTGCAACCACCGCCAAAGAAAGTCTGTGCACAGTTTAGTCGTGTTTATGTGCTCAAACCAAAACCTAGGTAGTAATGCCTCCCTTAGACCCCGCACCAAAGTGAAATTTATGTCTTGTAACTTCAGTGAGAACACTCCTACCTGGGATCCTTTGGCTAAACCTATGGAGATCTGAGATGTGACTGGAAGTGATGGAGCAAAAAGAAGTCTTAATACAAAGGCCAACCAAGTAAATTTGCTTCTGGAGTGTATTGAAGGCAAGGGGGAAAGCTCTCATTTGCTCCAGTTTGGTTTTTTCCCAAGGTTCTCAGTTTTTTTCTCCTGATTGTATTTTAAAACAAGAAAGAAAATTCAGTGTCTAACTCTAAGGAGTGATAATAGATTTTCTTACATTATGATAGTGTGTAGCATAACACGAATACTGACAACCAGCTTTACATCTGTATGAGCTTTGTTTTTAGAGTTTCTTGCGAGGAAAAGGAAAAAATGCTGATTTCCATTTTACAAGTACTTAAAAGTGTGATTTAAAAGTATTTCCTTTTGAATACCTTCTTTTCTTTCATTTTCAGTAGGACTATTTAAAAGTTATCTTGTTCATCTGTTCACTATGTATAATTTTTTTTATATATAATAATTCTATGACAGAATAATTTACTGTTCTTCCATCAGCTGGACACTCACAACAGAGCTGGTATAAATCACTCTGTACTTATGACCATTTCCTACGAAATCATCAAATACTGACAGTTCAGAGTTATGACACTCTTGAGGGATTTACGGCCATCACAAGACTGCAGAGAACCAAAAGGAGTCAAGGATGAGAGAGCTGCTTAAGTGATGAAGCATAAACAAATTTCTCGATGCTGTAGACTTATTAATCACAAACAACACTTCCTAAATCAGATGGTTTTAAAGATGAGAAGAAAACGCTCCAAATAATTCCTTTCTTCTTTTATGGTGCCCAACACAGACAAATAGGATTATGTAGTAAAAATAAAGACATTTTGAATGCTGTTTTGTGTATTGTGGTTGAATTTTAAGTCCTGTCCGAAGTAACATGAACAAATCATGTCATCTGGCAAATACTGTCAGTCACCATCTTCCGATAGAATAAATATATTTAAAGAACATGGATGTTAAATGTATGCTATGTTCTAAATCTCCTTAAATAATATATGTACTCCACTTAAATAATATATGTACACACATATTAAATTCTTCCCAGCAGCAACAAAAAAATCTAAATGAAAACACAAACCTTATTTTTGTTTCTACATAAAATGCTAGAGTACTAAAATAGTATTGTAAGGTCTATACCAGCTAATGAAATTGAACATCTTATTATAACAATAATTTCAAATATCTCCTCAATAGAAATCAATTCATTTTGTCTTAATCCAGTATCTTTCCTTATCTGGTGCATTTAGTTTCTTTTATTTGCTTTTCATTTGCTGTCAAAAAGGTAGGTAGCATGACCTTGGAAATTTTGATCTTAAAACAAAAAGGAAAGGTATCATAATGGAATGGTTAGTGTCATTCAGCAAGGTTTCAGTGAAAACAGACCTGTCAAAAATTGGATTGATATATCCACAAATTGGATTGATAGGGAAGTGCGTTGAAATAACAAATGCCTGTAAAGAATCTGGCCTAGTGTCCCATAATATTTTGGTATAATATTGTACATGCAATGCATACAACAAGTATTATACGGATTAAGCCTAGCTACCAGCAGAATGTAAGATGCAATTATAAATTGAAATCGTTGTTTGACAGGAGGTTTCTGGTGGGTCCCTCTGGGGACCCTGTTCTCTGTCTACATACGCTATCCTCGGTGGTGGTAGGAAAAACAATATAAAATCATTGCTGGTAACATTAGCAAATGACTAAAAAGTAAAAGGTAAATAGAAAATAATGACAGGGACTGATAAGATATGCCAGGCTGAATTGCTTTGGAAAATGAGCTCATTGTAACACAGCTGAATTTCAGGTCATGCTTCTAGGAACAAAGAATCCAATCTTAAAATAGGATTTCCTCCTGGAAACCTGCGACTCTCTTTGGACTGGGAAAGATGGAGGGGCTGTTAGTATAGACAGCCAGCACTACATGAACTACCAGCATGAGGTAAAGCTGCTTTGGGATATCTGAACTGCAGAAGAGATGTTACCGTATTGATGGCCATACTGTGGATATGTCATCACAGTGTGGTTGACTGTACTTCAAAAAGCAAACTGGCAAATTTGAAAAGATTTGGAGAACCAGTACAAAACTAGCCTGGTAGCTGGAATGGGTCTGTACTGAGGTGGTTCTTAGGAATCCAGAACTTCTTAGCATAGCCAAAGCAATTTTAAGGAATGACTTGGTATCTTAAAGTAAGAATGAGAAATATGAGTGAATATTAAAAAAATGGTGCAATTATTGCAATTCACTGGCTAAGTCAGAAACACATCTTCCAAGACTTCACCAGTAGGATTGTTTACCTCCTGCTAAGGCTACCTGGGACTGCAGAATCAAGAGCCGTTCGCTGGAGCAAGGAGCTCAGGAGCTCAGGAGCTCAGGAGCTCAGGAGCTCAGGAGCGGGGCTGCGTCGCTGCAGTGCTTTGAGCTTCCTCCCACTCCCTGCTCTTGTTGCATTAAGACTTGGCTCCCTGGTTTTGCTCTCTTACCCTCTTGGAGACTACACCGGATTGCTGGGTTCTGTGTCTCTCTTCCAAGGAACAACAATTCAAATGCATCCTTGTCTTAATGCCCTATAAATGCCCTATAAATGTATTAATTATAAAATGAATGCATTTTGTACATAATAAAAACCATAATCTGTATTTCAAGTCTTTGTTCTTTGGTCTGGTTTTGTAGTTTGAGTTTTTGGGTGTTTGGTTTTGGTTTTTGGTTTTTTAAATATTCAATGAGATTGATAAAAGCCTAATTAATTTTCACACCATATGGAACGTATACTTTGAAGACCCAGGTGTAGTAAAGGCTTAGGACAGCAGTGACAGGAAAGTAAACTTTTTGACTGGTAAACTGGGTGACTGTACATGAAGTCATGGAAATAAAAACAAGAAGCATATGTATGCATGTGCTTAAGTCCCTAAGGTGTTTTCACAACAGGACCATTCTATAAAAGCCTTTTCAATATGTTTCTTCATGATTCTGTCTTCAAATGCCATCTGACCTTAATAAAACTGCCCTGGCTGCTTTACAGGGCATAACGTACTGTTCCTAGTGGTCTTACAAACAGCAGTATTTTTATAGTGTTCTCTGATAATCTTTCAGAGCTGAGCCCAACTCCTGATAAATTGGTGTTATTCTCCCAGGTTGATTGTGAGTAGTTATTAAATATGTAACACGGTGTAAAACATGACCAGGAGTTTATGTGTGGAAAATCTTAGACAAAGTGTGAAAGTTTATCTTTGAGTAGAGAAAAATGAGTCTTCCTTCATGCAGGGTTTTTTTTTATAAGAGCCACTAATGTTAAGGAGGAGAAAATCTTGTGTGTATTCTAAATATTCTGCTTTTTAACGGCACTGATTTTATGCAAATATTTGCAATAACCATGACTATAGGTTTGGTGTCATCAATTAAAAGAGGGGTTTGCACTATTTTTATTGTTTTCCTGGAATTTTTTATTGTTTATTTTCTTCTGTTGCATGATGTTTCTTTCAGAAGGTGTTATGGTTTACATAATAAGATGCTGTACAAAATGATGTGGTATTGTACTGTTCTATATTTTCCCAAGACGTTGTATTAAAACAATATTCAAATTCCACTTCCAAATAGTATCATTTGACAGTGTTCACCTCTAAGGATATTGTTTTAGCCCAATATAGATGCTCAAATTAAAATTAGTAGTGTAACAGCCCATGCAGTGTTTATGTTCACAGAACAAAGAGACTGTATTTATGACTATTATTCTTATGTAGTTCAGTATTTTTCTCTCCCATGTTTGCTGAGGGTTTAACCCTATAGCGAAGAAGAGAGGGGGTTGTGCAAAAATTTAATCCCAAATTCGCAGTTTCTTCTGCACAGCCTTTACATTTATTCTCGCAGAGGGATCTGAGGCAAGGCTTGCATAGGTAGCTACAAATCCTTCTGCCAAAGTGATGCAGAACCTACTAGTCAGCAAGAGTCAGCAGCCTCTGACTTGCTTCTACTTATGCAAAACTGCTTACACACTTCACAGATCATCTCCTTTCTCTAATGGTCTTTTTGCTGCCAATTCATATGGAAAAGGTTTACTAATTCTACAGCTCATGAGGTAAGGCCGGTGAATGCATACCACTTTCTTTGGCCTTTTTGTTGTTGTCTTTTCCTGTTGCAAGTCTATAGCTAATATTCTGCTCAGCTTCAGCCCTCTTCCACTGTTGTTTTTTTCCTCCCACTAAATATCTCTTCGACGTGTTTTCTCATAGGTATAACATCTTGCGTTTTTCCAGCTTTAATCTGATTTTCTTGCTCCTCTTCCTAACCACTTGATATCATTTTAAATATTTTTTTCTTCACTAGCATTAGGAGTTCCTCCCACCCTAGTATAATCTTTGATTTTCATTTATATGCTACATCATGAATGATAACATCAAACATGCCTAGACTGAGTACTTACCCCTGCAGTACCCCAGATGAAACCCCTCCCTCCCCTGAACTGATACATGGCCATTTATCATTCCCCTTTGTAATTCTCCTGGAAAGGTTAGATCTAATGGGTTTCTAAGCAAACACATAAAATCTTAACTTGCCTATCAGAAGTGAAGTGGTAGAAGACAGAGTTAGGACTGTCTTTCATCAACATAATATTTATAGCCAAGCAAATGAACACTTCAGCTCTGCAAATCCTAAATTTGTTGCCAGACAGTATCTGGAGATTGTTTTGCATGTTTTGATTAAATGCAGATTCCTTAAACTTTTTTTTTTTTTTTTTACAAAACCAGAGTCCTGTTTTAGTTCTTGTTCTTTGTTTTCTCTGGTAAGGGTCTGTGATGAATGAGATGTCCAATTAATGAACTACATCACTGAGTGTAAAAAGTCTCTTTGTTCATGAATATAGCAGTTCACTTAAATTAACTTTTTACAGCAGTTCTGAGGCAAAATCTAAACCTCTGCTCAAACCAGGTACCTGGGGAGACATGAAAAAATAATAATTCTCAAGCTTTAAAACAATTTAGCTTTTTTATATATGTGAATTTTTTTTAGTGTTTCAGTTCTGCTGAAAGCTGGACCTAAGAAAAGAGGGAATCTATTTGAATAAATAAAAAGTATCATTTAATATGTCCAGATTCATTTACTGCTGATGTCTATTTCCATGCTACTTGAAAAGAATATGTTTGATTCACAACTGTGTGATGAAGGAGAAGCCGGGCATTTGCAGTATCAGTGCAGTTGTATTATCAAAATTTCAATAGAAAACTCATTACTGGTATGATTAGTGTTTTTGAAGAAGCTGCACTCCTGGTTTTACTGCTCTCCGAAATATTTTTCTCATGGTCTGTGTGACAGAAAAAAAAAAAAGAAACCTTCATCAGGCAGAGGGTCAGAACTGAAACAACAACATTTCTCTTTTCAAGCTGAAAACTGAGTTGCGGTCACCCTTTGGTGGTCCTCAGAGGCCCCTGGGACACACACGGCCCATGGGAAGGTGCTTTGTGTTCCCCTGAAGCAGCACTTGGCCTGTGCAAGGGAGCCACCAATGAAACTTTGAATAAGACCACAGGCTGCATCAGGGTTACAAAGCAGAAATAATTACAGAATTCAGTAGCACTCATCACTATAACCTTTGAATTTCTGGTAACGCTTTCATATGACTTGCAATCAGAACCTGGGTATTGGTGAAGACATTTGCCCTGTCACAATGGAGCTCTACGAGCTTCATTGATGCTTCCTGGTGTAGTTTAGTCAAAAGCAAATCACCAGCAATTTTTGATTGCGACGTGCTACAAAAAAGGTCTTATGTTAAAGAAAAAATACACATTTTAACTTTTCTTGGAGTGTCCTATGGGTCAGGTTAGTCCTGGCGAACAACCTGGTTCAGCTGCCTCTAGGAGTGGTGTTGCCCATGTTAGTCCTGTTCAGCTGTGAAGGGCTTTGCTGGGTTGTGCCTAAGTTGGACCTCCCCATGTCTAACAGCAAGCCCTCATCCCACCTCCTGCAAGGCTTGTCATACGTCACCTTCTGTGGTCCAGCCAAAAAGAGACACCTGGCCCCCAGCCAGCCCCCACCAGCCTCATGGTGGGGGGCACGTGGTGGCTACCTCCGCCAGCCCCTGGGTGGGTGAGCCGAGGCCATGTTGAAGCGCTGGTGATGCTCAGGAGAGTTTCCCTTTGGTACGGCAGCAGAATATAGAACAAAATGCATCATGTAACCAGAGTAAGACTAAAGTCAGGTGTGACACCTGAATTTGAAAGGGTTTAATGATTAATTTGAATACTTAGAGGACAAAATCTGAATCTTATCCCTGATTGATGATTTCATCTTCCCAAATGCATCCACATACTTAATACCTATTACAAATAATAGGTATTAATTATACTATCTTATGATAATTCCTTAATAATTACTTAAGATCCATTACATTTTTAACACTAATTAGAACAGGGACTGTATCACAGTTGTCCCTCTTGCAGCAGAGTGCTGTAATCAGTGTGATGGAGAGTCATTTTCATTCTCTCTCCTTCTTTTTCAGAAAAAGTGTTTTCTGAACTGGTCGGCCCTGAAAAGATCCTGGAGTTGCACACCCTTTCTAGGCTGAGCACAGTCCCTTAAGGAGAGGCATGAGCTGAACCTGGGTTTCCCACATTCTCTTCCATGTTATATTCTTTCCAGACCAGACTGAATCCTTTCTACTAGCTAACAAGGCAACCAGAAGTCATGGGCCATCATGCTGAGTGACAGTGCCCAAATAATTTGATCAGTCTTGCTTATTTCCTGCTATAATTCTTAAGAATTTTCTAAAAATGTTTAAAAGCGTTTATAAACTTCTATTTCACCTGTGTTGCATATTTTGTTTTTCAAGTTGCAACAGCAGGAGATGAGCCACTGTGAAAGAGTTGCTCCACTTACCTGTTAAGTCTAAGCAAAAGCTGAGAGGCAATATGCAAAACAACAAAAACAACATAGGAATATACGTCTGGTTGCATTGTCTCAAGTAGCAGTACAGAGAAAGGAAGATCAAGTTTAATAAAAGTATACAAGTGGAAAATAGAGTGGGAAATGGCTGGGCTAAAGTATAAATATTTATAGTCCAGATATTGGCCTTGCTTTCCATTCTGGTACTATTCCACACACCACGTTGCAAAACAACAGATGGGCATGAAGGAGATGGAGAATGAAGATACCCCAGAGGCAGCTGTTGCAAGTGCTTCTACGTAATGCTGTCACCAGAAGCAACAGTATGAACCATATTGTTACCTCACCCAAGCCGTGCTCAACTTCTGGATGGTTGGTTGTTTGTGTCTTCCTTTGTAAGACTTTATTTTATCCATTGTCCCAGGTTGTGAACAACAGAACGACATTTAAATATGAATCTTGCTAGCAAACTGCTGACCGTAGCTTTCTAGTTCATGTAGCTAGGTATGGACAGTGTTATAAAGCATTCTTGACAAATAATATAATACTTCACTAATAGGCTCTATATTGGCCAGAGGAAAGTTTTTAGTAACTTGAGAATCCTGTTAGCTAGTACTGCTTGAAATATGATGATGATTGCTCTAAAAGTTGCTTTATTCTGCTTCCCATAGGACATTTCCTGCACGTTGGAGTCACTGGTAGGGTGAAATATCAAAATATTCGTAAGAACTTTCATCAAATATCAAAAGCTCCATATTTCCCTAGAGAGGCTATTTCCCCTATCATAGAATATGAGAAATTGTCCAGAATCAGTGTTGTCAGAGTAGACCCTCCTGCTTCCTCCTCTCTCCCTCCCCTCCTCCTCCCAGCTCCCTCTGAAGCTGCAGCTCTCAGCAACAATTTCTGCATCCCAATGCAAGAGTTGGGGTGCATAACAGCAGGCCATCTTAACCCAGCCAGGTCTGTCTTCCCCCGTCAGCATGTTCTCACCATCAGCTTTAAAACCTTGCTGCTGGTTTGTTTACTTTGCCCTTTTTAAATTCCTTTCTCTGAGGGTGAAGCTGGGGTGGTCTAACAGCTTGCTGCTGCCAAGAGGAAGGTGCTTCTCCTTTTTGCCTGCTCCTCTCTCGGCCAGGCAATCCTTCTCTCTTCGGGTGAGCTCTGGTGGTCATCACATAGCTGGTTGAACTTGTGAAGCTGGCAGTAAAATTGTCACTTTTTTCAGCCACCATAGCTGTCTTGCCAGTGAGCCGAACTGGCCCAACACGGGGCTGACCGTCAGAGCTGGTACAAGGAAAAGGACGGGAGGAAAGGAGGGGAGAAGGAAAGCAGGAATTTACCATTCAACACTGGTTTGCCACTAGCTTATTTTAGGTGGTGAGGTGTGACTTTACTCTAAAATTCATCATTAACTTGAGTGAAATTAAAAAATAGTTCATATAAAACCCAGCATAAGAATAAAAGGACCACATGCTGCTTTGTTGTCCATGCACTGAGGTGGTCTTCATAATACAGAAACAGATTTTTGTGCATAATGTCTCATGCTCTCTAAGAGGTTTTTGAAGTGGACATATGTGTGTTGTGCCTTCCTTGGTCTTCTGAAAAATCCATTTTGCTCCATTCTATTTGATACAAGTATCAATATTGCCACTTACTTTTCCTTAGATCCCTGAGGATTTGGCCACAGGAAAGAAGGTCTGAACATTCAGTGCTTACCTGTTAATGGTATTAAACCATTACAGAAGAATAAAAAGAATAAGAATATGGGCTTTTAGGCAGTAAAATCCTAATTCTTTTGTTCATTGTTGAAAAAAATTCCTGTTTCCCACCTCCCATCCAGTGCCTTACAGAACAGTCTGAGTTGGTGTGACTCCATGTACCATCACGTTAAAAATGATGTGACTGAGAGATGAATTTTCCCCTGTAGAGGTATGCAGCAAGATTAGTTTCTCCTGTCTAAAGAAATCACAGGGCTAAACTCTGCTGCAGAGGTGCTGGCTTGTGTTACAAGTTGTATGGTCATTAATTCCTGAGGAAAAAAGGTAGCCCTGGCCAATCAGTCTCCTACATGCAGTACATGGGAGACACATCACTTCTGAGAAATGCTGCCGAGAACACTTCTTAATTGTTATATGTCTAGCATCACCATTTCTACACAGCACACTAGTTCCCTCTAAATTGGAAAAATTTTCCTTCCTTTTAGTAATAATAATGCTATTTGCAAGACTGAAAAGGTATTGAAGACATACCATAGAAAGTTCTTTCTTCTAGTTGCTTTACTCAAAGGTGCAACCCAACACATTCCTTACAAAGTCATCTTATATCTCTGTGCTGATCAGCCTAGGTTTTTAATTTTGCTAATTCCTAGTTTACATTTGTTTGGATCCTCCAGCTCTCACATTGATCAGATAGAGTCCATATTTCCTACTATAAACTTACTCAGCGTTGATGCCTGTTGGCATGAGGGCTGATACTGTGGCAGGGAGGGGCGCGTCACTCTGAGCTGAAGTATTTAACAGAGCTAGCAGGAACCACCACCACCCTCCACCCTCACAGAGCTGACTTCAGCTTAATCAGACAATTAAAACCAGATTTCCATTGTATGGCTAAGAGCAATAGAAAAAAAGTAAGGTAAAATATAGGAGGTGTCATTATTATTATTTTAAGTCCTAAAACCATATAGGCAGTAGTGATGAACACCTGGAAATCCATTGGCCATGATAGCACTGTCTTCTCATTCTGAATAGCATGCAGCCACCTAGCTCCCAAGAGGCCCAAACTCAAATAATATCTTAGGTGATGAGCTGCAAAAAACCACTGTGTTGATTTGTGTCTTAGAGAAGAACTGACTGGGACTGTCATATAGAGAGACACCTGTATATTCAAAATAGTAGATAGACTCTGTCTTTCCCTCCAGCTTACCCTGCAGTTTCTGAAAGTGTGGCAATCAGGTGTGAAATGAGGGTGCAAAAATACTTGTCTGCTGGTTTTGAACAAGTGCAAATCTTTGTTCTGCTCTTCACCTAGGACCGAACAGTGTGTGGCAGAAAGCAAGATACCAACCTTCTTGCTCCTGAGAGGTCCTACAGCCTTGGGTGCTCCACAACACAAGTTAGATCAGCCTTAGGATGGGTTCTCCTGATAGACCTTCAGGCTCATGGATTAATATCTAGAAACCACAGCTCCTACTGAGATTGTAGGCAAAAGAGAAAGAAAATCATCAAGTGTCCCACTAAACTCCATCTAGGACAAGCTAACTTGAGCAGAGAGCAATAAGCAGCTTTGTCTCACAGCAGAGCCTGGCACAGACAAATGATATGCACCTAAGTAGAAGAACTATTCACACATCTGTATAGAAAACTGAAGGGATCCACAGTCCATGGCCATTCTGGCAGACAAAGTCTCTGTAAATGGTGTTACTGAGGACAGATCCAGGCTCGTGGTGCTGCTGTGGAGACAGCGAGGGGTGCATTCTCAAGCTGCTGAATAGCATGGGCTAATGGCTGTCATTTCTTCTGCAAATAAATTACATCTCACTCTTATAGACCAAAGTCCTCAACTGAAAGTCCTCAGGCAAAAGCTCTGGGATGCTGGATAAAAGCTGAAACAGGGCTGTCACAGAAGACATTTTATCTTCTCCCCTGTCTTTTCCTTCCCTGAACATTTTCCATTTCATTAGGGGAACAGTTACTCCAGAAAGTATGGTTTGAGTGCTAGACAGTGTCAGTCATGTCTGCAACACTGTTAAAAGCAATGTGGGAAATGAGAATAGTTCCTCACTGGGGTCCGAGGTACCTGTCCCCTCTGAGTGCCCTTCCCTGGGGCTGTGTGCAGCTCAGAGCTGCGTACCACAACCCTGCTTTGCTCAACTCGCTTGAAGCACTCTTGCGGAGAAGACATTTGGCCTTCCTCCCAAGGGGGATGGTCCCTGAGGGGGGAAAGGTGGACATAGCAGCTGGAGGGAGGGGCTGTGTGTCACACTGCAGGTGGGGCACAGTTTTGGGGAAGGGGGCACCGGCTGTCCCTAAACAGGGTTTTAGGGAAAGATGATAATTTTTCAGGTGGCCACTGAAACGAAGGGAAATGTTCAGATTTGGTTGCACAGCTAACTTGAGTGGAAGTTGAATAACATGAGCTTTCTGAAGACTCCCCAAACCATGGAACAACAATAAATCCATTGTCAGACACCACAGAGAAGTTCTTTAGCTGTGTTCTTTTTAGCTCTGTTTTAGTGTATCCTTCTCAGATCTGGCTTAGCAGGACTTTGGAATTATGCAGTATTTTTTGCCGCTTTACTCTTGTGTTGCTTTGATACAGATATTTTCCTAAGCTGTAAAAATAGCCTGTGATTCAAAGTAGTGCTAAAGCAGCAGATAAAGGCAGATACTCTTATCTAGATGGGACTGAGTATTATTTTTCTGTACCTCGTTTCATCCCTAGAGACCAAATATGTCTATAAAACATTAGAAAACTGTGAAAGCTATGTGAACTCCTAGGGGTGATAATGCTATATAAACTAAACAGGATGAAAGAGATCCTGGTAAGTATACAGGCTCGGCTGTATCAGTTACAATGGTATAGATATAATTGCTTACAGTTCTAGCCTCAAACATGAAAAAGGCCAGCCATTTGGTCATTCCACATTAAATAAACTAGAGATAATGCTTTGATGTACTGATCTTCTTTTCCTTTGAGGGTACCTATTTAAATCTGGTAACACCTTGCCTGTAATGATGCACAGTGAGGGTGTGAGTCTGCTTTCAGATTGGCGAGCAAGGTCAGATCATAATCCCGCCACTAATGAAGTTGCACGAAACCTTAGTGCTCCTTGCTTCAGAGAGAAAAAACTTGCAGTTCCACCTTGCGCCAGCTCACAGCTCTTGAAGTCTGCTTTGTTTCACCTGAAGTTGCCTCAGATACCTTCCCCTGCCCCTCCCCAGGTGATCCTCTGCTCTGCACAGGCCAGATCTGCCCTTAAACAAATTTTGTTAATACAATTGTGCAAGCTGGTAGTATAATTTATTTTTTATGATACTTACACAGACGGATTCCCTAACATACTCTTAGTTGAGACATCAAATCCTTCTGCCAGCATAGTTTGCTTCATCCAAGGGATGGGTAAGGCATACATGTCAATAAGCATCGCATCTGCACCGGAAGGATCGCTAAGGAAGGAGCTTCACCAGCAAATCTTTTTATTTCCTAAGAGTGGGTCTTAAGCCAGGTTTGCATTTCGATGGCTCTGTCAGGATAGCAATTCTAGCAAGCCCTGTTGACAGCCTAGTAGATACATTATATATCTGCAAAAGTGAACTTTCTAGTTGGTAAAAATCCTTTAACTGAAAATGACTTTCCATAAACTGAATCAAGGCATAGGAGCTGCGGTTCAGAAGTTTGGGCATCACTCCACCAAGGTACTTTTGAAAAATTTACTTGTAAGGTCTGGCTTCAGATAAAATATTGTCAAGGCAGCTTTTCTACAGGATACCTTAAGATCGAAGCCTTCATATCTGTGAACAATGATTTTCATACTGTCTAAATGTTTTTATTTAAAAATTACTTTATTGACTTTGTTCAATCTACATAAATTACTAGCTAAGGATAAGAAATAGTATTTAGGGGGGTTAAGTTTTTATTTTTAATTTGATAATAGAGTTGAAAATTTAGGGACAGAAATTTGGTTTAGCTTAAGCTAAAGAAACCCTTAGGCATTTCAGCAAATAAAAAGAATTAATTATATCAGTAAAACCTACTACTAACAAAATAATGTTGCCATATATCAAGAGAGGTGAACTGAAAAAAACTAGTTATTTAAAAATACTAGCCATACCCACAAAGTTGTTGAGTTGTTTAAATTTCAATTGATTTTATTTTTTTTATCACATTCTTTTTTTTCAGAATGACATTTAAATTCACAGATAATTCCAGTCCCTTTTTTTGGTGAATATATTACTTATCAATAACTTTGTTTAGTATAGTTAGCCCGTTCTTGTTTTTTCATCTGGTTTTCAAGACAGAAATAGAATTAAAATAACAAACCCAGAAATACTGCCAGAGGTTTTTTGGTTGGCTTTTGGTCATGTTTTTTTTAATGAAGATTTTTTATGGTAATATGTATCTAATTAAGAAAAGAGAACAAAACCAATGACATTTTCATTCTTTTGACCTTATAAAGCCTTGTGCAGAAATCTTTTGTTGTTGATTTTTCTTACAGCAAAGCAGCCACAAAGCTTGAGTTGCCATTTTACTCCTCTAGATAAGAGAGCTGTGTTGTTATTTGGTCTAGGTATTAACTTTAATAACAATTAATTCCACTATTTGACATGGCAGTAGTATGATTTACTCTAGCCATGTGCCTAGCACTAAGCTGTCAGATACTTTCTTAGCAGTTCATGCAAGCAGAATATTCCAAGTATATCTGAAAGGTAGATACCAGTGAACTTTTTAAAGTAGTCTGTGTTATATTATTTAACAATCATTGCCATAAGAGACTTGGCGCCGGGTTCAACTGTATTGCATTTAGCCATTGGAAAGGTTGCCTGTCACTGCGAAGTAACATTTGAGTATTGACTGGGTATTGATTTCAGTGGGACTGACTTCAGTTCCATTGATCTCAGTGGGATTTGGGCATTTCTGAAAATCCCACTTGACATCGACCTACAATGTTAAATGCCAAATGCCTTAGAAAACTCTGCCTCTTGGATGCTAATATCACATTTTTTAAAATGCAGTGTAAGTTCCTGCATGATTTAGGCAGTTTTGAAAGTTCAGTCCATCTGATAGCTCATTTAAGGGAAGCATATATATTGCCTGCTTTCTTAGACCTTGAACCTGTGTAGGGTAGGACAATACTTGGTCCATCTTCCACCATCAGAAATTATCTGGTACACGTCTTGTTCTCTGGTCTATTTTCTTATCTAGATATATAGTTTAAAAATCAGGCTTGGAAAACAGAGCTGTTATCACAGCACAAGTATCTACTAGTCACCAGAGATGGATAAACTGTGTACGTAGGCCACAGGGAGTGCAAAGTTATAGGGGCTATTTTAAACCTCTTCAAACTATGTCACATTTGGTGAAGAATGTAAGCACACATATAATTTGACTTAGTTAATGTGTAGTGATTTGGTAACTCACAGTAACCTGAGGATGTCTTAGCTCTTAAGCTGCACAGTCTCACTTACATCTGGATTCCAAATACTTTCAAAAGGTGTGCTTTGATCTAGAATTTGACCCAGTAATGATTTATGGATATTTGGGAAAGTTCAGAGCAATTTGTGAGCCTTAACTTCTAATATATCCTAGAATCTGAGAACGTTTGAATCTTGTGTCTGTACCCATCTTTAATTGTTTCCAAATTTATTTTTTAAGCTGCATTATTATTTTATTTATTTATTTATGTCACATAAAGCCAGCAGTCTGAAGAAGGATGGAAAAGAGCTGTGATAGCTGTTTACTTTCTGTTTTCTTTTACTGGTATGTTAATTAATGTCAGAACAATAAAATTTGCATGTGGTTGGTTTTGGATATTAGGCATGTCTGTGTACCATCATGCAATGAAGACATTTTTATTGCTTTTCACAACTCTTGTGGTGTAGAAATTGCAGCACAATATTGACAGATCAGCTAATGGCAGATCTAGACTGCACATCAGTTCAATAGGAAGGATGCGAAAACACCAGGACTCCAGATGGATTGGATTCCACCCTTTTAAAATATTCATATTTGATCAAATACCACGGAAGAATGTACACCATATACACAAGTTTTATTCCTGAGGTACCTCAGAAAGAAATTTCTGTTAATCTTTTCACTCTTGAGAAGTGAACTCCAAGCGTCCAATATATACAATTTTTCCCAGCAGGAAAGGAAAAGAGAGAGGGAACAAAAGTGAGCCTACAAGCTGGTAAAAATGTTAAAAAGAAATTAAGGGGGGGGGGGGGGGGGAGCAGG